>CM076573.1:565677724-565983708 GCA_034641835.2 Pinus albicaulis | reverse complement strand
AGGAGCACTGATCTAAAAGGAGAGCCAACGCAAGCATCCATCAAACCTAGAAAAAGAAACGTAGAACAAACGCTGAGCACAACATTTGGGGATGACCAGGTTTGTAAAGTATGATCAATCGAAGATGATATTGAATGATAAACTCGTCTCTAGTTATCAACAACTAGTTTTGTGGAGTCTTGTAGTTTGAATGATCTGAATTCCTTTGTGGAAGTAGATTGAGTCTTCTCTAGCCTCTAACTTTGTAGCGCTTGCAATGACTTCTAGAGAGATTTGATATAACCAATAGCCTCATCTACAATGGAGGATTTGTCTATCTCTTGGCGAAATGGTTTCATCATCACGAACTTCGTCGGCTTCGAAAGCCCTATTGCGGAAGGTTTGTATGGAGCCAGCGCAAACAACGAGGGAGAACCTACCATAAGTTTGTGTGTGGTAGCGATTTTGCCCCATTTTTTGTTGTCACTACAATCCTTGTGTCAGTGGGCAGGTGATGGAGACCATGGGGTTGCTTTTGTGCACTATAGATTCATTGTTGAGGAAGAAATTCCTGTAATCTATGTTTATGAATTTCAGTTACAGCAATATGTGCATCCATTTCGTGTTCATTGTGTTAACGATATGGTTTCGGTCACTTAAATGCCGATTGGATTTTGTGCTACTGCCTTGCCAAAATTTTGTCCAGTGAGAGTGGACTTGCAAACGTGGTACATTGTATTGTTTATTATTGTGTTAGTGAGCATAGACTTGGGCCATTATTGAATGAGAGGGTGTGCGGGATGACCGATTTGGTCTGGTAGTTGAGAAGGAAATCCGCCATGCAACGAGATACAGCTTGGCCAATGCTGAGAAGAGTTGTGTCAGTTGAGTTGGAGGGTATAGAGGAGTAAATCCGAGTTGAAGGTTGAACTCATTGTTATCGTCGTCTCGTGGCACAACGGTGAAGTGTGGTTCAACATATTTGTTGCAGTGGCTGAAGGCAGTGTGGTGAGCTGCCTGGACATGACCCTATTGCTGTTCGTATACCAGAGAAGCCTCTGGTGAGCTGCGCAGTAGCAGCATGGTGATTTGCAGCTAATGGCAACATTTTTTTGCAATGTTTGTGGCTAAGGATGGAGAATGCGTAAAGATGAAACTAAAAGTTCCAAAATATTTTCTTTGATGAAACAAATTCTCTTCGTGAATTCCTTTGTTTTTTCATGTTGAGCCTGATCACCTTAACATGTAAATGCATTCGTGTAAATCTGGTGAAAAGTTGTAAGATTTGTTGTGATATTTAGTGTTTTTGTTGGAACTGGCCATTCCAATAGTAGACAAATTTATTAGAAGCAATGCTTTACTACCAGATATGATGAAGACATGACAGTGAAAATGGCATCAAAGGATAGTGGTTGGAGCTACATCAGAGATTGGAGGATGATCGATTTTGTGTGTACCCAGTGTGATCAAGGGAGTAGATTATGATGGAAACGAGCAAGTTGAAACAAAGTGCCTGAAGTGTCATTGCTTGTGTAGCGAGCAGAGAGAAATTCAATTGTTTGTTTCAAAGTTGTTAAGCGATTGCAGATATGCATGTTCAATTGCGAGGAGATTAGATCGATAGTTGGTCTTCGTTATTGCAGCCTGACAGCGAGCATGAGGAGGCATGCTTGGAAGCAGTCACCAGCCTTGATATTGTGAATAGGGGAAGTGGCATTACGTTGTGATGCTGGGGAATTGGATGCTAAAACGAGAAGTTTTTGTGTAAGATCGTCGAATTTTATGCATGTTGACAGCGAATTTGTGGGCAACCCAGGATCAGACCGTGGAATCCTGTATTCTCATTTTGAGAGGGGCAATTTGTTATTGTATCTCTTCGTGTGGCTATGAGCTCCTACGTTTGGATCATCTGTGTTGGAATGAACGACATTGAGACCAGTTGAAAAGTCGTTGATCCATTTCTTTATTAGTGGACCCCTTTGAGGTATTGTTGGAGAAGAAAGGTTGCTGTTATGTTTGGTAAATAGTCATGTTTGTGCAGAGATAGAGAAATTTGATGTTCTTGTTAATCTGAAAAGTTTATTTTTTTTTCTTGGAATCATGTTTAAAATTATTGACCCTTATTGAGTCTAGCTAACTCAATGTAGGGAAAATTAATTTGTTAGAATTTGCGACTCTAACAAATGATAGGTTAAGCATGGAGTTCCAAGAATTTGTTTGACAAAGACAAATATGCCTAAGGTATGAACAATGAAAATATGAGGTGGAGGAGCAACAACATCGATTATGATGGACAACTAAGTTGAAAGTTTTTTTGTGAGTTTCTTGGAATAGACTCTTGATGATGAGTCACACAGTTGAATGGTAAGCAAGTCTAGGATGGTTTTGTAGTGGTATTTGTATGTACCTGGTAACTCCAATAGTTGGAGTGTGTAATGTAAGCCTTGTGAAGGCATATGTATCCCCGTGAAGTTCATGGTTATCTAAAAACCACTTTGTAATTTCCACTTTGTAATTACAGGTTTGTAATTAGCCAGAAACCACTTTTGTCACTTTGAAGTGATGGTTTGTGGTGAGCTAGAAACCACATGCGAGCCCTAGTCGCTATAGAGCCTTCACGGCTACAGAGACTTCGTGGCTATAGTGCTGCAGGTGCATAGAGGAGTCTTCGTGCTCACAATGGAGTAGGTGGTCTGCAGAAATACCTTACTCACAAGAGAAACTTAGTTTCTCACAAGTCTCAGTTTAATGCGCACATTTTGGGGGGGATTTTCAGATACAGGTATAGGTATGCAGTGATAATGGTTGACATAACCATGTATGCGAAGGACATCCTACCAGACTAGTGGTTGTAGTGGTTGGTACCCATGCATTCTGGTGGATTGTTTCTCCTTTATATGGACTTAGGCATATCTTTTGTTGGTTTTGCATATGGGATTTTATCGTTTGTGGTGGATCTGAGTCGCGGACACATATTTTTTTGGTTTTGCACATGGGATTTTCCCGTTTGTGGTGGATTTGAGTCGCAGAGACATCGTTTGTTGGTTTTGCACATGAGATTTTCTTGTTTGTGGTGGATTTGAGTCACAGACACATTTTTTGTTATGATTGACCACAACTAGATTTTGTAAGTCACTATCGAGACACGTAATCATTAAAGGGGTGTGTTGGAATATGTAATTCCTACTTGTCTGCGGTATTGACTTTCTATGTAAGGAGTTTGTTCCTATATCATAGGACGTAGCTAAATCTAAATATTCCTAGTTTGGTGTGTGATTGAGATATTCTCTCAACCACCTTATTGTGCTTCAAAGATAGTTTTCCTATCTTGAGACTATACTTCATGTATATATATATATATAATCCTTTTAATTAATATAATATAATCTACATATTCAGATTTTATGTGTTGGTAAAAGGAATAGAATGAATATTTAAACATAGTATTCTTCACCACGATCCACATTGATAAAGCTCATTGGCCCAGGGACCCTGGTGATTCATATTAAAATCCTTCTAGCATGTCTCAATTCATAGCATTTTTTTCTCCAATTTTGCTATGATTATATTCGTGTCTTCCCAAATATTCCTTTTTACACTACATGAGTATGTTTTTTGTACTAGATATTATCATTATGATTCACATCAAGCACATATTTCAACCACATCTGGATGACTTACCTACAAATTCACGAAAATAGGCTGACCACCTACTACATTTGAGAGTGATCTTCTTACAATGTCGTCACTACAAAATACGCCTCAATCCAATAAAATGTGTGTTTGGTTTTTCTTCTAGTTGTTTGATTGGATTCCTCGTGTCGAAAGATGGAATTCAACTTGATCCATTGAAGGTCTAGGCCTTTCTTGATTTTCCTGCTCCTTCCAATCTGCTTCAGTTACTGTTGAGCCTCTATTTCTCCCACATTTCTATTATTTTTGATGAATAACTCTATGCGTGTACTAAGTATATATAAATCATTATTATTCTTTCTACTATTTATTGAATTATTTAGAGGTACTTAGAGCTGACATTTTGTTGATCTATGAACTCTTCTTGTTTTGCTAAATTAAAAGGTCTTTAATGTAAAAATGTCATTAATGATATACTCTTGTGGCAGGTACCAATGACTCCTGCACTAGTTGTTCCTACACCAGCTCTGCCTGCACCAACTGTGCTTGCACCAGTTGCGCCTACACTAGCTTAATTTTTTTACGGTGTGCCTACACTAATTTGGGGCTTTCATACATTGACACATTTCTAGGAAAATATGAAAGAGGTTTATGCTTGAAATATTGTTTGAACACCTTCCCATGGGTTGGATTTCACCCAGGTCGTATGTCTAGGCCTCTAGAAGGAAGCCAATGAATCTACTCAAAATCCATCATGAACTAGCAAAACTTTAAGCAGTTAAAGGAATAAAATGTGCAAGAATACACCCAAGAATTTACAAGGAGATATTTTATTAGGGGTGGATTTGTAGAACCAAGACACTTTGCTAAAGTACATAGGAGGCTTGCATAACTACCTGAAACATACTATTCTCATTTTTAAACCCACCAATCTAGGTGAAGTTTTTGTTGAGGCCACACATCTAGAAGCTAGAGGGAAGAAAATTCCTGAAGAGGGTAGGAAGAAACCTTGTAAGGGTAAGCCAAGGAGAAAACCCCAAAAGGTAAAAACAAAAATAATGCATATATTAATAAAGAGGGAGAACAAGCAACTTGTAAATTTTTTTCAAAAGAAGGCCATGATGAAACTCATTGTTGGAAATTACATCTAGAATTGAGGCCAAAGAAACCCAATAACAAAGGGAAATATAAAATTGCTGGTACAGCTCAACATGACTTAGGGTCTGATTCAGGTGATGAGACTAAAATTATAGCCATGGGATTGAAGAAGATGAAGGGAAAAGAAATTTAAAGTAAACCCAGTACTAGTACATCAAATTGTCACATAAACACTCCAAATGAAGAAGAAAGAATAGAATTGTTTCATGTGACGGTCATATCCAAGCATACCAAGATTGACATATTGTTTAACAGTGGGTCACAAGCAAACTTAATCAGTGAATATTTGTTCAAAAAACTTAACCTTGATACCATACCACATCCAAAACAATATCAATTGGGTTGGATTTGTAAGGATGCAAATCTAAAGGTTACAAGGAAATGTATATTGAGGTTTGCAATCAATGCATGTTTTATTGACACAGTTGAATTAGATGTGGTTCTGTTTGACATAACTGGTATTGTATTAGGGAGTCCTTACCTATATGACAGGAGAGTGATCTTCTATTTCCATGAGAACAAGTATCATTTATTCAAATATGGCAAGGAGTTCATTGTTAAAGCACACCGGAAGAAGACAAATATTGCCTTGGTAAATGCTGGACAGGTAAAGAGATTGGTAAGTTCAAGTAATAATTTTGTTCTTCTTATGATTAAGCCCAAAGCTGATATTAATCATGAATATTTTGAGGGATGTGATCCTAAGTTTAAATCAGAATTATATGATGTGGTTAGTGGGCATCATGAGATATTTTAGGAGCCAACATGATTGCCTCCAAAAAGGTAAATTCAACATGAGATTTTGTTGCAGCAGGATTGTCCTCTTCCAAACATCAGTATGTATCGCATGTCGATAATGGAGAATGCTGAAATAAAGAGGAAAATCAAAGATATGTTGGATAAATGTATCATAAGTCCAAGCACCTCGCCATGTGGTTCACCCATAGTCTTGATATCAAAGAAAGATGGGACTTGGTGGATGTGTGTAGATTTTCGAGCTTTGAACAAAATTACGGTAAAAATTCATTACCCACTCCCAAGAATAGATGATTTGATTGATCAGATGAAAGAAGAAGAGTTTTTCACTAAGTTAGATTTACGAAGTCAATATCATCAAGTAATAATTGCAGAAAGTGATATATGGAAAACTACATTCAAAACCAAACAAGGACTCTTTGAGTGGCTAGTTATGCCTTTTGGTTTATGTAATGCACCAAAAAAATTTATGAGAGTTATGGATAATGTTTTTTGACCATTCCTTGATGAATTTGTTATTGTGTACTTATATGACATTTTGATTTTCAATAAAACAAGAGAAGATTATGTCTTGCATGTAAATAGAGTGCTTGATATTTTGAAGAAAGAGAAATTGTTTCTTAAGATGTCAAAATGTGAGTTTGGAAAGACTTCTTTGGTCTATTTGGGACATATTATAGGAGGAGGAGAATGGAGGATTGATCCTTCTAAAGTGGAGGCCATTGTGGATTGGCCCACCCAAAACAATTACCGAGGTAATAAGTTTCTTAGGTGCAGCTCAATATTGGAGGAAATTCATTGCTAAATTTTCCTCCATCGCAACTCCTATGCATGTAGTGACAAGTGTGAAGAAAGGCTTCCAATGGGGAGGCAAACAGCACCAATATTTCGAAGCTTTAAAAGACAATATCATTTCAGCTCCAGTCCTTGCACTACCAAATTTGAGACAACCATTCAAGATACAAACCGATACTAGTGGCTATGCCATGGGCGCAGTCCTTTTGGAGCATGGTAAGCCCATCGCCTTTCATTCAAAAACTTTTAATGGTGTTGTGACTAATTATCCTACATATGACAAATAACTATATGCGTTGGTACAAAGTGTCAAGAAGTGGAAACACTACTTGATGGGTAAAGAGACTATTGTACACACCGATCACCAAACATTACAGTACTTGCAGTCACACACAAAATTGCAGCAATCAAGACATTTCATGTGGATGGGATTTCTTCAACAATTTCACTTGGTTATAAGGTACAAAAAAGGTATATTCAATAAATTTGCAGATATTCTTTCCAGACCAATCATTAGTGCTTCTACTTTACTTAAAAATGATTCTGTTGTACATGAGAGTTACATAGAACAATATGCACATTAATTTGATTTCAAAGATGTGTATGCTAGTTTGAGTGAAGGGAATCAAATTAAAGAAAGAGATTATCACAAGCATAAAAAAATTTTGTTTCATTTGGGAAAGCTATGTATTCCACAAGGAGAGAGGCTAAGTGTCATGAGAGAAGCTAATTCTTCTCTTATTACTGGACACTTTGGCGTAAGAAAAACAGTGGCACATCTACAGAGGTATTGTTATTGGCCTCACATGATAGCTAGTGTGTCATGTTTTACAAGAGGTTGTTATATGTGTGCAACAAGTAAGCCTAGTAATAGGAAGCTTGGATTGTACGCGCCACTATCGGTATCATCAAGGCCATGGGAGAGCGTCTCCATGGAATTTGTTGGAGGTCTACTTATGTCAAGAAAGAAACATGATTATCTTTTTGTATTTGTGGATATATTCAATGAAATGTGTATACTTATGCCATGTAAGAAGACCATTACTTCTGAACATACTGCTAAAATTTATTTTCAAAATATTTGGGTTCATTTTGGTTGCCCACTTCTATTGTTAGTGACAGATATTCCAGGTTCATTGGGAATTTTTGGTCAAATCTAGGGATAATGATGGAGAAAAAATTGAAAAAGAGTACCACTTTTCATCCACAAATAGATGGACAAACCGAAGTGGTGAACAGAACCATTGTGCAACTATTGAGAGGATATTGCAGCAAACATCCTAAGTTGTGGGATGAAAAACCGCATTGCATTCAACATGCCTACAATCGGGCAAAGCACTCTTCAACATAAACCTCACATTTTGAAGCATGCTTTGGGTATTTGCCAAAATCGCCATTAGAATTCATCTTTGGGAAGGATGTTGCAATTGATGGCCATAGTGATATTAATAAGGATCGAAATTTCATTGAGAAAATTCAGATGATACATCAACAAGTTCAAGAACAACTTGAGAAAAGTCAAAGAAAATACAAAGAGAGGCATGACAAACCCAGGTTGATCACAAGTTTCAAGAGGAATATGAGGTATGGTTGCACATTAGCAAAGAAAGAATGTGAGGGGAAGGTAAAAAACTCAAACCCATTCACTATGGTCCTTTTAAGGTCATAAAAAAAGTTGGTAATAATGCATTCCAACTTTATTTTCCTTCTTACATGCAAATGTATTCAGTTGCTAATGTTGAAAACTTACTCTTGTATGAGACTCATTTGATCGATGATCATGGAAGTGATGTTCAGCTACCTTCTATTGAATATTTCTTGCCAGAATTTCTAGATGATCTCAAAGAAGATACAATTCTTGACAGGAGGACAAGAGCATCAAAGAGGGGAAGTGTTGACTAGCTTAGAGTTGGGCTCAAAGGCACTAAACCAAGGAAGGAAAAATGGATGGATATTGGAAAGGTGAAGTAGTTCTACCCTTATCTACTGAACAGGTAATCAAGTATTTTGGGGTCCAAAAGCATCCCAATGGGGAGGAATGATTAGTAGTTCATAAATTTTGCTCAAAATTCAAAGCTATAGGATTGGATTGAAACTAGGATGGTTTTGTAGATCTCGTCTTCCTTATTCCGACACTGCGAACAGTTCGAAAAACTGATGTCGTATGAGGAATAGATTGTGTTCTAATAGAATATTGCAAAATCGATCAATAGATGAATTTCCTGGGTGGAATGGACAGTAAGTTCAAATTGTATAATGAAGTGAACGAAGCGACAACGAGGACAGATGGATGAGCGTACATCGCATTGGAGATTATTATGTTTACCATTAATTCATCACAATTTAAGATATATATCTTGTGATGCAATTGAGACGAGACACGTGTAGGGTAGAGTGACTGTGTGCATATCACACATTGGCGGAGTTCAAGTTTATGGTTAAGTCATCACAGGTTATGTTATTTATGCTATGATGTGATGGCGTGACCACATGTTAGTACTGCATACTTCACAAGATTTAGGATTTATCATTAGCAGCAACATGCTAAATCTATGGGAAGCCAAAGTGTGATAAAAGGTTAAAATTTTGATGTTGTGATGTGGCAACTCATCACAACTTCGCATTGGAATCACATTTTTTTAAACCCTTAAGGGTATGAGATATAATTAGCGACATGTGATTGCGAAACCTTATGCCTTACGATCTGCGATGAGCCTATAATATGGTTGCAATTTGTTTTGAAAATGAAAACATCCATTAAAGGATTCCACTGTTGTGAGCTTCCGACTGTATACGTGGGTCCATAACCCACAAGTCCATGGTATATGGTAAACTATAGTTTCGAGCGGAGGTTCCGCTAACGGACAAGCCACTTAATGGTTGGGGGTGTGCATGTGGCCACCAACCTAACCGTAACATTTAATGTGTGGCCTAATAGGTGGAGAAAATAGGGGCACACCAAATTTTGTGGTCAACCCTAATTTAACTCTAGTTAACTGGATTTTTCCACATTTAGCAAATTTTTCCTAGGAGATATTGGGAAAAGTGTAGGAGGCTCAATGTTTGACCATTCTGATTGAATGAAGAGTCATTCTTGACCAATTGGAGCATTCTGAAGCCATTGGTGCAGTGAAAACAACAATTAGAGCACTGTAACTACATGCAATAGCAAAATTTTGAGTCTAATAAAAGATGGACAAGCCATTGGGAGGTGGACCAGTAGATGTAGCCGAGGAGGGGTGAACTTATTCATCATTCTTGCTGTATAAACTTCATGTGGTGACTTATTTCTCTATTTTACACTACTTTTCAGTGTTATTTAGACTTATTTTATGCTTCTAACTCAGTAAAGTTCATCTATAATTCATGGAAAAACTCCTTAATCTTTATGCAAAATAATGAACCAATTATGCACATTTTTTTAGAGCTAAAAGACCCTTAGCACAACAAAACTAATACAGTCATTTTAGATCACCCAATGCATAAATATTTTATGAAGGATGGATCTCATTAATGTACATTTCAGGATTCAAGGGAAGAATATTAATTTTGGATCATATCCCATGTCTCTCCCTAACGGATATTATTATATTGTATCAAAATTCACATCCAAACAGAGTTATTTATGATATCATACGTGGTATAAATCATCTAATTCAAGCATGTATTCATAGTATTGGGCTAAAATTTGGAAATGTAGGAGGAAAAAATGCACATTTATTGTAAAGATATATAGTGGTCGCATTACGTTCAGTTACGCACCAAGATATACCATCACTTCTTGATCTAATTATATGAACTTTTATTTAATGTAATTTACCCATGTATGTTTGAAGGAGCTAGGAAATTGATGTCCACAAGTGATGATTGGTTTGGGGATTCAGATGGCACATACCTGAGAATATTTGAATAAATCAAAGCTCCTCATATCCTTTCAAAGTTTGTAACTAATATAAATATACTACATTAGATAGCATATCAAATATGTATTGGGTTAAGTGGAGAACTATCATGGGAAAAGAAGGTTTTTTAGCCACACATGTTATTACAATTGAGCTCAGATAAGTTAAAGGAGATGAAAGAAGCTAAAGCAGAATTTTATGCTTTGACATTATTCTACTTTTGGGATCTGACATTCAACAATTGTGATCCCAACTATATGGTGAAGAATCACCATAAAGAATGAAAATACAAGTGATATTACTAATGAGATATGTGTTACTAAGTGGAGAAGCATAAAACTTTGTTAATTTCTTAGAAATTGTCTTTGAGATAGGATATAATTCATATAAAAAATAAAAGGATAAAGTCGAACCTAAAAGATAATATATAGCTAAGAAAGAAGCAACCTAATAGGAAGCAACCAAATTTGCATGAGAGGAAAAGCTAAAATAGGAGAAATAATCAACCTAGATATCCCTTGTGCTTGAGCTAAGGAATAAGGAAGAGGAAGAAATGAGGAGGAATAAATAAAGAAAGAGGAAACAAGAGGAAGAAATGAGAAAAGCATAAGAAGAAGAATAGAGGATAAAAAATCAAGAAGCTAAGGCCAAACCATAGGAAAAATATATTAAGGTACAAAAAAAGCATAGAAGCATGATGTCCAATAGATTAGAGATTCCATGGGAATTGAATTACTTGAACCAACAAATGCTACCATCACAACTACTCACTTGCTGGTTGCAAAACTGGGAAATACACCAACACAAAAGAGAAAATTGGTCAATATTTGAAAGTTTACATTCGATCATGCGATGAATATGATAGTGTAATACAATGTAAAATGTGATTCAATCCCCACATGCGTCCAATGATAGATACTATAGAGATATATCTTATAATAGACACCAAGACGATCCACTTTACATGGAATTAACATTCATAACATTCTCATAGCTATGACTAGAATGTAAAAGACCTCCTTGAAAAAATGAAGAGGAAGGATGACTACATAGCAAAGTTGGAGAAGAAGGTTAAGATGTTAAAATATAACAATATAAATTTGAAGCAGGAGGGTGCTAGCATGGAAGACTACATGCTATGTGTTTTTAGGTGCAAGAGAGTCACACATTCTAGTTTTGTGAAGAATATTGCTACCTACAAAAATAGTTAGTAGTTTTTAAAACATCAAAATAAGGATGAAAGAAAATAATAACTAAGAAACATCCAACTATGAGTGAATGAGAAACTATATTAAATAATAAGACAAAGGAAATGAGCATATACTCGCATGAAAAACTATAAATATGAGCTTGGTGTGGAATTATTCTAGTGAATTGATGAAGAGTTATGAATCTTGAACTTTGATAAACTTATAGGTTGCTGCAACAAATAAATTTTCATTAAAAAAAAATTATTAAGCATATATGGTGCACACCAGTTCATAAGTCTGTACGAATAACAATTTTACAATTAAATGAGAAGTCATTTCATTGTATCAGAAGGAATTGAAGGATAATTGAAAGGCATTTAAATTATGTAAGGACAACATAAGATTGGTATGAGCTTCCTATGGTGGCTTATGAGACCCTCTTTCTATAAATGCAACCACATCTTATTACCAACCTAAAATTCTACTCATGTCACTAGTTGCAATTGATTGTAGCTTTATGTAGGATATCATGAATCTATTTTTGGAGGTATTATATCCATTCCATGAATTTCTTTTCTCTATCTAAGTCATTTTGAGAATGAGGGGACATTATCGGTGAATATCTGATGGAAAGTGCTACAATAATTTAGGCCAATGGTGGGAACCCCAAGAACAATTTAAAAGGACTATGGCTAAAAGAGTTGTGAAGGGTTATATTATAGATATGTTAAACATATGGAAGGTTTTCATCGTATATACATGGATGATTGAAGTTATACATGTTATAAATATGCATAATCACCTATTGACCACTTCTATTTTTCTATCTCTTTAGGGATGAAAGGTATTTGATTTGGTCAACTTTATATCCATTAGATATCATAGGTTGGACCAAAAGGAACAAAGGAACCTATTTTACCTATCTAAAATAATGGTATGTGGTATCTCATACTAAATAAAAGAATGCTAAAATAATATTTAAATAATGCCTTTGATTATGATACACTTCTTGCACATTGTTGGAATGGCCATCTTAGAGAATCAATTGGGAATGAAAAACAATACATAATCATTACCATGCCTGGTGGGGGGTAAAACTAACATCTAATCCATAGATATTGAATCTCAAGGATTTTATAGAGTAGGTATAGGATTGTAAAACCCCTACTTCTTGAAGGATGGTTTAGAAATGGCACAAAAAGTGCACAACATGATATATTAGTGGGCATCCTATTGAAGCTTTGGGTAGTAGAAATATTCTAAAGTAATACTATTGTCTTCTCAAGATAAAATTTCCCTGCCACCCAACTGTAATTTTCCTCCTATATTATCCTCGCATACTCACTTGAAGGAACACAAACATGGCGTAGGTAGCATAATAGTGCATCCTTGAGGTGGAAGAGTTGGGTGGCCATTGATATCACCTAGATCATGCATGAACTTGGAAATTTATCCTTGCTAGGTTGAATGTAGAGTTACATCAAGAGGAAATATTTAAAAAATTAGTTTTGAGCCAACGGAGGAATGAATAGACTAATGTGAATAGCTGGAACATTGACTCCCCAAGCTGTTAAAAAGATTAAGAAAGGGGAGTTTCCCCTTGAAATGATTTTTTTTTACTATTATACATTTCTTTTAAATAAGGTTGAATTGTAAATATACCTTAAGCTTGAGTATGCTTGATTTATTGATTTATGAATGCATACTTGAAATATTAAAAAAAATGAGAATTCAATGCATGTAAATAAATTAAACTAGCTATCAATTGGGGTTATCTCAAATGTTTGAGTAGAATTTTTGTTATCTTTGCCACCCAGGTTCAAATCCCCACAAGTGACATGACGAGATATATTGTCTTGATGAATATTATTGTAATGGCGTCAAGCCTTGTGAACTCTGTATGGTACCAATAACATTACTCTCGCCCTCGAGATTAGAGGGAGGCGAAATTATTTACTCTAAAATAGATAAAATTAATTGAAATAGCTGCTAATTAGAACTATTGTGGCACATGTTTAAATTAATTTTATTAAAATTATATGTTATGGTCCTTCGTCCCTATTTAATTCCCTAATAATAATTCATTATTAGCTAATTTTTTATAATAAGAAGTCTACTAGAACATTATTTGATCTTATTTCATTATACTTATACTCCTTGTATCCTATATATATACTAAGGATACATTGTTGGAATCATGATTTCCATTACACCAAAACCCACAGGTCTAAGTAAACGGACGCATATCCACAAGAGGCGGTTAAGAACATGGCATGAAACACATGGGGAGCACTATTTTATCCAATGTTCAACAATCTCTCCCCTCCCCCCCACCCCAGTGCGAGCTGGGTGTGATTAGAACTTGAGACCTTTGGCTCTGATACCACTTGTTGGAATCACAATTTTCATTACACCAAAACCCATAGGTGTTAATAAAAAAAAGCATTTCCAAAGTTAATGGATCCGTGAGAAATAGTTAATCACATGTAACAAAACACATGGGGAGCACTAGTTTATCCAAGGTCCAACAAACCTAGTCTTAGGGTCATCAAATGTTATCTTTTGTACATTTAATTCATTGTAAATAAGTTTCCCCTTTGAGCAAGACTGTAATTATAGGTTTGTCATTATTTTTATGACACAAGGTTCATAATATTTTTTATAAGAGCATACAAACCTAGGGTTTTTCTACATTAAATAGCTAATCTTGGCATTTTCGCTATAACAACTTCTCCTTTTTTTCCCTTAGAGGTTTGAAATGGTGAAATTTGGCACAAATTGAGGAAATTTTTTGAATAAAATCTAGTTAAAATTTCAGATCCTTCTTTTCTATACTTTCAAAGATATGCTTTGAGGAAGTTAGGGTTCCTAAATGCCTCTGAAATTAGTTTGAAACATATCAGTTTGGAATTTTTTCTATAACAATATTTTGGTATGATTCAAATAATGAAATTTGGACCATATTGAGATCATATTTTGGGGAAAATTTGGTTAAAATTTCATGCCTTGGTTTACTATACTTTAAGAGATATGCTTTGAGGAAGTTAGGATTCCTGAATGCTCGATAAATTAGTTTCAAATAGGTTAGTTTGTAAATTTACCTGTAAGTTGTTTTAATGGGACTTTTTAGATAGTAAAATTTGGAAAATCTTGAGGAAAGATCTTGGGTAACATCTAATAAAAATTTCATAGTTTAGTTTTATATAATTTTTGACATATTCTGCATGGATTTTAAGGTTTGTAAAGGATCCTAAAATCAATTTTGATACAAGTGAGCTTCGTATTTTTGGTTTTTTTTTTGTGATACCTTAGATCGTGAAATTTTAAAATATATTAGGATGAATAATGAATTGCCATAGGTAAAATTCTAGAATTATATTTGAAGAATTGGACAATTGAAAATTTATACAAGTTTGATTTTGGAAAGAGGGAAAAAATTATCAAGTCTTGGGAAATTTAACATGACTTTCACTTGGCACATCAAATTTTGGTCAAACTTGTGTAACTATAAAGAAGCAACATCACAATGTTACAAATCAAAATTCTAAATTCAAAGGGGCTCAAATCTCAAATACATATCATGAAAATGGTCAACCATTCACATATTCTTCAAATTCATGTTTTAAGGTATGTAACTTACAAGTGAAATAATTTTTTATTAGAAAATCATTTTTATTTTGGCTGAGTAAAAATTGTGATAAATAGGAGTATAGTATTATTATTATACATGCCTAAAAAAAAAATCAAAAATTTACTACACTAATTAAACCTCAATATGCCTCGTCTATGACTGATGAAGAAACAAAATATTTCAACTACCATGAAACCAAGTTGGAAATTTTGTTGTCACACTTGAAAAAATTAGTTAAATGGAATATTGAACAAAAAATGGAGATAAATAAGGAAAAAATAGATAATAAATGAAAAAAAATGAAACAAAATATTAAGAAAATTATAAATGCTAGGTTCCTTAAAATTGATAATGTGTCTTAAGGAACTCGTAAAAATAAAGGTAATATTCAAGTTGAACAACTTGTCAATAATAAGATATTATCATGTGGATTTTACTCTAATTGTGGAGCTACTCATGATGGTTTCTTACCGGAGTGAACATTTCCAATGTTCAATCAAATAAGTTTGATTGAAATGAGGTATTTACTTAGGTGCACCAAATACAATAATATTTTGAATTGCATAATATTATGGATGAGAAGCGAATAATTAACATAGAAACTTTGAACTTTGAGATAAAACCCTATCAATGGTATTGATTTCTAGTTAAATGGAATCCCAATTATTATCAATATACATGGGGTCTATTTACAAGAGACTTAGAATCAAAATATACCAAATATTGGGAACAAGACTATTTCAGTTAATCAACAAGAGTCAATAAAAATGGTTGTATTGAAGACTATAATCTAGAATTTCTAGTTTAAACCACAAGGGTGGATAACATATACGATGAACATTTTTTGGAATGTTACGTCAATGGATTAAAAGATGAAACTAAACATGATGTTTTCCTAAAACAACCAGACAATGTTATGGAAGTTATGCATTTTTCTTTTCACATTCAAGAAAATAATAACTCTACATATAATTCTAGCATGGGATCATGCATAGGAAGAAAATATCAATTTTGGATTTCATATGAAAACCCTCCCTCAACCTCTTAGAATATCATAGAAGGAAATGGAGGAAAGAAGAGCAAAAGTACTATGATTTCATTATAACAAAAAATGGTCAAACAGGCTTAAATGTCAAGAACAAAATTGTTCATCTTGGAAAATAACGATGAAGAGGAAATGGAGGTATATAAACAAAGAAACGAGGAAGAAATTCTAAACTTAAAATAACATGAAATAAAAATGGAATTTGTTCAAAATATTGATTCAGGCAAGTGTGAGATCTTTTTTCATGCATCAGAAGGTTTTTCAGCTCCTCAAAGCATGAATATGTTGGTTACATTAATATGCAAAGGGTTGTAGTTATTATTGAATTGAGTAGTACCCTGAGGTTTTTTGTTTATCAAGTGAAAAATTTCGAATCTTTAGGTGCCAAAGGAGGGAGTATCAATTCTGTGGGAAAATGCCACAACTCTAAATTGAGTATTTTGGAGAATATAAATTGGAAAGCTTAATGTATGTCATTCCAATGAAGGTGTGGATGTTGTTCTAGGGATTCAATGGTTGAGAACATTGGGTCCAATTCTATAAACTATAATGAATTATCGATGAGATTTGAATTGGAAGGAGTTCAATAAGAGCTTAAAGAGCTATATTATGGAATTTTTCAAGCCATCAACTCTAATAGAATGGAAAAAATACTAAAAATGGGCAACAATATAAGTGTGGCTAAATTTTATTCTATCAAAGTTAAGAAATATGATACAAATATTCCTAACGTGTTGAAAATGGAAACAATAAATATTGAAAATGGAATCAAAGCGGATTCTAATTTAATTTTCCCTTAATTAAATTAGAAGTAAATTATAATTCCACATCACATGACTACTTGTACGAGTTTACTAAGTCAGGAAGACTTAGTTAGTTCAGGTAATTCGAGTTGAGGGTCAAACTAGAGGCATGTAGAGCATCTCCTACTTTTAAGGAGCCCTGGTTAACTTTATTTTGAGTTGCAATTAATTAATTTAATTTATTTGAGTTAAAATAAGTTTAGCTAGTTCTAACTGATGGAGGAAATAGTGAGAGGTCAAGTGAATTAAATTATATTTAATTCACATGAAAGGATCAATAAAATAACTATTAATTAACTAAAAAATAACTCATGTATTTCGGTTATGAGGAATACTATTTGGGATTGGAGGTAAAGGGAAGTGTATTTTCAGTTGTATAATCCGAAAATTGTACAAGTGGTGCATGGAGTCAGAGGAAGAGCCTTGATGTATTTAAAATAATTATTGGGGAATTTCCTTGTTAGTAGGAGCCTAATTACCCAAGAAACTACACAAGGAAATAGGGAATCCTGAGGCCAAGAAATTAGTTAAGTGCTGAACCAAGCTTGCCTAGGAATTAGTGAGACAGAAAAAGATAGTGCAGAGAGATCTGAAGCCTAAGAGAAGCATTGTATTGTTACCATATTATTTGGGTTATGAAATATAAAAATAGTGGGGTTTTTAGCTGAGGATTTCCCCAAATAAATATTTATGTTCTACGATTGAAATTCTTTCTCTTTCATCTTCATGTCATTATGTGATCATAATTGGTTTCCGCAATTTGTAGAGTAGATTCAATTATTTTGTTTTAGCATATTACAAATATCAGTTTGAATATATGTGAATTGTCTACATGGTATCGAAACAAGAATCACTATAAAAGAGAATAATAAAAGTTTGTTTTAAACAAGTGAATCAAATTTGCAGATCCACTCTTGAGGACTAGCAACAGGATTAGGATGTCTTTCTGTGGATTGAGACTCAAATATGCCCTTGAGGGTAGTTCAAATTACATATCTTGGAGGGGTATGATGGAGGAAGTGTTGGAAGGAAATGATCTGAATGAATCCATAGATAGTGATATTCCTAAGCCTGTAGTAGCATAAGCTCAAGATTTGGTGGCATGGAAGAAGAATGTAGCAAAGGAAAGAAGGATTCTATTGGAAGGATTTTGATATAATATTGTCTCAAACCTCCATGGAAAGGTAACTCCATATGCTATGTGGAAGGCCTTAAAATATTTGTTTCAGAATAACAGTGACCACATGAAGTAAGTGGTGAAGGACAAGCTCAAAAAAAAAAAAATTGGAGATGGGTGACACAATACCAGAATACTTGACCAAGTCCACCCTATTTCGGGATGAGATTGGAAGTGTTGGTGTTACCATCACCAAGGATAATTTGGTGAGACTAGAACTTCTAGGCCTTCCCAAGAGATGACACAACTACCAAGATTCGGTAAATGGTATGGAAAAGCTACTAGAGTGGGACCGATTATACTCTGACTTGGTATAGGAAGAGATTAGGAGGAACACTAGAGATGGGACCTGTTCTGAAGAAACTGAAGAAGAATTTTCATTAGTCCTAAAAGGAAATAAATCCTAGGGAAATAATTCCCAAGGCGAAGAGGGAAAGAAATTCTTTTCTAAGATCAAGTGTCTTCACTGGTCACGATTTTAGGCAATATACCATGAAATGTCCATAGAAGAAGGCAAGTAAGAAGAAGCATGCAGTAGCAACATTAGGTGAAGCTTTAGCTTCATAGTTTGAACTTTATTTCACTCTCATTTCATACATGGAAATAAATTTAATTGGATGCATGTGGTGCCTCGTTCCATATAACGAGGAATATAGATCACTTTAGTGACTTGGTGTTAAGTCCCTATATTAACAGGGACCCTGCCATGTTAGTAGAACACTGTTATTATTGTACCCTTGTAACCCCCATATTGTTATTATTGTGCCCTTAAATTATTATTGTTAGGTCGGCTAGGATTACATTGTGGGCCCACTAGGATTACATTATGGCCCCATGGACTCCTATATATAGAAAGGAGGTTTTGTAATTTGTATCATCCAAGAATTGTTCATTCATGTAATGTATTGGAGGTTGCCCCCTCGAAGTGGCTTATTTCTTTAAGAAAAGTGATATCTTTTTTTTTTTCTTTCTATTAGTGGAGTCAGTTACATAACATGTGGTCATTGATTCTAGGGTTTCGCTGCTCCAAATAGGTCATCGTGGAATTTTCACTATAACTTTTTTTCTACGAAGTTTCAGAAGCTGAAATTTTTAGGGTGCGAAGGTGCAATCCTAAGGAAGATTTTCTAAAAATTTCAGAGCTTGGTTCGTAATATTTTCTGAGATATCATCTGTGGAAGTTAGGTCTTTTTTCAAGCTCCTAAACAGGTCATCGTGGCATTTTCGATATAAAGTTTTTTCTACTAAGGTTCAGAATGTGAAATTCGTATGGTGCGAAGCTGAAATCCCGAGGAAATTCGTCAAAAACTTTCAGAGCTTGGTTCGCAATATTTTTGGAGATATTATCTGTGGAAGGTAGTGCTTTTTCAGGCTCCTGAATTTCATCTCAAAGAGGTGATCGTGGGAAAAGTTCAATAACTCTCTCTCTGGGCAGTGGATCTGAGTGCCGTAAAAATTGGTCATAGGTACAGAGACTATAGTTTCTTGGCTATCAATTTCAGAGACAAAGGATGAAACAGTGACACGTGGCAAGTCCTACAAGTTTTCTCTACTGAACCAGGCCAGAATTAGGTCATTGTGGGAGATTGGACACAACTTTGTCTTGGAGAATCCAAATCAGGTCAGACCTGTGGCATTCAAAAGATAATTCAGAGGGCTATTTCAATGCTGAATTTTAGATATTGACGAGTCACAATCATAGAGATAATCCAATTCCAATATCGAGCTCCTCAAAAGCAAGTAAAAGGTGTGTATTGTTTTTCCCGAGTTGCATAAATCTTGTTTGAAAAATCAGTTTGAAGTGATTCCAAGGGCCTATTGAGCATATATTTCAGTATTGCATTCTAAAATGCCTCCTAAAAAGAATTCAACACCCATTAAGCCCTCAGAAATCTATACTATGATGCATGAAGTGGAAGAATTGCAGTATGAGATATCAAAATTACAATACCAAGTGCAACAAATTTCGATCTTACAAAGAACAACTGAAGATGACATAGATGGTTTAAAAGAATAAATGGAGGCTAAGTTGGATGGTTTGAAGGATAAAATAATAGCTAATATGGATGATAAATTAATGGAATATGATATCTAGCATCAACAACAAGTTCTCCAACTCTGAAAGGATAACCTAAATTTGGTGCAGAATCTAATGAAACAACAGGAATATCAACATCACATCAAAAAAATTTCTGAAGCAGTCACAAAAACAAGAACTCGACAAGTACGATGAATTTTAGAGTATCTCAGCAACTGGAAGAACTTTCCGGTAGAAGATTCCACATGGGAGGATGAGAATTTTATACAGAAGCATCAAGAAATAATCAAGCTTTGAGGACAACACTTGTTTGAAGGAGAGGGGCATGTTAAGTCCCTATATTAATAGTGTAGTCCCTTATTATGTTAGTGTAGCTCCACTTATTGTTATTTTTGTACCCCTGTAACCCCCATATTGTTATTATTTTTCCCTTACATTATTATTGTTAGGTCGGCTAGGATTACATTGTGGCCCACTAGGATTACATTATGGCCCCATGGACTCCTATATATAGAAAGGAGGTTTTGTAAATTGTATCATCCAAGAATTGTTCATTTATAATGTATTGGAGGTTTCCCCCTCGAAGTGGCTCATTTATAAGGCATTGATATCTCTTTTCTTCTCTTTTTGGAGCTAAGTGAAATAACACTTTGGAGAGAAAGCACCTCAAGAAGAAAATAGAGTTTAGATGATGGGATATAGTAAAGATGATTCTTATTTGTTGACTTCTTCGTGGGAGTTTGGCTCCCCTCTCAGACTCATAGATGTGTTGTGATTTCCAGGACTAAAGGATTATCTTGTTTCCGTAGCGGTATTGGAAAACCGTGGCTATGTTGTGATTTTTAGTAAAGGAAAGGTTTTCCATAGACACATTGTCACGGGATGGGTGAAGCATATTGGTGTGCGAGTCAAGTACCTATATTCTCTCAAGGTTGAATAAGCATGCAAAACCTTGAGGAGCAAGGAAAAGGTTAGATAATTGGTGAGTGAGAGGGAATATAAATTACCTCTCAACATGCAGCCTCATAAGAAGCCTCAAAGAGTTGTGGAGCAACCACAATTGGAGAAGTAGAGAAGAGATTGAGTGGAGACATCCAATCAAGAAGAGACCTCCACTAGGGGGAATTTCACGACAAGTGGGGAGAGGAAGCACGTGCAACATACCTCTAGGTGAGAGGTGGGGTGATGTGAAGTAATAGTCCCAAGAGCACAAAAATTTGGGTATGGTCCATTCAGATGTCATGTCTCATGTATTGTTACCTTGTTATGAAGGTGCAAAGTATATAGTAGCAGGATGGATCAATGGCGGTTGATGTAGTTAGATGTCATAGCGACGGATGCAGAGAATAGTTGTAGTCAGATACTGGGGATGGAAAATCAGAGTTGGTAGCAACGCAAATGGCACAATGTTGAGTCAACAGTAGCGCAAATTTTTTATTATATAGTGAAGTAGGTAGTAGTAATCAGAGACTTTATTGATAGATGCATCATACTGATCACATTTGATTTAGTTGCAGAAGTTACAATAACAACAAAACTAGAGAGAAGTGTTGCATGCAAAATATTCCAAGGGTACT
The DNA here is from genome assembly GCA_034641835.2 of Pinus albicaulis. Taxonomy (NCBI): domain Eukaryota; kingdom Viridiplantae; phylum Streptophyta; class Pinopsida; order Pinales; family Pinaceae; genus Pinus; species Pinus albicaulis. The sequence continues at coordinate 565,962,024 of CM076573.1, read as the reverse complement.
ATACCAGGATAGAGTTGAATTCGTTTCTTGTTTAGAGGTAGTGTTCAAAATGGAAACAAGAAATATTGAAAATGACATCAAAGGGGATTCTAATTTAATTTTTCCTTAATTAAATTATAAGTAAATTGTAATTCCACATCACATGAGATCTTGTACAAGTTATAGTTAGTTCAGTTAATTCGATCCGAGGGTCAAACTAGAGGCACGTAGAGTGCCTCTTACTTTTTAGGAGCCCTAGTTGAGTTTATTTTGAGTTGTAATTAATTAACTTAATTTATTTGAGTTAAAATAAGTTTAACTAGTTTTAACTGATGGAACAATGAGTGTGAGGTCAAGTGATTTAAATTATATTTAATTCATATGAAGTGATCCATAATATAACTGATAATTCACTCAAAAAAAACTCATGCATGTAAGTTCTAAGGAAAATCCAGTTGAGATTGGAGTTAAAGGGAAGTGTACTATCACTTGTATAATCAGAAAAATATACAAGTGGTGCACAAAGTGAGAGGAAGATACTTTATGTATTTCAAGATTATTATTATGGAATTTACTTATTAATAGGGGCATAATTACCTTATAGAATGTGAAAGGAAATTGGGAATCCCGAGGCCAAGAAATTGGTTAAGTATTGAACCAAGCTTGCCTAGGAATCAACGAGACAAGAAGAGATAGTGCAGAGAGATCTAAAGCCTGAGAGAAGAATTGCATTTTCTCATATTATTTTGCTTATGTAATATACAAATAGAAGGTTTTTTAGCTGAGGATTTCCCCAGAAAAATATTTGTGTTGTGCGATTGAAATTATTTCTCTTTCTTTGTTCATGTGATTATGCAATCATAATTGGTTTCCATAATTTGTAGAGTAGATTCAAGATTTATTTTTTAGTATATTAAAAATATCAGTTTGAATCTACTTGGATTTTCTACATGGTATCAGAGCAAGAATCACTATAGAAGAGTATAATACGAGTTTATTTTGAACAAGTGAATTGAATTTTCAGATCTACTCTTCAGGACCAACGACAGGATCAGGATGTCTTTCTCTAGATTGAGACTCAAATATGCCCTTAAGGGTAGTTCAAATTATATAGCTTGGAGAGATAGGATGGAGGTAGTGTTGGAAGACAACAGACTAAAACAATTCATAGACAATGATAATCCTAAGCCTACAGGAGTAGATGCTCAAGATATGGCGGCATGGAATAAAAACATAGCAAAGGAAAGAAGGATTCTATTGGAAGGAGTTCCAGATCATATTGTCTCGAAACTCCATGGAAAGGAAACTACATATGCTATGCATAAGGACTTAACATATTTGTTTCAGAATAGCAGTGACCACAGGAAGCTGGCACTGAAGGACAAGCTCATAAAAATCAAGTGGGAGAAGGGAAACACAATACTACAGTACTTCACTCAGTTCACCCTATGTCGAGATGATGTTGGAAGTGTTTATGTTATTTTTTCCGAGGATGATCTCGTGAGCACTAGGGTAATTTTGAGGTCTAAAATGGGCCTCCTAAGGAAGTTATAAAATAATAGTGGAAATCATAAAATAATATTAGATTACACCATCAAATTTTAGAAGGAAAAAAGAAAAAACTATTTTTTCAACTCGTATTTTCAATTTATCTCCCTATGGTTTTACTCAAATTTAGAGTTGAAACACTTGTTCGATGAAAAATTTGATTTCTCATCCAAGGATTACCCATATTCCATACTTCTGATGGACCCTACTACATGAAAAATGATGAATACATGAAAAATATAATTGTAATAACATTTTTTCATGTATTTCTCATTTTTTGTGTAGTAGGGTCCATCAAAAGTATGCAACATGGGTACTCCTTGGATGAGGAATTAAATTTTTCATCCAACGAGGAATCCCACTCGAAATGTGAGTAAAACCTTAGGGAGATAAGTTGAAAATATGAATTTAAAAAGTATTTTTATTATTTTTGAATCTTTTTACTTTTTTACTCCAAAAATGGTGAATCATACCCCATGGTTGACATCATCATATTTAATCCTATTGGTTCTTATGAATTTTATTTTGGTTGTACATTTTTCTTAGGAGGCCCATTTTAGACCTTAAAATTCCCCTAATTCCTATCACTTCTAGGCCTTCCCAAGAGCTCGCACAATTACGAAGATTTGGTAAATGGGAAGGAGAAGCTACCAGAGTGGGAGCGATTATGGTCTGAATTGGTGCAAGAAGATATTAGGAGGAACACTAGAGGTGGAAAATATTCCAAAGAAATGAAAGAATACTTTGCATTATTCAACAAAGGAAAGAAATCCTAGGCAAATAAGTCCCAAGGAGAAGAGGGAAATAAATACTCGTCCAACATCAATTGTTTTCTCTATCATGAGTTCGTGCACTATGCCATGAAATGTCAACATAAGAAGGAAAGAAAGAAGGAGTCTGCAGTAGCAGCAGCAGGTGAAGCTCTAGCTTCACAGTTCAAACTTGATTCCACTCTCATTGCATTCATATAATGAAATTTAATGGGATGCATGTGATATCTCGATAGTGGTGCCCCATTGCATATGATGGGGAATAGAGATCTCTTCAGTGACTTGGAGGAAAAATTCCTCAAGAAGAACATAGAATTTGGAGACGATGGGAGGTATATCACAACCAACATCACTACTGTTACCTTTCAGGGAGTCAGGCTCCCCTCTCAGACTCACAGATGTGTTGTTTGGTCTAGGAATATAGAAGAATCTTATTTCTGTAGTGGTATTGGAAGACCGTGGCTATGATGTGATTTTTGGTAAAGGTTTTCCCTAGAAACATCGACAAGGGATGGTTGAAGAATATCGGCGTGCGATTCAAGAACCTGTATGCTCTCGAGGTCGAATATGCATGAAAAACCTTGAGGAGCAAGGAGAAGGCTAGAGACTTGGTGGTTGAGAGGGAGCATAATTTACCTCTCAACATGCTGCCTTCTAAGAAGCCTCAGAAGGTTATGGAGCATCCACAATTGGAGAAGTGAAGAGGAGGTTGAGCAGAGACATCCACTCAATAAGAGACCTCTAGTAGGGGGGAATTTTGAGCCTAGTCAGCAGAGGGAGAACATGCAACCATACCTCCAGGTGAGAGGTGGGGAGATGTGAAGTAATAGTCCCAAGAGTGCAAAAATTTGGGCAAGATCCATTGAGATGTCTTATCTCATGGACCATTACCTTTCTACGCGGGCCCCCAATATACAGTAGTAGGATGGATCAGTGGTGATTGATGCAGTTAGATTTCAGAGTGCAGATGTAAAGGCTATCAATAGTTAAATACTAGCGAGCTCAGAGCAGAGTTAGTAGTAGTATAGATGGCACTCTGTAGAGTCATTAGTAGTGCATATAATTCAGTAGACAACGCAATAGCTAGTAGTTGTCAAATACTTTAGTGACATATGCATCACATTGATCACAGTTGCTTTAGTTTGGATGATTTTAGTTTGATAAGTTGTAGTAGAAACAATACTAGAGAGAAGCGTTGCATGCAAAACATTCCAAAGGCATATTAGGATAGAGTTTAATTCCTTTATTATTGAAAGGGAGTGCTGAAAATGGAAACGAGAAATAATGAAATGGCATCAAAGGGGATTCTAATTTAATTTTCCCTTAATTAAATTCTAATTAAATTTTAAGTCCACATCACATGAAAACTTGTACGAATTAATTAAGTCAAGAAGATTTAGTTAGTTCATTTAATTCGAGTTGAGGGTCAAACTAGAGGCATATAGAGTGTCCCCTACTTTTTAGGAGCCTTGGTTGAATTTAATTTGAGTTGTAATTAATTAAGTTAATTTACTTGAGTTAAAATCAATTTAACTAGTTCTAACTGATGGAGGAACTAGTGAGAGGTCAAGTGAATTAAATTAGATTTAATTAACATGTAGTGATCAATAAGATAACTGATAATTCACTAAAAAAAAACTCATGCATTTCAGTTCTGAGGAATACCGAGTTGATATTGGAGTTAAAGGGAAGTATAGTATGAGTTGTATAATTAAAAAATTGTACATGTGGTGCATGGATTCAGAGGAAGAGCCTTGATGTATTGCACAATAATTATTGGGGAATTTCCTTGTTAATAGGAGCCTAATTACCCAAGAAATTGTGCAAGGAAATAGAGAATCCTAAGGCCAAGAAACGGGTTAAGTATTCAACTAATCTTGCCTCGGAATCAGTGAGACAGATAGAGATATTGCATAGAGCTCTCAAGCCCGAGAGAAGCATTGTATTGTTCTCGTATTCTTTGGCTTATGCAATATACAGTTAGCAGGGTTTTTTTGCTTAGGATTTCCCAAATAAATATTTTTGTTGTGCGATTAAAATTATTTCTCTTTCTTGTTCATGTGATTATACGATCGTAATTGGTTTCCACAATTTGTAGAGTAGATTCAAGTATATTGTTTTAGCATATTACAAATATCAATTTGAATCTACGTGGATTTTCTACACGAGAAACTGAAAGGAACCTTGGAAAATCACTATAGAGTCTTCAAATAAATTACCAAACTTCTACCTTCATCTATAGATCATGAACATAAAATTTAATTAATATCTAGAAGTGCTCTTCCTAATTAAATTTTTGTGTTCATTGATAGAGTCACAAAATATGCACATATTTTTCGAATTCAAAGTAAATGCATCACAAGCCAAGTAGCAAAAGTTTTCATGAAGGAAAATCACAGACTTCATGGTCTTCCTAAGGTAATAATAAATTAAAAAGATCCAAAATTCATAAATACTTTTAGTAATGAACTATTGAATATGTGTGGAACAACACTAGCAATGAAGTCAACATATAGTCAACAAAAAAATAGTTGAATAAAATAGTTAGTGAATTTTTAGAGTGTTATCTACAATGTTATTCTTTAGATAAATAATTTGAATGGATGAAGTATTTTATTATGGTATAATGGCAGTATAATATTATATATCATACATACACTAAAATGACCCCATTTAATGCTCTAAATGGATATTCAACTCCTGCAATCTCATATTTTTAAAATATAATCCCAAGTACAAGAAATAGAGTCACATATGGAGAAAAGTAAAAATAAATTGTCATTTCTTATGGAAAACCTTCAAGTTTCCCAAAACAAAATGAAGCAACAATAAAATCAACATCAAAGTGAAATACAATGTGAGGAGGGCGATTTGGTATTTCTCATACTACAAGCTTATAAGAAATATACACAATTATTAGCAATATTCAACAAGTGACATATGAGTTAGATTTTTCTTCTGACACTCACAAGGTTTTTCATGTGTCTTGCCTAAAAAAGGTTGTGGGACAAACTATACAAGTGCAAAAGGATTTTACAAGGTTAGATGAAAAATAAAGGTTGATTCTCGAACAATAAAAATTTATGGATCAATTTTCACTATCTCTTCAAAATATAACCATTATTGAGTACTTAATAAAGTGGAAGAAAACGCCTCTAGAATAATATATTTGATAAATTGAATAGTTCATGAAAAAACACCCTCAAGTACAAGCCTTGATGATAAGCCTTTTTATAAGAGGGGGACTATGTTATGGCCCCTCGACACATCAGATTTAATAAAATCTTACAATTTAGGGTTGCAATAGTAAAAAATAGTTAGATTTAAGTGAGTGATACAATCACATGTGAAAGACAATTTATGTTTGGTAATGCGTGAAGGGAATGAATGGAATATGATAGTGGTATATTGATTACATTTGATATAACCATGATATATGGAAACTTTACTATTTATGTGTTTAATGCATTCAATGAATGCATGCTTGTATATGAAAAACATTAACATGACTAATTTTAATTGAAATTAATGATTGTTGGTATTTTTTAAAAGAAAAGAAAGGAACATTTGTTGATACCTGAAGTAGGCGGTGTGAATCCCTCACTCCCACAAAAATTAAAGTAGAATAATTGATTTTTTAATGATTTCTCAAATGGATATCCCAATGGAGAGATTGGAAATGAATGAAATTATTGGCCTTATGCTAATTTGATTTGGTGGCATTGAATCATGGAGATGATATTATACGAGTATGTAAGGAAACGATGTCTCATTTTGATTAGTATAGAATGAAAATTATATGATTGAATGATTTACTATATGAATGGTCTTGAATACCAATTTAGTGGTTGTAAATAATGTATTGAAAACATTTCTTATGCATAAAGACTAGCACTACATGGTTGAGAGAAAATGTAGATTGTGGGTAGAGTACATTAGGTGTCACATGATATGTAACCCCTTTATGAAGGATAAAAATATTGCCACCTAAAAGGAACTTGATTTTATGAGAAGAATATTAGGTTTGTGAGAAATGGCCTTTTTATGAAAGCGAGTTCAGGGAAAAAAATCTTTGTTTTAAAATTGTATAATATGTCTCATGAGAATTGTGTATTGCAATATAGATTAATGATGAATATATATAAGGATAAATAAAAGTTATGAAAAAAATATCCCAGAAACAAGGTGACTATTGCGACACTAAAACTCTATGGCATGCAAACTATGTTAGAGTAAGTCATAGGGATGCTTGGGCTATAAGATTAATCACCTATTTGATCCTCCCATATGAGGAAGCCTTGCTTGGGTAGATCATTCAAAGGAATGTGTAGCAGAGAATGGGATTGATTAAACCCAAAAGGAAGTGCAAGGAAGAGGAGACTTAAATAAAATAGCTATGAAAATATTGTGTCATATGTTCGTTGGGATCATGAATGTGAATCAGCATGTTTTATGCAAATAGTGAGTCGAACTTGTTATGTATGGAATCCTAATGAAGTGAAGAAAATCCATGAAGATAAGTACTATATTGAAAACTTAATTTTTTAAAACAGCATATTTGTTTGTGAAAATTAAGATCTCCTATGGAAAAATTTAAAGTTGTTGTATATGAAAATGGTTGTAGCACATGTGTGTTTTTTTTTTTATGTAGTAATTTAATAGAATTCTACAAGTATATAGGTGGCTAGATGGTGGAGACAAATACCATTGTTGAAGTAGTGGGAAAGGAAAAGAACATGAAGATGATTTTTATATGCAATATCACTGATACTTGTGTAGCTGACAAATGAGCAGCCTATAGACTACTGCAATGAAAAAATATGCCTCAACTGATGTGTTATTGAGGATGACACCTAAAATGGCATGAAAACTAAGGAAGGTGTTCATTAATGGGGAGGTGACTATAACATCCCAAATTTTAAGCCCCCACTAATATTTTTATTATAATTAATTATGTTAATGAATCGTGTGTGGGAAAGTAAATGTAAATGGGTCAAAAGACCTAGAACAAATATAATATTTATCTTCAGTATTATATTTAAAAATACTAGAGAAGAGATAAGCCAACATACATCCCAATTCTTGAGAGAAAATTTCTAAGGGAGGTTTAGGGAAGCTCCCTATTTGACCTTGAATTAATTATTCTGATTTTTTACTTGGTGGTTGAATTACGTAACTTCCAATACTTATGAGAAGAATGAGGTGATTGGTACCAAATTTCTCAAGAGATATGTAACACATATTAATTCTATAGAATTTGGATGGACAACATATCCCAAATAAAATGGACTCAAATTATCAAGAATGATAGTGTGTGATTGAGGTAAGAACTCATAGGAGTGTGAGAGACAAAAAAAAGATAGACAAATAGATAGAAAAGAGTGTTTATGCGTGAGAAGGGAGAATAGAGAGAAAAAAAGAATTTCTACATACAAGGAAATATGGATATGTATCAACTCAAGTATCATGGAGTGAACCAAAACTTCCTAAGGATTCTAGGTCTGTGGGTCTAAATAGAAGGTGAGATAAAAATCCTTCTAAGATTTAGTAGCCCATGTAAAGTTGTGGGTTGCCACAATGGTTAGGGGAGTGAGTGTGGAATAGTTTAGCCTAAGATAAAAATCTGCCTAGAATTATTAAAAGAGCTTGTTAAATACATGCCCAAAAATCTCTAAGAAAGGGAAGAGACGAGAGACTATTGACTTAATGAAAGGTTCCTTTCATACTATGCATGCCCAATGAGGTCATACTATGAAAGATAATTTGGATAAATGGATGAAATGTATCACACTAAATCCTTGTGCATGAAGGAGAGTAGTCTTTATGTTCTCTACCTTGAACTAAGTGATGTTGAACTGTAATTTAGATTTCCTTTCAAGGCATCAAATTTGGCTCAAGGGTGGCAAGTTATAAGAAAGAATGTATTGTAGCTTAACTTATGGTTCAGTGGAGAGTGGTTGTCTCTTCTTTAGTCTCTAGTAAGAGTTTCTGAATTAGATAAAAATATTATTCCTTTATTAAAGAAATGATATTGTTGTTCAATTCTGTGTGAACGTTGTTATGTTGGGTTACTGAGTATGTATGAATGATGAAGTAGAAGTATTGGTTTAAATGTGCTTGATTACTGGCTCTGAGCAAAAGTATAACAATGCAATTTATATACAAAGGTATCCATTAAAGTATGTTTCTTGTAATAGCTTTGAGTTATTATATTGTGGTGTGGAAAATGATCCAAAGGTTGATTTGAGCCGAAGTATCTTCTTGTTTTCTACTAGTGTCTTTGCGTTTGCCACGAAATCTATAAGTTTAAACAATTATGTCATATGCATTTTAGGAATGAGAATATTGTGAGGTTTTCCTAGATTGGATACCTTGAAAGGCGTGTGATAAAGCCCCTTATTGAGATACCTCAAATATGTTGTAAATTTAATAAACTCCTTTGGTTATCTTAATTTTGGTAACTATCTCTCACTCTCTCTCTCTCACACACACACACACTCTCTCTACTAGTCATTATATGTATTTGAATGATGTACTAATAAAAGTTAAGAGGGTCAATTTCCTCAAGATATAATCCATGATACTACCATTTAAGATTTAAGTTTTGGAATCGAAGTCTTAAGTGTTCAATTTTAAAGTAACACAAATAATTCTCCTTTAGCTCAGTGAAATTGAGAAGACTAGGCCATTTACTATATTATATCCTTTGGTCATGGAGATATATTTCTGAAAAAAAAAATTGAGTGTGTTTCATAAGCTAGAGAAGACTTATAAACTTTTAGAAGTATTTAGGAAACTTATTTTCTCTATTAGAGTCATTTTGAGTCCATTAAAACCAACTTGGGAGCTTAAGGGAAGTGTCAAAAATTTGGAGATAACCCCATTTAATTTCAGGATTATTAGTGATTTTTTGGACATTTGGTGTTTGGGGATCCTTGGCCCTATCCCTTAGTCATATGATGTAGTGAGAGGGGTTAAACCAAGAGCTTAACCAAGAATGAGGTTAATTTCGAAAGATGGGATATCGAGCTATGGGAATAATCCCTACATTAGGGGAATTTTGAGGTCTAAAATGGGCCTCATAAGAAAAATGTACAACAAAAATAAACTTTATAACAACCAATAAGATTCAAGATGAGGATGTCAACCATGGGGGATGATTCACCATTTTTTAAATAAAAGGGTAAAAATATTAAAAAATAATAAAATAATAAAACTACTTTTTCAACTCGTATTTTCAACTTATCTCCCAAAATTTGGGTTTAGTGGAGGCATTTACATTTAAATACTTCATCCAAGGAGTAATTCTGATATGTGCATACTTGATAACTTTATTGAGACAAAATGAGAAAGGCATAAAAACACAAATTCATGTTTTTTTGGTGTATTTCAGTTTTTGTAGACCAACAAGTATGCAAATATAAATTTGGATGGGGAAATTAAATTTATCCACCAGTAATTTTAAATTTGAGTAAAAACTTTGGGAGATAAGTTGAAAAAGTAGTTTTTCCATTTTTCCCTCTAAAATTTGATGATGTCATCAAATCTTATTTGATTTTTTCCACTATTATTTTATAATTTCCTTAGGATGCCCATTTTAGACCTCAAAATTCCCCTAATGCCCTATCACAGACCCCTAATATTAACAGATCCCGATAGGCCTATAATGTAACAAAATCTTAGTTCCAACAACTGACAAATGGGCTATTGGGTTATTTAGCATTGTCCATCCAGAGTAAAACGAGTAACCCCTATCATGAATTCTCTGATACTGATAGATCCCGAAAAGTCTATTGGTTAATGGTAATCTTTCCATGAGTTGAGATTTATCTAATTGGTTTGGTGAGAAGTCATGAGTGGAGTTATTGTTCTATCCAATGGGTGATGCTTGGTGCGCCAAAACATTAGAAGATAAATATTACCATGTGTTGGTTGGAGACTATTAGTTAAGTGTTGTGACTTCGACCGTTGGTCTATAGGGGCCTCATGATATCAATTATTGAGTGTTGGGAGGTTGAGACACCAAACTTTAGGGTTTCCTCCCAATATTTAAAGAACCTGATATGTTTTAACATGGTATGTTAGGTGGCAAGTCTCGGATGATGCATCATGCTGACATGTTTGATGATGTGGTGAGACTATGTGGCATGATTGACATATATTAGAGTGTGCATTGGTGCTGAGGTGGCAATCGACATGGTAGTGCCGAAAATGCGTCCATATGGGGTGGTGACATGTGGACAAAGGCTACCATGTGTTTTTCACATCACAATGTTATGGTTGTTTACATAGAGTTCAAAGGAAAAAATTTCAAATAGGCATAACTTTGGATGAAAAATTTTGATTTAGATGAAATTTATATAATTGAAAATTACTTAATGAGGAAAAAGTGTGGGTGGGCCTCCAAACTAAACTTTAAAATGGTTGAAGGAAAAAGAATTTTGATAACCCCATCTCCATAATGTAATCTCAAAGTTAGACTTAAATACCACCACTTAATTAGGCATTAAAGGGATGTATATGTTACAAGTGGCTTCAAGAGAAACATTTGAAAAGCCTTCGGAAATATTCTAATTAGAGCAAAACACTTAGAATATAAGTGAATGTCATATATTTATAATATATAATCTCACCTTTTAATTTTTGGATTAATTGTTAATGTAAATTACTTCACGTAATACTATTAATATATTATATAATATTAACGAAGTAACCGTTCAAATAACTCATTAATATTAAAGGCCAGAAATTTTCAAATTTTCATTTTGAATACATAAGCTTAATGTCAAAACCATGTTTGCTTTTAGCTAAAAGGTAATTGTTTGTCATGGGCACTTCAGGTGACAATATCACTATAAAGACTTCACAGAAATCAAAGCAGCTAATCGTGTCAAAATAGTTTTTTATAAGACGCCATATCATGCGTATTTTTAAATTCCGTGAATTATTATTCGTTGGAACTTTGAAGTCGTACCTTGGATGATAAGTTTTTGAGGATTGATATCATACTTTACATTTATTCTTTGTTTACAACATGGTTATAATTATTAGAGCACCTGCTTCGAACAACCTGTACATCTCGATAAGGTCAGCGTTACGCCGTGGAGCAGCAGGTGCCAGACTGTCATATCAACCTTAGCAATCCAAATAAATGACACCTATGCCGCAATATTTATTACCAGCTTGTTTAGAGAAACAGCGAAATAAAGCTTCTGTCTTCGAGCTGTCTGATTATATGACTGTTAAAATTGACTTCCTTCGAAGGTCTGGCCGAATTGCCAGTTAGGAGGAGCAACATTATACGAAATAGTTGTCCTGCCATCGCTGGTGGTGACCTTAAAGGAGAGGCTCTGGCCGTTGAGGTAGGAGTTGCTTTGCCAATTCTGTCCCCAGTTGCGTGACATTGCTTGCCAACCAGTCCTGGACCCTTTTATCCAAACGCCATGAACGTCCCCTGCTCCTCCCACGTTGCTGACGAGCACTAGGTTGAAATATGAATGGCCGTTGATTGTAAACCGGATTCCTCCCCTTTTAAAGCAGGGTACCCTGCATTGTAGTCATAGCATCTTATAATTAATTGCCATACGAGTAAATAAGATTGCAGGTAGACCAATTTGAATTATATTAGCTTATGCAAAAGACAATGGGGCTATGAGTTACCTCCTGTAGAGGATGGGGACTATCCCACTCCTGTACTTAGCGATCTTCTGATAAGCAGGCTCCGCCATGTCGAAGTGCTGCAGTGGTGGGTTGCACCATCCACCGTTGTTGTTGGGGAGAGCGGAGTTTGGCGGACAGAAGTTGGTGGCCGTGACCGTGACAGTTCCTGGCAAACACCATTGGGGATCGTTCACACATTTCATTTCGTAGCACGCTCCGCAGCTGAGTCCGCTGTTGAAAAGCGCTGTGCTCAAAGCAGCAGTGTTTGTTCCATAACCTTGGCTATAAAGATTACCGTATCCACACGCCCCTCCTGGAAAAAATACACATTAACAATAAGAAAATAAATAGTTTTAATCAAACCATATATCGGAAGTTAGAATAAAATTATAATTCATGAATGGCCACTTTGTTTGGAGCGTAGAGTGATACTTTTAACCAGCACTTACGCATATTATATTTCATGGTAAATATTAATTACTATATACTAACTTATTGCTCGTCTATTTTATCTATTGAATATCACTTTGAAAATTCATTTATTGCATTCTGCTTAAAAATTGCCCTAAATCCACACTCACAACTAAGGCTTTCGGAATTCTGAACCATTTAATGAAATGAAAAGAGCCAGAAGCCCAGGATCTAGTTTAGTAAGTAGACTGCTCTAGCGCTAATCTGCATTAACATTAACTGGGGATTTACCTGAAGACAAGGATGGAATTTGATGGGCAGTTGCCCCTCACAGGGCAATATCCCATCAAATAGAGTCCAAATCTCCCGTCAACCTTCTATGTTAAAATGATAAAAAACAAGCCTTAGAGTTGCAGAAACCATCTGGTACATTGGACTTAAAATTCGTAGGCATTTTTTCCGAAACTTATTCAACCTCTCCCAGGACTTACCATGGTCGAAAAGTTCCTTTACCGCTGAACTACATGACAACCAGTTTTTTTTAGTATTAGTTTCAATAAAAACGCAAACTTACCCATAGTTCCGGAAGCGTCAACGCCACCATAGAACGTGGCGTGGGCGGATTGCCAGCCACCGTATCCATAAGCTCGAGCAGACATCCATAGGAATCCTAGCAATGAGATCAAGGCAATGCTGTGGATCTGAGCCATTAACCTGCAAAGAAAGAAGCTCATTAATCCACATGACTAGTTTCCGCGTTTAATAAAATACAATTGATATCGGAGTAGTTACATTACAGCAGCAAAGGACTCAGGGTTTCCGGAATACCCAAGTGAGGTCGAAGGAGAAACAAAATGAAGTGAAAACCGAGGATTCTCTCCGTTGAGAAGTTGAAGGCAAGAGGGCCAATATATAGAACCCGTCTCTTGTTTTGTGCGGACAGTTTGCGTTTTCCACTCGGTCTTGTGTGAAGTTGCCCATGTATTGCGCACCGCCTATAATTAATGGGGTCAATTTTTGAGAAAGGACGTGAAGGCTGTAGTCACATGGACTGTCACCGTTTTAAGTTTTGTCAAAGTTGCTGGGTCCAGATACGCACGGTAAGGAAATTGAAATAGCGGTGGGAGGTGGGAGCGAGGAGTTTCTCACATGTGTTTATAAAAAGAGATACCTGGTTCATATATTGATGCCCTCGCTTGGATTTAATTTAATGGAGAAAGACGTAATGTTCAATGCATTCTTCAAATGGGCATTGTACACGTTGGAGAAAACAGCGTCGTGGTCACACCAAACTGTATTTTTATCAAAATTTTTATTCTCTTCGTTTTCACACGAACCATGTTACTGCTCATATCGCGAAGGTACGGTTTGGGTGCGGAATTAATCACGCTCATAAACATGTTGTAGCTCACAGCAAAGCCTATTTTCACAACTGTTTGATTCTCCTCGTACATGTCACCGCTGATCTTGGGAAGGTATGTTTTAAGTGCGGAATTAATGAAAGCGCTACAGTACCTGAAACTTTCGTGGGAATAGCGGCCCCCAACGCCACTACCTCAATATACCTGCCACGCAGAAGGGAGGTATAAGTATAATACATCAGGGTTGCCTCTGAATAAAATTAACATCTCTATGAGCAGAAATATTTAAATTTTGCTATTTTTATTGTTTATTTATTTATTTATTTTATTGGTAGTTAGTTTTCACTTCTTATTGCCCATGATTGTACGATGAAGGTGTAGGGTTTGCACGCTATGTTATCAATACGCATCAAAGAAAGTATTCATAAATAGAGGTGAATTCAATTATTTAAATATATGTACTCATGTTATCAAGTAACACTTAGACTTATCTCAGATTGGGGTGCCATGCGGATGCTGATGGGAGACGTGAGGTGTCACGCAGTGGTGTGTACCACATGATCACTCAAGCATAACGCTGGCAGACAGCCGGTAGGTAGCACGTTCACACGCCGGTTCGTTATGGTTGCCAACGACATAGCTAGAAGCCAACTAACGCTGTGAGGGCAGTTTGAGAAACAACGTTGACTTTTGAAGGGGTTATTGCAAGTTGCGGAAAGGAAGGGGAGTATAGTTCTCAGGCGCAATTTTGAAGAAAGAGCAGTGTGGAAGAATGCTAATGGTTTAGGGCTTCCGCGGGTTACCTAGTACGTGACGTATCCTCTTAAAAACCATACAGATATCATTCGTCTGGTTGGTTACACTGTAATTTTTAGGGTTTGACATATATTCGTTGCTCAATTTGTATGAGTCTGTTCAATGTCTATTTTTTTATGGGGGATGCCGAAACTTAATGGGTTTGCATGCTGCTCATTACTGCGGGGGTTTGTTGAATTATGGTTCCTGTTACAGCTTACAGTCTGGTTTCTTTGTTTGCATGGCCCTAAATCAAGGGTATTTACAGTTTTTCGTTTTTGTATCTCTTTGTTTAAGTCAATTTCCATATGTTCTAGTGCCCCTTGTCTTGTCGGCCCTTACTATCAATCCCTGCTTCCGAACTCCCTGTCGTGTTTCCTTCCACTCTAACTGTGCCCCGATTGGGGTTTGTAATGACGGAACAAAGGCTTCTGCATCTCGGGCCTATAAGACAGCATGCATGGCCATGCAGGAACACCCTCTTAATAGTGTTTGTGGTGTTTCTGTCTCTAAATCTACTCACTCTCATTTCTTCTGTCAAGATACTAGCTCTCTGTAGGGTCTGTGGAGAAATTATCTATTTTAAGGCCTCAGCATATAGTTAATAACTATCACTCTAGTCATAGAATTAATTGGGAGGGTTATAGGAGCCTTAGTTCAACTAGGTCGCACCCCCATCCTCATGGGTCCTGGCTCTGGGATTTGCGTAGTCTGATTTCTTCCCCCTCACTGCCTAAGCTCAATTTCTATAATTCTACCACCCTCAGAAGGAATAGCAGCGCTGTCTATTACTTGGTAACGATGGCAGATGTGGGACCTATTTACTGTTGTATGCAAACAATTATTGACTTTTTCTTGCCATATACAGGCCTCTTTAAATTAATAATAGGTGTTTCCGAGTCACTGTCCAAGGAATTGCAACAGAACAGTCACGAGTTTGTACTTTGGAATACAAATATGGTAAAAGGACAACCTGCCAAGAACGAAGTAAAGGATAATGGGAAACATAAACTTCTAAACCCCACTGCAGGGTCTAGAAAGTGAGGCAGAAAATAAAAAAGGGAGGTTATGGGAAAACTCTTCGATGTTTATTCTACAGGTAATCCTCCATAGGTTCACAATCTTATTCAGGGTTGGGAGAGAGACTGCAACAACAAAAAGGAGATATACATACAGGAGGAAGCAATGGACTTCATTAAAGACCCTCGCAATACAACAGGGAGACTGTCCCTTTTTCATCAGTCCATTCACACTTATTGAATGCTCAAATGAATTTTGGCCAAGGCTATCATGAGTTTACAGGAAATGGGAGGAGATCCCCAAGTGGTTTCTGTTCTGCAAGAAATTAGAAAAGAGATACAAGAGATCCGTGTTTCGCAACATCATGCTACAGCTTGTCTTGGACGAATTGAGCATCAGCTGCAAACAATGCATCAGGTGGATATGCCTAGTTTCAATGTCAAAAATCCAACATCTGTTGAATCTTCAGATGATTGACTAAATATTTCCTTGGTATTCTTATGTATTTTGCGGATAGCATTTACTGTTTCCAGTTAGAATTTGTTAGAAATAGTAAAATAGATATAGTGGTTATTAGAAAGCTTGAACTTTTCCAATACTGGATGGCATTTAACTCACTAGAATGGCCAACAAACTTAGTTTATTTTGATCTATTACAACCTACTGCTTTTTTATTAATAAAAAATAGAAAAATACTGTTAAATTTACAAAAAACATTAACAAATAAACATCTATTGTGTGCACACCTCCCTAGCTACTTTAAATTATAATACGGCAGTATTTTTATTTTTTAGATATGTTTTAGAGGAAATAGTTGTTCGTCTCCAATGCATACCCATGCCAAGGTTTATAAAAAAAAAAAATCAGTTATAATCTTTTCCATCATAAATTCTAAATAAATTTTTTTAATTGATTTTTCAAAAAAGGTTGGTGGTAAACCAAAAATAAAGGTTATTCCCTTTCGCATAATTTTAACACTTAACTTTTTTTTTTAATATACGATTTATGTATATTAAAAATTTGGAAGACATCATTTTAACACTTTCTTTGTGTTTCTATATGATTTATGCTTATGAAAAATTTGGAACATTGTGTCGACTTTGTCCGAGTCCGAGACCAGATTGCCTATAGAAACGCTTAAGGTAAATGTATTAAGCACAAATGTTTGGATTACTATTGTCGTACTTCATTAATATCACAAGCTTATGTTTATTTTTAGACTGTTGCAATTTGCATTTTTCAGAACACCAAGTATACATTTATATTATATTCTGTAATGGATTTTGATTTAACATTTTGAAGGGTATTTTTTAAGCACAATTTTTTTTAAATTACAAGTGGTTTAATTTATTTATATTTTTAAAATATATTTTGAATATTAAAAATATGAACAAACATTTTATGTATATAATTTTTAAAACAATAAAAATAATAATAATAATAATAAAATATATCTTAAAAAATTAATATAGTAGAAAAATTAAAAGTAACAATTGTTTGAATAATTAAGAGATAGCATATAGCTTATCTAAAACTAAAATTGTAATTAACGAAATACCTTAACTTAAAAATAAGTGAAATTTAAATTGGATAGATTCTAAATCTTAACATTAACTTAAACTGAATATTTACTTTAATTTAAAGTACTTAAGCTATGCAACAAGTACTTGTTTTTATCATAAGGGATGTACCTACCCACTAACAATAGATTAATCATTAATCATTGGCTCATCCCTTTTGCTAGGAGGCATGCAAGGGTCTAATAATTTTATTGTAAATCCTTTCCATTTATTTGAATTGGCTATGTTAATCTTTTCCATGATAATTGAATAGTCATGTGATATGACCTAAATATAATAATTGAATCAGTGATTTGATGAGACCTAAATTTCATACAAACTAATTAATTTACTTCCAAAGATGTATAAAAATTTCCTGTTTTGTCATATTGATCAACCCCTTTCTTATAGAAATATTTTCAGCTTCGAAAGGACTTAGACAAGGCTGTGTGATGTCCTGACTTTTATTTCTTATCCTCATTGATGGACTCAGTAGGAAAATCAAAGATGATCGATGACAATGCAACATATCACACTGCACAATAGGCGTCTTCAGTCATCCTATCTCACCTCATTTTTGTGGACGATGTGATGGGCATTGGAAAGTCGGACCCCAAAGAATGGATTTCCTTTTATGGTCTCCTACATGAATTTTGTCTTGCATCTGGATTATATATGAATAAATATATGTCCACTCTCTTTTCAGACGACCCACACGTTGCATCAACTCTTCAAATTGAAAACACTTTTGGGTTTTAAATTGTACACATGGATGTTGGCTTCTAATATGTGGGCTTCACTTTGAAACCGAACAGTTACAAAAAAATGGACTGGGTTAGGCTCACTAAGAAAATCAAGAAGAGGCTTAATGAGTGGGCACACAAATAGATTTCTCTTGGGGGTCGAATTGCTCTAATCAAATCAATCCTACAAAGCGTCCTCATTTATTGAATTCATACCTTTAAGCTCCCAAACGATGTGATCAACAAACTAAATTCCATCACATCTCATTTTTTGTGGGCAAGAACACAAAGAGAGTTGAAAATTCACCTTGCTAGTATGGATATGATTAATATATCCATTTCCCTTGGTGGATGGGGGAAAAAATATATCGCTCCATTCAACATGGCTCTTTTACTAAAAAAAATTGGAGTGGAGTCACCAACGAAGGCCTTTGGAAATAAGTTATATGTGAAAAGTACCTACAAAATTGGGAGTTCATTCACTCGTTGTGTGATGGTGCTCTAGATCCTTCCCATGTCTCCTATTACCTGAGCAACCTTCTTTCGATAAAGCATTGGTTATTTGGAAATATTAGATGGGCAGCTCGCTTCGGCTCCACTCTAAAAATCGGCATAGATTTACTTGTAGGTACGAATGGCGCTCACTTACTATCTCCTGATCTCATCACCTTCTTAAATAAAATGGGATTATTTGTGATCAAAGGTATAACAAATGCTCCTCTCTCCTCTTCTTTCCATACTCACTAGAAAGATGAGTTTCATCTTGAGATTCCTGAGGCAATGATTCTGGAAATGGAAAATATACATTACCAAACTTAAACATTCTCAGATAGTCTTATCTCCCAAAGATGATATGTTATATGGTATGGGGGATCAATGTAGGGGAGAGTCAATGTAAAGGAAGTATACAATCTAATCACTCTACCTCCTAGACAGATGATGGTTCACTCTTGGATGGTCTGGGCTTGGAAATTGAATCTCCCCTTAAAACTCAAAATATTTTCAAGGCTTGTTTCTCATAATCACCTCCTCACATAGGAAATATTATGTAGGAAGGGTTTTCAAGGCCCTGGACGATGTAGTGAGTGCCTTTCTTCTTGAGAAGACACTTTTCACATCTTTATTCTCTGCCCCTTTGCCTCTTGAGTATGGAATGGTGTGCTCCATGTGATAAAATATCATGCTGCTTGGGATGGTCTAAACATTACCTCTTGCCTTTGTCGGTGGACACTGGAGCATAAAAATCATTGAACTTTGGATCTATTTATTATTTGGTGTATCTGGAAGTCTAGAAACGCTATTTTTTTTATCATTTTTTGCCAAAGATTTGGAGGACATGATGTAGCATCCTTTCTTACTATTCAGAATTTTGGGTTCCTTTTTCCTCTAATCAACTATATCCTCCTCCTCCTAGAGACTTTTGGTCTTCCTATCTTGTGGGGTTCTTTGATGGTGCTTCCTATTTTGACTCTTATGGATGTGGTATGGCTATCCACATTAGCCCTCAATGCTTTTTTAGTTTCTATTGTTATTGTGGCTTGGGCAACAACACTCAAGCCAAACTTCTTGCACTATCACGGTCCTTCACTATGCATTTTGGCTTGATCTCAGGCTCCTCTCCGTTTTTGGTGACTCCAAATTAGTTATTGAATGGGAAAACAACAAGGCTCCTTAAATTCCACATCTCTTGAATCATGGAAGCTACGCATCAAAGCTTTGTCTGGCCTTTTCCATCATTTATCTATCCAACATATCAACAAAATAAAACAGTGAAGTCGACCGCCTCCTCAAAATGGGTTGCAGCTCTGTCTCGGATCAAATTATCTTCAACGAGTTTGACCTGAGTATACAGATAGGGGAAGGCATCATACCTATATAAAAATATCATATCACACATTGGGATACTCTGCCTCTGTGTATTTTCCTCTGGTTTTGTTGGTTTTGTCCCTCTTAGTATTTTAAAGGTGTAATACTTTTTTTTAGTGGTTGATAAGTCTTTTGTGATATCCATTTAGTAGAGGTCAATGTTGCATTGCAACCTCTAAGAGCAATTTATGTTACCATCTATAATGTATAAATAGACTATAAGCATTTTTTTTTCTTTGCTTTAAAATGACTAAAATGACAATGAAAATTTATTTTTACATGTACTTTCTCATTTACTTAATTTTTTTTTTTTTTAAACTAACTAATTTACTTTTTCATATACATTTCAATTAACCAAATTGATGATTTCCATAATATTTAGTTCGATCATTTATAATGAAAACTAAATCTCATACAAACCAAACCACCTAAAACATGAACATAAATATACAAAATACAAAAGTGTACTTATCATCGAATATATTAAGTTATTATCGAGAATACTAAGGTGTTGATAATCCAATTTAAGTTTATACGATGGATTGCGTCAACTGCCCACTGCAGCTGCATGGTGCTTTAAGTTTCACTCGAGTTCTTCCTATTATAATTGAAATTTCAATAAACACTGATTATTAATAAATCTCGTCGTCAGACGCATTTTTTTTGGGACGGTAAAAATATTAGAATCTGGCCAAACAATTAAAAAAAGTTTGGCAGTCAGAATATTTAAATTCAAGATTATTAAAGTATTTAAAATTAATTGTAATATAGATTTACAAAAATTCTTACTAAATTTTATCAAAATTTAACCAAAATTTTTATTTACAAATTTGAAAGCTAAATAAACTACGCTATACTGACTACCCTCCCCTCAGGGGATCTTTGCGATCCAGATGACAATCAATTCCAAAAGGCCCGCATATGATAATTGGCGAACAACCGTTACAATCAAAGCAACGAAATTCATTCATAGATTGTGACCTTCTATTTATTTAAAAAGGGGCTCTGATTAATTTGTGTCGGCAGTGGGTTGTACAGTTTGTGATGTGATATCATTCCAATGAGCAATGAAATGAATGAAATTGACGAATTTAGATATCACAGTTCAGGTTGGTTTATGTAATAGCTGTTCTACGACATTGTTCTGTCCCCATTCATACAGTGGCTCTCGCCTAAAAAGCGAGATATTCAGTATTAAGGAATTTTTGTAATTATGCACGTCAATTCACCCTTCACCCTTCCAATCATTGCATCATCAACCAATAAGCGTTGTAGTGTCGGTGCTGGACCAACGGTCTGGTACGAACTTTTTTGGTCATTAGGTATTACACTCTGAACATACCAGCCTGGCTGTGGCCCGCAGGCTCGCGTTGTTAACGGCGGTGTAACAATTGGGGTTTTGCCTTTTTTGGGTTCAAATTCCATTGCTGGGCTATCTTGATTTTTTAATGTGTTTTTGAATATATAAATAACTTGAATAGTTTACAAAAATGTTTAAATATTTTAAATTATGTAAGTTTCTTAAATTAAATTTATGATTTTAATAAATTTATATTAAAATGTATGTATTAATTAAAAAAAACTATATTATAAAAATAATTACTAAATTTAACTTTAATTTCAACTTAATTTTAAAAATAAATATAATAAATCAATTTTTTTATATTGTTAACTATCATCCAATAATTTAATTCTACCATCAAATAAAAATTTATAATCTCACCTTCCCAAAGCTTACCTCTCATTTTTACACCCTTTGTTCTCACCGAATCAATTTAAAACAAACTTTAACCATTGTGCAACAATATGATCACCCCACAATATTAATTCCCCTTGATCTCACACAATCAATTTGAAATAAATTTAATATTATCTCCATACAATATTCCATGAGTCTTTCCTTTTTATATGTTTGTCATTAGAGGTATGTGGAGTGAAAGTAAAATATATCTAAATAAGATGTTAGAATGTCTTTTTATTTAAAATAAATTTAACATTAAGTTTTATATATATATATATAATTTTAAGGTTACTGTCAAGCCAGATATCAAATTGGTGTATGAAATTTTTTTGTTATGGGACAAGGGATTTACTTCTGCACAACAATTTGACTGCTAAGTATACGAAGACATACATACTCTACCGCCCTCTGGTTTTGAACTTGTGGTCTTTTAGGAGGAAACACATGCTCACCAGAACAAAATTACATTTTGTAGATACTTAAAGCATCTGAGAAGAGAAAGACCCTAGTCTTGTACTAAAAAAATGTCTTTGTGCCAAGAAAATAAAATACAACAACTCAGAACTTAAGAATTATAAAAAACTTAACATCTCCTTCTTTCCATTCTTTCTTTACACTTTTTTCCAACCCCGTCTCTATTGGTATTATTGTCAACAATGTCTCATTCACCATGGGGGTTATTCTTTATCAGAATTGAACTTTGTGACATGTGCTCTTTTTGTTCCCACTATTCCATCATATTTAAGTATTAACATTCCTTTTTCACTAGGAGCATGAGTTGTCTATATATCTTGCGATATCAACATATGTTGTGAATTTGAAAATGGATTTTGGGTGTTAATATCATCCTTAGAGAGGAGGTATTCCTTGATCTCCTATTCCAAGAAATGGGTTCATATGGCTGCCAACATTGGGATTTGCAAACCTACCCCTTTTTCTCTTTTTGGAAGTCTTTTTTGGATTATTGGCAGAAATCCTATAAATGCCCTATTTGAAAAAATGTATGACATCCAATGACCATTTTTTCATAATCTCACGTTTGGATCCATCATAAATACTTATGATTAAAAAAATATGATATGGTAGACCTTTATTGAAATCTATTTCCACATAGACAAAAAAAGGTAAATAATCATTGTTGTGATCGTTCACTATCCATATTAATCAAATTTTCTGAGTGTATTTGCATTGTCATTAATGACCTTTTGATGCTAGAACGAAAGAGGGAGATGTGGAAACATAACCCACACTGGAATTTTTGTTACATCCATATTAGAGGGATCAAAATTCAAAAAACATGGAGTGAGGAAGAACCCTACTCATCCCCTAAACCAGTGCCCATCTACCATACATTTGTGATAATCTTTTGAGGAATCAAACTGTATAATAATAAATCATTTTGGAACATAAATAAATATCGCAATTTTTTTCTAGGTTGCAAGGTTCCACTAATGAAATTCTTATGACGTTGGCCAAAATATCTTGAATCAAGAGATGGAAGCCCTAGTTTTAGGAATGTGAAGAAATGATTTGCCTCTACATTTTTTATTTCTAAAGCAAGAATTTCCTCCATCTTTTCTATAATGTAAAATCTCGGAAGAACTTGAGTTTGGATCATTTATATGGGCTCTTTACCATGTGTAACTTTCTTGTAAGAGGCTAAAGTAGAAGGTCCTATGGAACCCATTTCTCTCCCGCATAGTTTCAAGAAAAAAATATCAAATTCCTAGATATATTATATGCATGCACCTCACAAGCATCCAATTTTTTTTTGCCCCCATAAATAAGATGTTTAAATATTACATTAATTCCAAAACAATGTTAGAAGATCTATTTTAAATCCTTCATCTTGGCTTCCACATGAACCCAACACAATTTAGATATTCCATTGAGGGTTTTAACGAAAAATTGAAACCCTTGCATATATTTTGGGCTTTCTATGTTTTCCATCATTTCCATGGAAGGGAGATTTGTAGGGATCTTCTGTAGATGTACTTCTTTTTTAGCGTATCTAGATATATTGAGAAGGTGTGACTTTGTAAGAAAAGGAAAATCTCCTAGATTTGTACATATGAGCTTGAAAATCCAGATAGAGGGAGTTGGGCTCTAAAAAACCCAACCAAAGGCTTGAAACAAAAAAAGTAAATACATATTGCTGCATAACCCCAAAAATGACCTAGATCTAACTAGATCTTGTAATGAGTGTCCTATAAATAAAGGACCGGTCACCCTCCTCACCTCTAGTAGGAACCAACGTGACAAAATGGTAGCTGAGGGAGGCGGATCCCATAGGCATGTGGAACTCATACAAAATCGACAAATCCCTTCGAGGAGAAAGAAATTTTCAACACAATCAAACAATGACCCAAAAGGATGAACTTGCTCATGCTCGAGACCCAGATTTCCCTGACCAAACCTTGCATTGAGGGAGAAATCGACTTAAATAATTTCTACTATAACCCTAACACTAGGTGCCACAATCCTCCAAGAAAGTTGTTACAACATTAGTATAACAATGTAACTATTTTTTCATTTAAAAAAAAAAATGTTAAAATATTAATCCCTTTAGTCTCTCAAAATATCAACTTTTATATTTTTATAAATATGTATATTATTCCTAATGTTACTTATCATCTTTCTAGATGTTACTTATCAATTCTATAATAAATATTAAAAATTTACAAATGTCTTCCATTTAAGAAATAAGTTTGTACCCATAGTCAAGACATTTATGAATTAAATTCATCACCTCTCGAGTTGTGAGATCCTATTAGTTCTCTCTGAATGAGAAACCCACTATATCTCACATGACCCCGTCATGTCATCGCTCTTTATTGTGAGTATATTATTTGAACCATGATAGTGGTGATGTCTTGCATATTAGTAAATCTGGTTTATATACTCAGAAGGCATCAACCACATTTACTAATGTGATTGATATATACAGATAGACGTATATTAACTACATGTAGAATACAAACCCTAATGTTATAAAGCATAATAAGATTTATAATATTAAGATTTATTTCAATTTTAAACTGAGCCAAATATATTTTATAGTTCAAAATTAATGTAATAACATAAAAAAGTATTTGAAAATTCACATTGTGATAGTTTTTTCATTCACTTAATATAAAATTAAGTTAAAATTTAACTATATAATATATACCAAGTTTGATGTAAAACCATTAATATAAATATTATACACAACATTTATTATTAAAGTTAAAAATAGATTAATAAAACAATATATTAATTAGAAGCTCCTTTGCACTACTATAATGCTCCATAGGCCAATATTTCATCTCAGACACAAACAATCTCATCGTAAAAGCTAGCGAGACAAAGAAACAATAGTGATAGTTTCAATAATTGAATTGATTTTGATAAGTTTGCAATTTTCTCATTTATTGTTCAATAAGTTTTATAAAAGAAAATACTATCTTATTTGGTGAAAAACAAATTTAAGATAAAATACCAAAAATCAATATATACACACTTTTATCTAATTTTTGTTTTAAATTACGGGTGTTCAATATATATATAAATAAGATATCTCTCTCTATATATATTAGCTTATCATTTATCTGAAATCTAAAATTCATGTAGGAAGAAATTGTTTTCCTAAATGGCTCTCACGGATCATATTTGTTGTATTTCCAAATGGTCTCCTTTATCATATTTGTGAAATTTTGTTAATGTTATTATAATCAACAACGTAAAAATTTTCCTATTTGAACCATGAGAGTGACGATGTCCTTCGTAGATAAACGATAATTTCCTATACCTATAATTCTAGTCACAAAATTGTCACTGCCCTCGGTTCACTAAATTAGCAATAGGAATGCATTAAGTGATGATTAGATTTTGCCTCGATGCATATTTAGTAGCACAACCTTGTATTGTCCTTTCATAGATAAACTTCTAACATGTTTTTTTTCAAAAGGAGCGATTATATTGTGACCATGTATCATCTCAAACATAATATTATTTTGTCATAGGATAAGTTTAAATAACTTTATTTTAAATTATTATTAAAATTAGTTTATGTAGTGATTGGTAAAACGATAATTTTATATTGTTTAAATTATAGTTAAAATGTATAAATAATTTCAACATCAAGAAAAGTTTTTAGCCACTTATTTGATAATATAATTAAAATGTACAATTCAATAATATTTCTAATATAATTAAAATGTACAATTCAATAATATTTCTAAGATTTTATTTTTATTTTAAATAATTATAATCAAATAATATACTAAAAATATATAAAATATTTAGATTATTTATTTTATTATTTTTCAAGTAATTTGACTATAGACGTATATAATTTAATTTCATGTGGAGAAAGGTTTGTTGACTCTTATCTTTTTACATTAATTCACTGTCAAGATAAATTTTGGAAGGAATACGCCACATATCCTTCACCTGACTCGATGATCAACAACTGAGGCGTTAATGAAGCCCGAACCTTCGAACAAAACTATTACCATTTATTTTATAATATTGAGTCGTCGGTTCTTTTGTCTCATCGTGCAATCTGTCATAACAATAATCTTTTCAACTCTTCCGACACGCGATAAGATCTCTACGTTTACGTTTCATTTTTAGTTTCCTTTCCATTTACAAATTTTAATTTTTCTTTCATCTCAATGTCCTTTTCAATTCATATGTGATGGACACGTTAGGGGAATACAGAGTCAATCGCCCTACTGCACACGAATCAATGGCATCAATCTTCATTTCAATTCATAGGTGATGGATAGGTTAGGGGAATAAGCAGTCAATGGCTCTCCTACACACGAATCGTTGACATGATTTCGTTCCTTGCCAAAAAGGCATCAATAAAGTGAAGAAAGACGGGGCTTTTTCACATCGAGTTTTTATTACGATTAGTGTTGGAATATGTTATTTTTATTGCAGTGTTGATTTTTTATGTAATGAGTTTGTTCTTGTGTTATAGGAGATAGTTAAATCTAAATATTCTTAGTTTGGTGGGTGGTTGAGATATTCTCTCAAGTACCTTATTGTGTCTTCAAGATAGTTTTCTTATCTTGATACTATAATTCATATATATATGTAATTCTTTTGACTAATATAATAAATGTGCATACTCAGATTTTATCTTGATATCAGAGCCCATACTGGCTTGGACCTTGACCCCTTACTGAGAGAAATAAGAAAAAGAATATTGTGTTTTAGTTTTAGTTATTTATTTTATTTTTCGTTTGGGCGGAGGTGTATTGGAGCAAATGGTGACGGCGTGTGCTACGTGGAGAGTGCAGTGGCATGGAGGCACGATGATTGCATGAGGCTGTTGGTGCGACTCTTATTAGAGAATTGCGATACAGTCTAGCGTGCATCTGTTGCACGGTTCGGGTATGGAGGCGGATCAGATCTCAAAGGCGGATCAGATCAGATCTCACTTGTTTTAATCGAACATATTGATGATGCATGCTTCAACAATTCATAAGCTTGGAGGTTGCCTCCCCAGGGTTTTGTTTGCACCAAAGGCTCATCCTCGTCATTTTTTCTTTGACAACGATGCATTGCAAGTTATAGGTAATGATGTCGTTACGTCTCATTCTCCTAGCGAAACCCTTACTTTTCGTTAAGCGAGATGTGATCTGTTTGGGGGAAAATCATTATGTATGCCTAGTTGTTTGAGTAGTAATAATTGACCAATTATTCACCACGCTGCGTGAATTAGTGGAGAAACTGCATACACAATTGATATCTGTTATAGAGGAATTCAAGTTTTTTTCCCTATTGTTTTCCCTTTTTTGTTCTCCCGCGCAACAGAAACATGGACTGCTGATCGTGAGGGAGAAGCGCTCACCTGTGGGAGTTGATCATTGAGAATTTGATGAAGTATGGTGGCTGCTGGTGTATTTGAGTTGCAAATCCAAGTGTGCGGAGGAGATGCATGAGGCAGGATGCGTGAGGCGGAAAAGGCGTGTAGAGGGATGTAGATTGCTTACTTGCGTACTGGATTCGTGAGCCCGTGGTGAGAAGAAGTCACCACTTGGTGGTTTAATTGTTGACCGTTGTGGTGTGACAAAGGAGCACCGATCTAAAATGAGAGCCAGCGCAAGCATCCATCAAACCTAGAAAAAGCAATGTCGAACAAACGTTGAGCACAACATTTGGGGATGACCAGGTTTGTAAAGTCTGATCAATTGAAGATGATATTGAATGATAAGCTCGTCTCTAGTTATCAACAACTAGTTTCGTGGAGTCTTGTAGTTCGAATGATTTGAATTCCTTCGTGGCAGAAGATTGAGTCTTCTCTAGTCTCTAATTCTGCAGTGCTTGCAATGACTTCTGGAGAGATTTGATATAACCAATAGCCTCATCTACTATGGCGAATTTGTCTATCTCTTGGCAAAATGGTTTCGTCATCACGAACTTCGTTGGCTTCGAAAGCCCTATTGCGGAAGGATTGTATGGAGTCAGCAAAAACAACGAGGAAGAACCCACCGCAAGATTGTGTGTGGTAGCGATTTTGCCCCATTTTTTTTTGCTATCACTACAGTTGTCAGTGGGCAGGTGATGGAGACCATGGGGTTGCTTTTGTGCACTATAGATGCATTGTTGAGGAAGAAATTCCTATAATCTATGTTTATGAACTTCAATTACAGCAATATGTGCATCCATTTCGTTTTCATTGTATTAACGATATTTTTTCAGTCACTTATGCCTATTGGATTTTGTGCTACTGCCTTGCCAACGTTTCGTCCAGTCGGAGTGGACTTGCAAACGTGGTACATTGTATTGTTTATTATTGTGTTAGTGAGCATAGACTTGGGCCATCATTGAATGAGAGGGTGTGCATGATGACCGATTTGGTCTGGTAGTTGAGAAGGAAATCTGCCATGCAACGAGATATAGCTTAACCAATGCTGAGAAGAGTTGTGTCAGTTGAGTTGGCGGGTATAGAAGAATAAATCTGAGTTGAAGGTTGAACGCATTGTTATCGTCGTGTCGTGGCACAGCGGTGAAGTGTGGTTCAACATATTTGTTGTAGTGGCTGAGGGCAGCGTGGTGAGCTCTTTGGACGTGACCTTATTGCTATTCGTATACCAGAGAAGCCTCTGGTGAGTTGTGCAACAGCAGCGTGGTGAATTGCAGTTAATGGCAGCATTTTTTTGCAATGTTTGTGGCTAAGGATGGAGAACGCGTAGTGATGAAACTAAAAGTTCCAACATATTTTCTTTGATGAAACAAATTCTCTTCGTGAATTCCTTTTTTTCATGTTGAGCCTGATCACCTTAACATGTAAATGCATTCATGTAAATCTGGTGAAAAATTGTAAGGTTTGTTGTGATATTTATTGTTTTTGTTGGAACTGGCCATTCCAATAGTAGACAAATTTATTAGAAGCAATGATTTACTACCAGATATGATGAAGACATGACAGTGAAAATGGCATCAAAGGATAGTGGTTGGAGCTACATCAGTGGTTGGAGCTACATCAGAAATTGGAGGATGATCGATTTTACCGAGTGTGATCAGGGGAGTAGATTGTGATGGAAACAAGCAAGTTGAAACAAAGTGCCTGAAGTGGCTTTGCTTGTGTAGCGAGCAAAGAGAAATTCAATTATTTGTTTCAAAGTTGTTAAGCGATTGCAGATATGCATGTTCAATTGCGAGGAGATTAGATCGATAGTGGGTCTTCATTGTTGCAACCTGACAGTGAGCATGAGGAGGCATGCTTGGAAGCAGTCACCAGCCTTGATATTGTGAACAAGGGAAGTGGCATTACACTACAATGCCGGGGAATTGGATGCTGAAATGAGAACTTTGTGTGTAAAATCGTCGAATTTTATGCATGTTGACAGCAAATTTGTGGGCGACACAGGATGAGACCGTGGAATCCTAGATTCTCGTTTTAAGAGGGACAATTTGTTATTGTATCTCTTCCTGTGGCTATGAGTTCCTACGTCTCAATCATCTGTGTTGGAATGAACGGCATTGAGACCAGTTGAAAATTCGTCGATCCGTTTCTTTATCAGTGGACCCATGTGAGGTATTGTTGGAGAAGAATGGTTGCTGTTATGTTTGGCAAATAGTCATCTTTGTGCAGAGATAGAGAAATTTGATGTTCTTGTTAATCTGAAAAGTTTATTTTTTTTCTTGGAATCATGTTTAAAGTTATTGACCCTTATTGAGCCTAGCTAACTCAATGTAGGGAAAATTAATTTGTTAAAATTTGCGACTCTAACAAATGATAGGTTAAGCATGGAGTTCCAAGAATTTATTTGACAAAGACAAATATGCTCAAGGTATGAACAATGAAAAGATGAGGTGGAGGAGAAACAACATCATTTATGATAGACAACTAAGTTGAAAGTTTTTTTGTGTGAGTTTTTCGTGAGTTTCTTGGAATAGACTGTTGATGATGAGTCACACAGTTGAATGGTAAGCAAGTCTAGGATGGTTTTTTAGTGGTATTTGTATGTACCTGGTAACTCTAATTTGTAATTGCCACTTTGTAATTACAGGTTTGTGGTCAGCCGAAAACCACTTTTGTCACTTTGAAGTGATGGTTTGTGGTGAGCTAGAAACCACATGCGAGCCCTAGTGGCTATAGAGCCTTCACGGCTACAGAGCCTTCGTGGCTACAGTGCCCCGGGTGCATAAAGGAGTCTTCGTGCTCACAATGGAGTAGGTGGTTTGCAGAAATACCTTACTCACAAGAGAAACTTAGCTTCTCATAGGTCTTAGTTTACTGCGCACATTTTGGTAGGATTTTCAGATATAGGTACAAGTATGCAGTGATAATGGTTGACAGAACCATGTATTCGAAGGACATCCTACCGGACTAGTGGTTGCAATGGTTGGTACCCATGCATTCTGGTGGATGTTTTCTCCTTTATATGTACTTAGGCATATATTTTGTTGGTTCTGCACATGGGATTTTCCCGCTTGTGGTGGATCTGAGTCGCGGACACATATTTTTTTGGTTTTGCACGTGGGATTTTCCCGTTGTGATGTATTTTAATCGCAGACACATCGTTTATTGGTTCTACACATGGGATTTTCTTGTTTGTGGTGGATCTGAGTCACAGACACATCTTTTGTTATGATTGACCATAACTAGATTTTGTAAATCACTATCAAGACAAGTAATCATTAAGGGGGTGTGTTGGAATTGTAATTCATACTTGTCTGCGGTATTGACTCTCTATGTAAGGAGTTTGTTCCTATATCATAGGACGTAGCTAAATCTAAATATTCTTATTTTAGTGTGTGATTAAGATATTCTCTCAACCACCTTATTATGCATCAAAGATAGTTTTCCTATCTTGAAAATTTACTTCATATATATATATATATATATATATAATCCTTTTGATTAATATAATATAGTGTGCATATTCAGATTTTATCTATTGGTAAAAAGAAGAGAATAAATATTTAAACATAGTGCTCTCAACCACGATCCACATTGATAAAGCTCAGTGGCCAAGGCATCATGGTGATTTATATTAAAATGGTTCTAACATGTCTCAATTCATACCATTTTTTTCTCCAATTTTACTATGATTATATTCGTGTCTTCCCAAATATTCCTTTTTACACTACTTGAATATATTTGTTGTACTAAATATTATCATTATGATTCTATGAATTATGCTCATTTATGTTCCCATTTTAATTTTTTGATTCGATTTGGGCTACAAAAGGGAATATAGAGGTTCTTATACCTCCTCCTTTTCTTCTTATATCATGTGATAATCGATTTGTATAACTTGTAGGGGAAATTTGATTTGTTATGATGTAAAATTATTAAGGTTGTTTGTATATGCCTTGTGTTCATCACTGCTGATTACTATAAGGGTTTTTCCACACTCATGAAACCTGGGTTTGACTTGTACGTATCTCGGTTTATTTTCTAACATTAATCCCCTACTTATTATAAGAAAATGAGGTATTTACCCTTCATGCACTTATGACCCATATTTATTTCAAAATTTCACTATATCCAAAATTGGGGGGCTAACTATAACCCTACATATACATCCCGGACTATAATTCTTTGTATACAATTCATTCCACTCATTAAATGGGGTTGTAGGCTCATATCGATATGCTACGCTTATGCAAATATGTTTGTTAATACAATCTCTTCCCCTTCCTAATTACATGAATATAAGCCATAACAGTGAAACCATGGTCAATTAACAAAATGATTTAAAAATTATAAAGGATTTTATATGTTCTTAGCTAACCTTTACCCATGGTAATGTTATAAATTTTATTTTATGTTTTTTTGCATGTCATTTCAGTAGACAAGGCGATATATCTGGTATGGTTACTCGTGCTAAGGTATGCTTGCTTACCATGAGCAACATATGTTCATTTTCTATATTATTTTACCTACACGTCTCTCCACGTGATGGAGTACCTCATACTCCATACAAAATTTTTATTCATAACTTGTAAATATATGTGGCTTGACATTTAACTTGGAAACTCACTGAACATGGTAGCATAATTAATATATATACCCCACTATGAATTTTAATCAGACTAGAATGTTCGTTGGGTTGTACGCTACACACCTGGTGATCTTATAGTGCTTATGGTCAAGAAGTTCACATGAACTCCATGTGAACGCTAGTAATTTACAAAAATCGATGGAGGGATCTCTCTGACCCCAGCCAAAGGCGATAATTTCACCCGAAATAACTCTAACCATGTTTTTCGAAGCTTGTAATTTCATTTCTATTTTTCTTTCTTGGCCACGCCATAGAGGAACTGTAGTACCGACGGTGTGTCTACACCTGTGGTGTTGTCTAATAGTAACTCGTCTTCTCTTCCACCTGTAAGACTCAGAGTTCCTCGCCTTCAACAATAAAATGACTTACCTTTACAAACGTATCGGTAAGATTTTTTCTTTTTTTTCCCTGATTCTAACATTGTAGTCATACTATGATTAGTCCAAATTCTTCAATGATTTCGTTAACCCACATAGGTCATCTTATCATAGATCATTTTAGTGGTATCAAGTCGGTGCCTCTCATTCATTTCTACTGTCCGACGGTTTCAAATCAAAATAATTTTACTGCTACTCCTTAAGGTAAATCTCTTGTGTCTTCTCTTGGCTTCTTCTAGTGTAGATTTATTACACCTTCTCTGTATGAACCCTCATGTATATTAATCTCCCGATTAAGGATGTGGCTGTAGGTTTTCTTCTACTTTCCGTGAATGGAAAATGAATAATATCGTCTTCCCTCCTTTGTGAATATAAAATGCACGTTCAGAGGGTTGAGCCTGAAATATTTCGGTTATAGTGCACCAATATATGTTGATTTTTAAAATTTTTAATTTCGTGCATGGACAATAATTGAAAACTTTGGAAGTTTATTCTGCAACTACAAAATGTATCATTGATTAAAATACCCTTTATAATAAGAAACCGTATACGAGCACGAGTGTGCTCCTATTCGGTAACTCTACTAATGTGCGTGCCGTATTAGTCGCTGCCTAAAGGGCGTGCACGAATTCTTTCAATCTAAATGCTTTGGGATTTGAAGTAGCGAAAAAATTCAGATGCATAAATTGAAACTAGCCAAAGGTTTTTTACATGTTTTGTTCACTTTTTGCTAAGTTTATTAAATACTATCAAAGGTTTTAGTTAACCAATCAAAACCTTCAAAATATTTGAGATCTTATTTGGCTTTTTGTTGTCTAACTCATTTTCATATTCGAGTAATGTTATTTTAAAAACCTTTAAAAAGTAAATATTTGCATTAAAGAGCATTAAAACAATTAAAACATTTTATGCTATATGCATGCATTCTTTCCACCTTATTACAAAAGCTTTTCATATTTTGTTAAAATATATAATTACTTCCTCATGCAGTTAAGTGGAGTTAGTTAGTTGAGTTCAGTTTCAGTTATATTTGGTGAGCGAGTTAGCGAGTTGATTAAGTCCAGTTTTGTGTGAGAGTATTTGCATGTCAATTAGGTTAAATACCCGTCATGGGTTCATTGTTTTTAAGAGAGTAAGAGAGTTTTATGATTCAGAGTTTATGATTAATAGAAGAGCAGCAGCTCATTGTTCGTGTGAAATATTCGTGTTTATTGTGTGATTGAATCCTCTGTCTCTCCAACAAATTGGTATCGGAGCTGAGGAAGGATCAAAGATCCGTGGGCGAGCAGACCCCGTAAGCAAGCCAAAAGCAAAAGGCCGAAATTTTTTTTACACAAAAAAATTACGCAGTCCGCACGTTTTTAGTGTTGGCCCTGCGGAGAACCGCAAGAAAAGACCGCATGCTCTCTCAAAACGCAGCTGCGGACCTTGCACAAAGTTACGAAATTCCAGAAAATCGGGTCTAGACCGCAGCCTACCCTTTATCGGGGGTGAGGAACGCATCCGGTGTAAAACGCTGTGTTTCCCTTCAACGGGCTGCGGAACCAAAGATAATAAAAAATCGGCCAACAGTCGTGCGGCGGATCAACAAGTCAAGCCGTGCGGCGGATCAACATGCAAACGTGACCGTGAATTTTTCTTTCAAAAGGTACCTCGATTAACTGTTTGACAGTCACGTGGGTACAGAGAGCACGTGAGATTTATTTTACAACAAACAAAAGGGTTTTTGTTAAAAGTTTTAAAAGTACGCTCTCATCCTTTTGTTTTAAAACAAAAGGACTTTATTACAAAAGCTTTTCATATGATCTTTTAAAGAGAAGGTTTTTTTAAAAAAAAGATATTTTTATATATATAAATTTTTTTTATATAAAAGATTTATTATATAAACAAAAAAGGAAGAAGAAGAAAGATTTTGTGTTTTATTGAAAGATTTAAAAAAAAAAAAAAAAAGAGAGAAATTTAGGGTTTTTTTTTGTCAGAGACAATTTCTTTTTTTTGGGCAAGATGGCCACATCAAATTTTCAGCCACAAATACCATCTTTCAATGGGAAAGATTACGATATGTGGGCCATTAAGATGGAGACCATGCTAAAAGCGCATGATGTCTGGGATCATGTTAAGTATGGGTTTGCAGAACCTCAAGATGAGGCAGAAGAACGAGCCCTCAGTAATGCAGAGAGGGACCAGTGGAAGAAAGATAAGCGGAAGAATGCGCAAGCATTGCTTCTGATCCAGCAGGGAGTTGATCACGCCGTGTTCCAGAAGATCATGATAACCTCGTCAGCAAAGGAGGCATGGGACACACTGGCGACCAGCTATCAAGGTATGGCGAAAGTTAACATTGTTAAACTGCAGAACACCAGGAGAGACTTTGAAAGTCTGCAGATGAAGGAGTCCGAGGACATTGATTCCTTCATGAATAGAGTCATGTCTATCGTCAATCAGTTAAAAATATATGGTGAAGATGTTCAAGATCGAACAGTGATTGAGAAGGTTCTTCGATCACTGTCTACCAAATTTGATGTGGTGGTAGCAGCCATAGAAGAAGCAAAGGACTTGGAAAAACTCACAATTGATGAGTTGATGGGATCTCTTCTATCACATGAGGCAAGGATAGACAGAAATAAGGATTCCACTTTGGAAACAGCCTTCCAAAGTCAAGTCTACATTTCAAGAGGTCGAGGAAGAAGTCGATCGAGAGGCAGAGGACGAGGCAACAACTATGGCGGTCACAGAGATGGCCGAGCTGATCATGAGCATCAAAGTGGAAGCAGCAGCAGCAGAAGCTTTCATAACAATCAAAGGTCTGACAAATCTAAGGTAAAGTGCTATTACTGCAATAGATTTGGTCATTATGCTCGTGATTGTAGGAAGAAGATTGCAGATCAAGGCAATCAGAGAGATAATGTCAGTACAGAAAATACTGATTCTATGTTTCTTGCATGCAACACCATGCATGCACCGTCTGATAAGGTCTGGCTATTAGACAGTGGTTGTAGTAACCACATGACAGGCAACAAGGATTTGGTTGCTAATTTGGATGTCACAGTGCAGACAGAGGTCAAGTTGGGAACTGACAAGACTGTGGCTGTAGATGGCAAAGGAGTGGTCAACATTGTGACCAAGCAAGGGAAGCCAAAGACCATATCAGAGGTATACTATGTCTCTGGACTCAAACACAATCTGATTATTGTTGGTCAATTGATGCAGAAAGGATACAAAGTTACCTTTCAGGGACAACAATGTGTTATTTACGACAAATCCCCAAGCAAGCAGCTGATTGCAAAGGTGGAGATGACGAGGAACAGACTCTTTCCTCTCATTATGAACTACAATGATCAGGTTAGTTCTTTTACAACTGCATGTTCTGATGCATACTGGTTATGGCACTTTCGGTTTGGACACTTGCATTTTTCCGGTTTAAAATTATTGCAGCAGAAACAAATGGTGAGAGGTCTACCTCCCATCAAAGAACCTGCTAGCACATGTGAGTGTTGTATCTTAGGCAAGCAACACCGTGAAAGTTTCCCGAAAGGAGTTTCTTACAGAGCAAAGAAACCACTTGAATTGGTGCATACCGACTTGTGTGGACCTATGAGGACACAGTCAATTGGTGGAAGTTGTTACTTCCTCACCTTTATTGATGATTACAGTAGGAAGACTTGGGTTTACTTTTTGAAGCAGAAGTCTGAAACCTTTGCGAAATTCAAAGAGTTCAAAGCTTTGGTGGAGAACCAAAGTGATCGACAGATCAAGGTATTGAGATCTGATCGTGGTGGCGAATATGATTTGAAGGCATTCCATGAGTACTGCAAACAACATGGAATCAGAAGACAGTTTACGACCAGATACACACCACAGCAGAATGGTGTAGCAGAGAGGAAGAATCGAACAATCATGAACATGACAAGGAGCATGTTGAAAGGAAGACACTTGTCTAATGAGTATTGGGCAGAAGCAGTTGCATGTGCTGTTTATGTGATAAACAGATCTCCTACAAAGAGCGTGATGAACAGAGTTTCAGAAGCAGCATGGTCAGGTATGTCTTGCAGTATCTCATTTCAGAGTTTTTGGATGTGTAGCCTACGCACATGTGCCTAAGCAGATAAGAGGCAAATTAGATGATCAAAGTGAAAAATGTATATTTACTGGTTATAGTGAGCAGTCAAAAGCTTACAAACTGTATAACCCTGTCACAAAGAAGACAATCATTAGCAGAGATGTTGTGTTCAAAGAAGAAGAGTCATGGAATGGGACTGTAGACACACTAACCGATGCTCAAACACCATTGATGGAGGATGATCTTGTAGAAGAAGAGGAGCAGCAAGAACCAAAAGAGCAGACACCAAACAGAGTCACACCAGCAAGGACTCCAAGATTTTCAGATAAACAGGGATCTTCAAGCAAATCCACAGATCAAAATTCTCCAAGCAGCGAATCAGGTAAGAAAAAGATGAGAAGTTTGCAGGATATTTATGATGATTTGGATGTTAGTTCAAATTTTGCATTGTTGGCATTCCAACCTTCTTCGTTTGAAGAAGCAATCAGAGATGACAATTGGGTGCAAGCCATGGATGAAGAGATGAATTCCATTGAAAAGAATGATACATGGGATTTGGTTGATTTACCAAAAGATAAAAATCTCATTGGTGTGAAGTGGGTATACAAGACCAAAGTGAACGAAAAAGGTGAGATTGACAGATTCAAAGCAAGACTTGTAGCCAAAGGATTCTCGCAGCAACTGGGAATAGACTTTGGAGAAACTTTTTCTCCGGTAGCCAGATTGGATACTGTAAGAGCAGTTCTAGCGACAGCAGCTCAGAACAAGTGGAAAGTGTATCAGATGGATGTCAAATCAGCGTTCTTGAATGGAATTCTAGAAGAAGAAATTTATGTGCAGCAGCCTCCAGGTTATGAAGTTGAAGGACAAGAAGACAAAGTTTACAGATTGAAGAAAGCGCTCTATGGACTAAAGCAAGCACCTAGAGCATGGTATAGCAGAATCGACAGTTATATGATCAAGAATGGATTTTGCAGAAGCAGCATTGAGCCTACCTTATACACAAAGGTAAATGAGCATGGACAGATTTTGATAGTTTGCTTATATGTTGATGATATGATTTTCACAGGTGATCTTGAAATAGATGAATTTAAAGCAGCCATGATGAAAGAATTTGAGATGACAGATCTGGGTCTCATGAAATATTTTCTTGGCATTGAAGTTGAGCAATCTGAAAAAGGCATCTTTATTTGTCAAAATAAGTATGCAACAAATTTGCTGAAAAGATTCAGGATGGATAATTCCAAACCTGTACCTACACCAGTTGCAACAGGTACAAAGTTGAGTAAGGATGATGAAGGGGCAGATGTCAATCCAACTCTATTCAAAAGATTGGTTGGCAGCCTCATGTATCTCACAGCTACAAGATCAGATATTATGCAGGGAGTGAGTCTGATTTCCAGATTCATGGAGACTCCAAAAGACACACATTGGAGTGTTGGAAAAAGAATTCTGAGATACATAGCAGGAACCAGAGATTATGGCATAATGTATGCAAGTACAGAAAAGAAAGAGTTGATTGGATATACAGATAGTGATTTTGCAGGAAGTTTGGATGATCGAAAGAGCACATCAGGTTATGTTTTCCATCTCGGTTCAGGTGTGATAGCATGGGCATCTAAGAAGCAGCCTATTGTTACACTATCATCAGCAGAAGCAGAATATGTAGCAGCAACTTCAGCAGCATGTCAAGCAGTATGGTTAAGAAGAGTATTGGATGGACTTCAGCAGAAACAGCAAGGATCAACAACGATATACTGTGACAACACATCAGCAATTGCACTATCTAAGAATAGTGTGTTTCATCAAAAGAGCAAGCATATTGATACGAGATATCATTTTATTCGAGAACTTGTCAGCAATGGAGAAGTTCACTTGAAGCCTTGTAGAACGAGTGATCAAATGGCTGATATCTTTACAAAGCCATTAGCAGTAGATTTGTTTCAGTTTCACAAAAGAAACTTGGGAGTTGTAAGCCTAGCTGAGACATAGACCAGCAGGCATGTTTGAGTTGTCATAAGTTATGTTTTAGTTTAGAGGTCGTAATTAAGGGGGAGTGCTAAAATATATAATTACTTCCTCATGCAGTTAAGTGGAGTTAGTTAGTTGAGTTCAGTTTCAGTTATATTTGGTGAGCGAGTTAGCGAGTTGATTAAGTCCAGTTTTGTGTGAGAGTATTTGCATGTCAATTAGGTTAAATACCCGTCATGGGTTCATTGTTTTTAAGAGAGTAAGAGAGTTTTATGATTCAGAGTTTATGATTAATAGAAGAGCAGCAGCTCATTGTTCGTGTGAAATATTCGTGTTTATTGTGTGATTGAATCCTCTGTCTCTCCAACACACCTGTCATTATTTCTGAGTGCTTAGTCATTATCTCTAAGTCTTGGTACACGTATTTCTTTTCCTTTTGTTTTTTTGGTGTTGTACTCCTACGTGGCCATGTTTTTCCCGCCGCTTCATAATAATTCCCTATATAACATTCTCCCATCATTATTTCTAAGTGCTTAGTCATTATCTCTAAGCCGTGGTACATGTGCTTCTTTTCTTTTGTTCTTTGGTGTTGTAATCCTAAGCGGCCACGTTTTTCCTACAGCTTCAGAATAATACCCTATATAATATCCTCGGAGAGATCAAAATTCATTAAAGTTTTGTGACATCTAGCTAAGGGTCAGGATTTATTAGAGTTTTGTGAAACCCATAATGCTTCATTAGAGTTTTGTGACATCCTGGATTCATTAGAGTTTTTTGGAATCCATAATGCTTATAATCAGCGCAACTGCACTTTTCCTACACATTGAACAGTACGGTACAATTCTTTGTTAAAAATTCTGAACCGCTCTAGATTATTACTATTACCCTTTCTTCCATTCTGTCAATTCTGTGTAGAGATAAAGAAATATATTTTTATTGGTGTTATTCATCCATAAAATATCCATATTACATTAGATGTAAACTTCAATTTTGCAATTTTTTGGGTTCGAAGATCAATCTTCATTGCTGAATTTAGATCATCATGTCAAAGCATGAGTATGCATGCAGTTATTTCTGGAGTTGTAAACCCTGCTTTTATGCTAAAAAAATATTAAATTTTCCTAATAAAATAGAAAATTAGAAATTTATTAATTACAGGCCAAATTATTACAACTTCAAGGTTTTTCTCGTTAAAGTACATGTTTTTCTGGTTAATAAATTGGCTAGGCTACGGTGCTAAATGATTACACTTTCATGTTTTCTTATTAAAGTAAATAGGCCAAGGCTATAGTGCTAAATTATTACTCCATGTTTTTCTGGGTAAAATTATTACTGCATGGTGTTCTGGGTTAAAGTAAATGGACTTTTCTAAGTTATTACACTTTTATGTTTTCTTATTACAGTAAATAGGCTAAGGCTATAGTGCTAAATTATTACTCCATGTTTTTCTGGGTTAAATTATTATTGGATTAAATTATTATTGCATGATGTTCTGGGTTAAAGAAAATGGAATAGGGCTGTAAAAAACTTGTTACCACAATTCCTTCTTATTTTTCTTTTTCAAATTTAAAGGTTGAAAGTGATTTTTATTTTTCATTTTAATTTTTTGCAGTAATTTTCTCTTTGAAGATAAGTTGGAAACAAGTTTGCTGCTACTAGAGTTTAAAGAACCTAGACAATTGTATTTCACCATTTAAAGAACATGGACAATTGGATTTCACCATTCAATCAAATGTAAAACTGAATTTTACTAGATTTAAGTGGAAAAACACCAAAAACACATTGTAAAAAGATGTCAAAGAAGGTGCATTTTGTTACTTTTTTCTCATATATATATATATATATATCCAAAGCTTATTTTACTATTATACATTTCTCTTGGATAAGGTTGAATTGTAAATATACATTAAGCTTGAGTAGGCTTGATTTATTGATATATGAATGCATACTTGAAATATTAAAAAAATGAAAATTTAGTGCATGTAAATGAATTGAACTAGCTATCAATTGGGGTTATCTCATGTTTGAGTAGAATTTTTGTTATCTTTTTCACCCAGGTTCAAATCCCCAAAAGTGACATGAGGAGATATAATGTCTTAATGAATATTGTTTTAATGGTGTCAAGTCTTGTGAACTCTGCATGGTACCAAGAACCTCACTCTCGCCCTTGAGCTTAGAGGGAGGCGAAATTATTTACTTTGAAAAAAATAAAATTAATTGAAATAGATGTTAATTAGAATTGTTGTAAAACATGCTAAAATTATTTTTATTAAAAGTAGATGTTATGGCCCTTTGTACCTATATTAATTCCCTAATAAGAATTCATTATTAGCTTATTTTTTATTTCATTATACTTATGCTCCTTGTCTGAATCATGATTTCCATTATAAAAAAACCCACGGATGTTAGTAAGAGTTAACATTTCCACAAGAGGTGGTTAAGTACATGTCACTAAACACATGGGGAGCACTAGTTTATCCAATTTCCAACAATCTCCCACCCCTAGTGCGAGATGGGTGCGATTCGAACTCGAGACCTTTGGCTCTGATACCACTTGTTGGAATCACAATTTCCATTACACCAAAATCCATAGGTGTTAGTAAATGAATTCATCACCAAAGTTAATGGATCCACGAGAAATAGTTAAGCACATGTAACAAAACACATGGGGATCACTTGTTATCCAATGTCCAAGAGGCCTAGTCTTAGGGTCATCAAATATTATCTTTTATACATTGTATTAATTGTAAAATGAGTTTCCCCTTTGAACCAGAATGTAATTATAGGTTTCTCATTATTTTTATGGCACAAGGTTCATAATATTTGTTATAAGAGTATACAAACGTAGGGTTTTTCTACTTTAAAAAGGTAATCTTGGCATTTTCTCTATAACAATTTCTCTATAACATTTCCTCTTGGTAAAATTTCGTAAAATTTTACTTTATCAACCTGGGGTTCGTACAAACTTGGAGGCAATAGTGATATAAACATAGCAGATGCACTCTGTTCATGTCATCATATTTTTCTTTACAAAAGGGTGTTATTTCTTAAACTATGATAAGAACTGGAAAGTAAATTACTCAAAGGAAATGACATAAAAGAAACTAAACTAAATTGCTGAAAAGAAATGACAAGAATGAAACTAATTTAATTTGCAGAAACGAAACGATAGGAAGGGAACTAATTTAACTTGTTGAAAATAAATGGCAGAAAGGAAACTAATTCCAAACCACACTTAACTTGGAAAATTAGCTAAATTCACTCTACTTATCCTATAGTCTATCTAACATGCTTCTATCCATGCAACTAAACTATCCATGAATTAATTCTACTTGAAAAGGGGTTGATTTGCAGCTTGGAGGGAAGGAAAGGGCTAAAGTGGCGAAGTGAGAGCTTAGCGCATGAAACAAGGCTTAGAAATGGAAAGCGGTGGTTAAAACCTTATGAAACCTTATAATATGGCAGAAATGGCATTTGAGCAGAAATGAATGGAAATATGCGATGGAGGAAAAAGTTGCGATATGTGATATCACAATTGCAACTTCACAAAATAGGGGCGGTAAGCGTTAAGGAAAGAAATAAGAAATGTGATTTGCGATGTGGTAAGTTATGCGAAGTGCAAATATGACAAGTGACGTGGTGGAGTTATCGCATTGGTGGAAAAAGAAATAAGTGTTATGCGAAAAAGGAAAACGGTGCGATTTGCGATTTCGCAATATCACAATCGTTAGTCAGCGTGGTGAGTGCGAATGGAACAATATAAATGATGCAAAGTAAGATGAGGTAATTTTTGTAAAGTGTGATTTGCTATGGGCGACGTGGCGGTGGGACTGGCAGCGGAGCACGATCGCAATATCGCAATCGGCAAGGACAAGCGGTAAGAGTTAATGGAAAAAGGGAAAAATTTTGATTTACGAAGTGTGATGTACGGTAGCAAGAATTTTGAGGAGGAAGGTGGAGGTTGCGTTTTCGACGGTTTTCAAGCATTTTTACGTTAAAACGAGTCTAGTGATGGTGACCGATATAACGAAGGAATAACGAAGGCAATCGGTGAAGGAGAGAAGTAAGTCTTCAAGGAAAAAGGTAAGAGTTGTGAAGCACGATTGCGATGTATAGTGGCGGGAGACTCGAGGGGCAAAGGCAAAGGTTGAGTTTTCGGTGGTTTTGAATGGTTTTTCATGAGTTTTGCATAAAAAGTGCAAGGTAGCCATGAAAAAAAAAACAACGAAATAAGGCTTTGAAGGGCTTAAGTGCGTTAGGAAAAGAAAAAGTAAGTACATCGTTAAGTGTTGAAAATGCAGCAAGATGATGAAGCTTAGTGAAATGAAGTCACCTTCACTAAGTGGGCCCGCAGGCAAATTCTGGCGCAAAGTCTATTTTTAGACTATGTCTATTTTTAGACATATGGAGCATGGTCCAGGGGTTGCAGTATGTTATTCTTGGAGTATTGGTCATGTTGGTAAAAATAGATGGAACTCTATTTTTGTGACCTATAGGTTGATAGGTCGAAGTCTATTTTTAGACTGCCTATCCTAAAAATAGGGAAGTCAAATATTATTTACCCTTAATAATATTTGGACTATAAACAACAGTTTACTCTCTTGGAGCACTTCAGTTCGAGCCTTGAAAGTGGCTCATGCATCTGACAGAGGAATTACGCTATTCCCAAGGGTTTGATGGCATCATGCATGGTTGACTTTAGTTAGGACTTCAGTGGCAGAAGTTTGGTGGAGTTAATGAGACAGCTAGTGGAGTTGTGTTCTGTTTATTTTAGTTGAATTAGTTGAGATTAGTTTAACTAGCTAATCAATTAGTTATGAGTGGAGTGAATTAAATATTATTTAATTCATTAATTAGTAACTCATTATTCAACTCAAGAACACATCGGTTCACTACAGTGCATGATCAGTTCAGTGGAGACCAGTGAAAGAGGTAGATGAAAGGGTGGAGTTAGCTATCAGTGGCGACATCAGTTGTGCATGAGATTTGCACCACACTTGGAGGAATTTCTCATGATGATTGCGCTGTCAAGCCAAGGAGATTCGAACCTTGGATCTCTATATAGACAGGCCATGATTGCGCAATAGAGGCAAGGCAATTGGCGGTGAGTTTTGAACCAGTAACCTGTTCAAAACTGAGCTAGTTTGTGAGTAACTTTATGAGAAAGTACTGAGTACTTGTGAGGAGTATTGTACTGAGTTTGTTACTTGATTTATCCATTATAATATACACAATAGCTGCGGGGTTTTCAGCTATAAGCTTTCCCCATACATACCGTGTTAATGTGTATGATGATTTGATGTGTTATCGCTTGATTTTATTTCCGCATGTGTGATGATCTGAGTTGAGTTGAGTGGAAGAGATTATGTGTTGTGTATGAAGTTCAAATAGTATGTGACCAGGATAGTCTCGGTGGATAATTAATCATTATTCAGCAAATTTCTACATGTTATCGGAGCTATTGAAGCAGAGATTGATCATCACAGTGATTACAAACTTATTTCGGTAGACAGAGTCTGCATGCGGGCCAGGTAGCCTCCGGATTCATCTTTCTTCAGAAAGTGAAAGGTCCGGTAAATGCCCCTTGCAGTCAATCTCTATGCTAGAAATAATTTGTTCTCACAGATCTAGAGCGGTTGAGCTTTGAGGTAGAATTCGAAATTTTGCAGCAGTTTTGTTTTCTTGGTGCCAGTGTTGAAAATGTCTTTCAACGGTTTGCGACTCGAATATGCTCTTGAAGGCAGTTCGAATTATGTTGCATGGAAAGATCGCATGGAAGCAGTATTAGAAGATAATGGTCTGAAGGAGTTTGTAGATACGGATGTCCAAAAGCCCACTGATCCTGCTGAAGTCGAAGCATGGCAAAAGAAGATGGCGAAGTGTCGAAGGATCCTGTTGGAGGGCGTCAAGGATCATATTGTATCCAGCCTGCATGGAAAGGTTTCTCCATATTTAATGTGGAAAGCTTTGATGGATCTATTCCAGAGTAAGAGCGATCAAAGGAAGCTGGCGCTCAAAGATAAGCTCAGGAACATCAAGATGGAGAAAGGCGACAGTATCGCCAAATACCTCACGAAGTTCACTCAATGCAGAGATGAGCTGAGAAGTGTGGGGGTGACTGTCGAAGACGAGGACATGGTCGACCTGGCTCTCCTTGGTCTTCCGAAGGCTTGGCACTCATATCAAGATA
Organism: Pinus albicaulis; assembly: GCA_034641835.2. Classification (NCBI taxonomy): domain Eukaryota; kingdom Viridiplantae; phylum Streptophyta; class Pinopsida; order Pinales; family Pinaceae; genus Pinus; species Pinus albicaulis. Next base: position 565,917,465 of record CM076573.1, on the reverse strand, counting down.
GTGTCAATGGTCGTGAGAAGCTGCCGGGATGGGAGCGCCTTTGGGCGGATCTCATGCAGGAGGAGATAAGGAGGACTACTCGAGATGGATCTTCATCAAAGGGAGCCGATGAAGAAAACTGCGCTTTGGTTGCCAAAGCAAAGAAGGGGAAGGGTAAGAAAACCTCTCATTCTGGTGCAAAGGGCAAGAAGCAGGATATGGCGAAAGTGAAGTGTTTTCACTGCCATGATCACGGACATTATGCTACCAATTGTCCAAAGAAGAAGAAGAATAAGCAAGCGGGAAGATCTACAGATGGAGAAGCTTTGGCTTCACAGTTCGAGCTTGACTTTTCACTGATCGCATGGTTGGTTTCAAGTGTGTTGGGATCGATGTGGTTCTTGGACAGCGGTGCGTCATCTCATATGACGGGAGATCGGGATTTGTTCTCAGATCTGGAGGACAAAGATTTGGGTGTGCACATCGAGATGGGCGATGATGGTAGATACAGTGCGACTGGTATCGGTACCATATCCTTTCAGAGGGAGTCTGGTAAACCATTTGTACTAAAGGATGTCATGCATGTACCTGGATTGAAGAAGAACTCGATCTCTGTGGCGATGTTGGAGGATAAGGGGTATGATGTGGTCTTCAGCAAAGGAAAAGCCTTCCTGTGCAGTAAGACTATTGGAGAGACTCGGAAGATAGGGGTTTGAACCAAGAACCTTTATCAGTTGCAGGTAGATGGCTGCGCAACTATGGCATGCAAGGCGGGAGAAGTGGTGAGCCGGGATGATGAGGGCGAACTGTGGCACAGGAGATTGGGCCACCTTCACCATGGAGCTTTGAAGATTCTGTAGCAGATTTCTACTGGGCTTCCTAAGGGCACTCTTGCGCAGTCAGATCAGTGCAAGGGGTGTACTTTAGGGAAGTATGTGAAAGCCACCTTTCACGAGAAGGATAGTCACGCCACGACGATCCTTGAGAGAGTTCACACAGACGTGTGTGGTCCTTTCTCAGTTGCTTCGACAGCAAAGCACAGGTATTGTGTGATCTTTGTTGATGATTTCTCTCGAAAGTGCTGGATCTTCTTCATGTCGAAGAAGAGCGATACATTCGCGAAGTTCTGTGAGTTTAAAGCACTGGTCGAGAAGGAGTCGGGGAAGAAGGTGATTGCTCTAAGGAGTGATAACGGTGGAGAATTCATCTCGGCTGAATTCAAGGAGTTCTGCAGCGCAGAAGGGATTCGGAGAGAGCTCATCGCACCCCATAACCCACAGCAGAACGGGGTGGCTGAGCGGAAGAACAGAACGATCGTGGGTGCCGCACGGGCGATGTTGCATGATCAGGGCCTACCCCTTCACTTGTGGGCTGAGGCATGCAATACAGCAGTGTATGTGCAGAACCGTTGTCCTCACAAGGTTCTTGGCATGAGTACACCAGAGGAGGCTTATTCTGGCAAGAGGCCCGATATTTCCCATTTGCGGATTTTCGGATCTCCTGTCTACATGCATGTGACGAAGGATGCGAGAAGGAAGCTGGATCCAACTGCTGAAGTTGGAATATTTGTGGGGTACACTGATACACCTCACAACTATCGTGTGTATGTGCCAGACAGTCGCAAGACTGTTGTGCGACGGGATATAAAATTTCAGGAGGAGAAAGCCATGCAGTGTTCGCTTGAGAGGGAGCTACACTTGCATGCAGATGAGGAGCCGTTAGTTCCTAAAGAGGAGCTTCCGGATGTGGATCAGCCACAAGAGGAAGTTCAAGAGGTGGAAGAAACCACCCATGCAGCGCCAACCATTAGAGGGCGCATGCGCACTACAGAAGCTGAGCGACTGGCTCGAGATGTAGAGAAGGTTGTAGGACCACCTATAGCACAGCGCAGACAGAGGCAGTCACCGGATCGGTACACTGGATACATGGCTCTTGTGAGTCAATGTGTCGTGACAGAGCCATCCTCTTTTGAGGAAGCTGTGGAGGAACCCGCATGGGTTGATGCCATGATCGAAGAATATGATTCGATCGTCAGGAACAGTGCATGGGAGATTGTCCCAAGACCGGAGGGGAAATCAGTGGTGGGTTTGCGATGGATCTACAAAGTGAAGCAGGCGGCTGACGGGAGTGTGGAGAAGTACAAGGCGAGATTTGTTGCCCGTGGCTTCTCACAGATCGAGGGGATCGATTATGAGGAGACCTTTGCACTTGTCGCAAGGTACTCTTCCATACGGACGATCCTAGCTCTCTCAGCGCAGATGGGATGGCACATCCATCAGATGGATGTGAAGACTGCGTTCCTCAACGGAGTCATTGAGGAGGAGGTGTACATAGAGCAGCCTGAAGGTTTCGAGATCTTCAGCAGTGATTCGCATGTGTGCCGACTCAAGAGAGCACTGTACGGGCTGAAGCAAGCACCTCGTGCTTGGTACACTCGCATAAACAGCTACTTCACCGGGCTTGGATTCTCCAAGAGTGAGGCAGATCCAAACCTGTACCAGATTGTGGTGGAGGGGAAGCTGTTGATCATCGTACTGTATGTAGATGATCCGATTTTGACTGGCGATGAGCAGTTGATACTTTCATGCAAGGAGGATCTTGCACGAGAGTTTGAGATGAAGGACTTGGGCATCCTTCATTATTTCCCGGGATTGGAGATTTGGCAGCGCAGTGGAGGACTGTTTGTTTCTCAGGGCAAGTATGCCCGGGAGATTCTGGAGAGGTTCAACATGCAAGGCTGCAAGCCTGTTGACACTCCTCTTCCTGGTGGTTGGAGGAAGGAGGATGCTACTTCAGCGGAGGTAGTGGATGCAACTATCTATCGACAGTTGGTGGTGTCGCTTATGTATCTGGTCAATACACGACCCGACAGGCGTGCAGCTTAACCGAAACCTTTCGGCAAAGCTTTCGTGCTAAGCCCACTGCCTTCGTCGCGGTGAGCATGTATCGCACTATATCGCAGGCACACGATATGGTCTATGGTACAGACAGGAGGATGGAGCGAAGCTTTCTGGCTTCACTGATGCAGATTGGGCAGGGAGCCCAACGGACCGGAAGAGCACATCTGGAGGATTTTTCAGCATTGGGTCGACAGCAGTTTCCTGGTACAGCAGGAAGCAGAGATCCGTGGCACTCAGTTCAGCAGAGGCCGAGTACATGGCAGCTAGCTCGGCTGCATGCGAGGCTATTTGGATGAGGAAGATCCTCGTTGGATTGTTCGGGTTGCATTTGGAGCCTACAATGATTTACTGTGATAACCAGAGTTGCATTAAACTCTCGGCTAATCCAGTATTTCATGATAGATCCAAACACATCGACATCAAGTACCATCATATCAGAGATTGTGTTCAGCGGAGAATCATGATGCTTTCATATGTTCCCACGGAGGATCAGGATGCCGACATCCTGACGAAGGCGCTCACCAGGAGCAAGTTCGAATTCCACAGAGGCAGGATAGGGGCTGCAGATAATCCATATCTTGCTGAGAGGGAGTGTTGAAAATGCAGCAATATGATGAAGCTTAAAGAAATGAAGTCGCCCTCACCAAGACCACAGCGGACTCGGCGCAAAGTCTATTTTTTAATTATGTCTATTTCCAGACACATGGGAGCATGGTCCGTGCTGCGTATGTTATTCTTGGAGTATTGGTCATGTTGGCAAAAATAGATGGGACCTATTTTTGTGACCCATATGTCGACAGGTCGAAGTCTATTTTTAGATCGGCTTATCCTGTGGTCAGAAGTCAAATATTATTTCCACCCAATAATATTTCTGGACCATAAATCAGTTCGAGCCTTGGAAGTGGCTCATGCATCTGACAGAGGAATTACGCTATTCCCTAGGGTTTGATGGCATCATGCATGGTTGACTTCAGTTAGGACTTCAGTGGCAGAAGTTTGGTGGAGTTAATGAGACAGATAGTGGAGTTGTGTTCTGTTTATTTTAGTTGAACTAGTTGAGATTAGTTTAACTAGCTAATCAATTAGTTATGAGTGGAGTGAATTAAATATTATTTAATTCATTACTTAGTAACTCATTATTCAACTCAAGAACACATTAGTTCACTACAGTGCATGATCAGTTCAGTGGAGACCAGTGAAAGAGGTAGATGAAAGGGTGGAGTTAGCTATCAGTGGCGACATCAGTTGTGCATGAGATTTGCACCACACTTGGAGGAATTGCCCATGATGATTGCGCTGTCAAGCCAAGAAGATTCAAACCTTGGATATCTATATAGACAGGCCTGGATTGCGCAATAGAGGCAAGGAAATTGGCAGTGAGTTTTGAACCAGTAACCTGTTCAAAACTGAGCTAGTTTGTGTATAACTTTATGAGAAATTACTGAGTACTTGTGAGGAGTATTGTACTGAGTTAGTTACATGATTTCTCCATTATAATATACACAATAGCTGCGGAGTTTTCAGCTATAAGCTTTCCCCATACATACTGTGTTAATGTGTATGATGATTTGATGTGTTATCGCTTGATTTTAATTCCGCATGTGTGATGATTTGAGTGGAAGAGATTATGTGTTGCATATAAATTTGAATTGTATGTGATCAGGATAGTCTCAGTGGATAATTAATCATTATTCAGCAAATTTATACATTAAGATGAGAAGAAAAGGAGGGGAATGGAGGTGTAAGAGTAGTGCTCAGAAGTGAGATACACTTGTGTGTTCGTGCATGGGAAACAGATAGAAATGTGGGATGAAATAGTGAAAGAAAGGCTTGGACATGGTAATACAAATTCTTTTCCAAAATCAAACAGAAAGCAATTTTGGCCTATGGGAAGGTCTGCCCTACTCGAAATATATTGACAGAGATGAGAGGGAGAGACTTGACCACAATTTTTTGAGTTTTTCCTCTATTTTACTACGGATAAGCAATTAAAAACTACACCAGCACAAAAACTAAATGGAAATGAAACTTATCAGAAGTAGATCTAACTTAAATGGTAGAAGAAAATATATCTAAATGACATAAAGGAAAATATAGTAACAATAGAGAAGTTGATGCACATGGATTGGGCCCTAACCCACGAGCCTATCCCTCTGAAACTTAAATCAGTCGTATGAAATCAGTATGCTCATTTCATAAAATAATAACTTCATACATCTCTGAGGGTTTGATCACTAAACAAAAAAAAAATCTCAAGAGGTCACAACAATAGTTCTGAATGGAATCGAGACTAGAACAAACTAACTCTTTCTAGCTCTAGCTCTGCTCTATTTATTATACAAGGCAGCTACCAATAGCTCCCTAAAAAATGGTAATTGAGTCCACTTGACTCTCAGTGAACAAGGATTGGGTGCACTCCTCTGAGTTGCTTGGTTGCCTCTATAATTTTAATTGTTGGAGAGAATCCTTGGAGATCCTTTTGCTGCTTTTCGAATTTGAATTGCTGGAGAGAATATTTGGGATCCTTCGACTGCCTTTGAGGGTGGACAATCCTCCTATAATTCCTCTTTTTTGTCTCCTACGAGTCTTTATAAAAATTCTTATAAAAATTATTAATAATTCCTGATTTTCTGCACTCAACCTTATATTAGGCACTCAAAGTATGTTAGCCCAAATCACCACCTATACTAGCATCATAAAACCAAACAATAATAAAAACGCAAGAAAAAGATATCTAAGAAGGAAAAAAGTGACTATTAACCCCTCCAAATATGTCTAATGATGGAGCTCATCATCACCCCCCTACTGAATGGTTTCTAATCCTCTGAGAAACTAATCATTCTCCTGCATTTCCTTTAAGGCTCTAACAGCTCGCCTGATTTACCGAGGAAGAAGTGTGGGAGCTTCCCTAAGGGGGTAAAAACCATTACTCTTTTTTGCATTCACCCATTCTCTATCTTGTGCATCTGTGTTCTCTTCATCAGTCAGCCCCAATAGAAAATGTGGGTTTAGATTTAGTCCCAACCATTGGATATTTTTGGCCTGCATGGCCCTCTTGTATAGTGGTGCCCTTTCCAATGCACCCCTTAGTCTTTCTAGAGTATGGTACTCCCTATTATTGAGGCTATGAGGGAGGTTGTTACATCTCCTCTGGCTGGACATAATTCACTCCTCTTCTATCTGCCTAGAAACATCATCAAAGTTTCCTATCACCTAATTTTGAGTCTGAAGGTAGCTTTCCACCTGTGCAGGGCCCCTTTCAATATCTCAATGGTTAAGAATGACTCCTCTCAAGACGAAAAATTCTGGTCTGATATATAAGGGTTCTCTATTTCTTCTTCCCATGACCTTCCATATATAGTTTTCTCTAGTGTCTTCACTCACCATCCAAGATGTTAGAGCCATTAACTGCATATCCCCAATTGTAGGATTGGGGTCCCAAATATCCATATTTTTCAGCACAAAGTTATGCACATAAAACTCTGGCATATTTTCCGGATCATCCCTATTAGCTTTCTTGTAGAAATTAATGAATTTCCTACTATATTGGAAAGGTAGTGATCCATGGGGGGCTAGAGTTTTTATTTGAAATAGAATCCATTGTTCTTTGAGGAACACAACATAAGAGTCAGAGGGGAATCTGTGCTGAAGCGCTTTTATGCATAAGTCCGCCATGGTGGCTACTTTCTCCTCTTTTTTCTGTAATTTCTCCTTTAGTGCTACATTCTATGCCTGTGCCTTCTGCAACTTCTCCTTCAGAATTATCTCTTCGATTCTTCCCTCCCCCTTGGTGATTCTTCAATGATAATCGGGCTTTTGGGAAAAAATTTTGGTTCTCTCTAATTCTTGTCAACTCTAGAATACCTAGAGGTCTACCTTTTTGTCTTTGTGCTCAAAGGAGCTATGGTGGCAACTATATTTTTGTATTAAGGGGATGTGGTGTTGTGTTGTGAGTCTATTTCTCGCTCACTTTCTGCTATCTCTATGAATTCTATGGCCATATCTTATGTTTTTCTTTGGCCCCTTGCCTCTTCCTCTTCTTCTTCTGGTTCTTCTTGTTTCTGGTTGTTCCTCTTCTTTATTAAGTGTTGTGTGCTTCTGTCGGTCTCTCTCACTTTAAAAAATTTCAACCTACTGGTTTGGATGAGACGACATCTCCTTTTATTAGATAGCGCAGCTAATTTTGGAGTGCTTATATAACTCGACACAGCTCCAGTTCTGTGGTAGACAGATATTTCCTTCCCTTGTTAGTTCATGATGTACTGTGTGTTTCCTCCCCTCATTCTCCTCCACTCCACTAATTTAAATTATTTTCTTTTGCATGCCCAGGTGGCATGTACTTCCAGTTTTATTACAGTCATACCTCACGGTGGTGGCCGAGTGAACTGGCCACCTTTCTGCCCCTTAAACTCTAAGTCTGCAAATTAATTATTGCTGACTATTATGGATGCATAGCAAGGGGTGTGAAGCTATACCTAATTTTACCTATTTTTTCCAAGGTGGTTGCAGGAGCTGGAGGTTGGAGACAAGCCTTTTAGATGCTGCATTCCTCACCATATTCATGTACTCTGAATGAGCAACTTGCTGAATGAGCATCTTCCTAAGTGAGCTGTTAATCTTTGCTTATTGTTTCTCTCTGCCGTGGATGTCGTGTGGGGTGCTTGAGATGCCATGGGTGGCATTCTTTATCTCCTGTTATGTAGATTTACTTGTTGTTCTTCATGGCAGTCCATGATTTTTTTTTTTTTTTAAGGAACTTCCTAATGTTTGTAGCAGTATGTGTGTTTCTTCTCTTGCTACATTGTGATCAAGAATGGAGGAATGTGGTTTATGGAGGTGATGAAGGAAGTTATGAAGATGAATGCAGTGAATTATGGGATGGATGGTAAAATAAAAGAAGGGAAAAGAATGTGCATGCTTCCCTATGTTTCCAGAAACTATTAACAACCTGAAAAACAACAAACACAAAAAACACATAGATGCAAAAGCAATTTTTTTTTAAAAGAAAGTGGGCTGCTTCCATGGAGGTTTTCAACCCAGAAACTTGCCTTGGGCATATCAGAGAGGTTTTCACCCATGGATCTTTATTCTCTCCCTCCTTTTGTTTTGAGCAAGTGAGCTGCCTCCATCAAGGTTTTCAACCCACAAGCTTTTTCAAATTTTTTTTTTTTTTGGCAGGAGGTGTGGGAAACTGTGGAGTAAGGTCCTAACCATCTTGTCATGAACTTGCATTTAAAATATTTAAACCTTGAATCATACAACATCACCCAATCTCCTTCTTAAAAGGTATTTTCTTTGATGTTCTTGTCATGACATACCTTCCTTTGCAGCTGAACTACCTCTGTGTGAAGAAGTGCTTGCATTCTGAACTCATACAATCCATTTAGTTGCAACAACCTCTCTTCTTGAGAATTTTACAGATCTATATTTAATTTAGTTTCCATTCTTGAAGTATTGAATTAAAACTAAACTGAAAGTAGAGCTTTCTTACCATAGACTAGGTCATAAGGAGTGAATATTGTTGTTGTCTTCCAAGTAGTGTTGTAGGCCCAAGTAGCTTCTACCAATCTATCTACCCAATCTTTTCTACTGCTACTCACAACCTTGGTGAGGATGCTCTCTAAAGCTCTGTTAGCTACTTATACTTGGCCATTCGCTTGAGGGTGATAGGCAGTAGAAGTTCTATGCTTAATCTTGTGCTTCCTCAAAAGATTCTCAATGAGGTGAGAGGTAAATTGTGCTCCTTGATCAGTGACTATTTCTCTAGGGTATCCAAATTTGTAAAACACATTCTCCCTTAGAAATTATACTACTTTCTCCTCATTTTCTACTTTCACTGCTTTTGTTTCATCCCACTTTGTCAGCTATTCAGTGCAGATTATGATATACTTCTTTTGTCTGGATGGTGGATTGATAGGTCCAAGAAAGTCCATGTCGCACTTACCAAATGGATCAAGGGCCACCTGAGGGTGTAAAGGAATTTCATCCCTTTGTGTGGGTTTCCCATCCTTTAGCACTAGTCACACTTGCTCATGTATCCTCTAGAATCTTGGTGAAGGGTAGGCCAATAGTATCCTTCTTGCAAAACTTTGTAAGCAGTTATCTTTGTAGAAAAGTGGCCTCCATACGGGTTGTCATGACATTCAGGAAGGATATCAAAAAATTCTTCCTCCCTGACACATCTCCTTAGGATTTGATCAGGGCCTAGCTTGAAAATATTTCTCCCAATCCATGTGAAAGGGGCGCTTTTTCTCATGATTATGCTCCTATCCCTGAATAAAATATTAGGAGGGAGTTTTCTAGCAACCAAGTAGTTGGCTATATCATCAAACCATGGTGAGAGTGTTGATGTGGCAAAGAGGTGTTCATCTGGCAACTGGTCATCCACCATTGCTTCTTCACCTACGAGGAGAACTAACCTGGACAACAAATCTGTAGCAACATTTTCCTTTCTAGGTTTATAAACAATAGTCAAATCAAATTTCTGCAAAAGTAACAACCATATAATTATCCTAGCATTTACATCTGGTTTGTTCATTAAATACTTGATGGCTACATGGTCAGTGTGGACAAAGCTCTGATATCCAGTGACATAATGCCTGAATTTGTTCAATGCATGGACCATGGAAAACATCTCCTTCTCAGTAATAGTATAATTTAGCTCGGCCTTTGACAAATTCTTGCTGATGAAATAAATGGCATAAGGGATTTTGTCCTCTAATTGTCCTAATGTTTCCCCTACAGCTTTGTCGGATGCATAAGTGTGGATGTGGAAAGGGAGAGTCCAATTTGGATCTCAAAGGATGGGGGCAGTAGTTAACTATTTCTTAATGAGCTCGAAAGGCTCATGACAAGGGCCAAACCAAATAAACTCAGAATCCTTAGCTAATAACCCAAATAGTGGTGAAGCCATCTTGCTGAAATATTTGATGAACCTTCTATAGTAACCAACTAATCCTAATAAACTACTGAAATCTTTGTGCTTTTTAGGAGCAAGTACCCTTTTGATGATAGTGTTTTTTTTATGGTCTACCTGTATTCCTGCTTGGGATATGGACTGTCCTAATACAACCCATACTTTCTTCAGGAATTCACACTTTTCTGGGCTCAAGGAGAGATGAATCTGAATGCACCTTATCAATAATTTACCCAAATTGGAGAGAGTTTCCTGGAAGTCATCCCCATATGGTGTGAAATCATCCATGTAGATTTCGATAGAGTCATGGACTAACTCAAAAACGATGCTCAGGACAACCCTTTGGAAGGCGGTTGGGGCATTGCATAACCCAAAGGGTAGGAATCTATGAGAAATGGTACCCCAAGGGCAGGTGAAAGTAGTCTTATCCTGGTCTTCAGGGCTAATTTGAATCTGATTATACCCACCGAACCCATCTAAGAAGGAAAGGAATTTATTCCGTACAAGGCCATCCAAGACTTGGTCTATAAAGGGAAAGGGGAAATGGTCTTTCTTGATGGCTTTATTAAGTTCTCAATAGTCATCACAAATTCTCCACTTCCCATTCTTCTTTGGGACTAGGATAAGAGGGGATACCCGCTCACTATCGGATATACTATATATGAACCCTGCATCCAATAGTTTCTGCAACTCTTCTTTGACTATGTCCTTCAGAGTCAGGTTCATCCTTCTTTGGGGTTGTCTCAGAGGTTTGCATCCTTCTTTGATGTAAATGTGATGTCTTCATACCAAAGGATGCACCCCTTTCATGTCCTTGTAATCCCAAGAAAATGCTTCAATTTTTTCTTCCAAAAGCTAGCATAGTTGCTTCTCTTCTTCATTCGAGAGGCTTGGGATGATTTTCAGATATCTGTATGGGCCAAATTCAATAGCCTTGGTGGTTTTAGAGGTTGTCTCAACTGAGTGCACTTCCATCCAAGGTTTTATTTTAGACTCTTTGCCTAAGGTTTCGAGAGGAGTGTTAGTGGAGGACTGGTTTTGAATGGCATGGTTGATGATTTCATCTTCATCAAGCTGCCCCCCTCTAAGAATAGCATCTATGGTACACATAGGGGCAGTTTTATATAAATCATATTCTCCATCTTCCAACCATATAGGGAGACCATGATCAATGGAAGGTTGGTCTGGAGGATATAACACTAGTTGTTTAGACAAAGGCCCATTTTTTATAGTCATGTTTCTGGCCCGACAACTAATATAAGCATCTGCAGTGGCTAACCAAGGTCTCCCTAAGATGAGAGGATAACCATTAAACTTGGTTTTTGGTTGCAGGACCAGGAAATTTTTAGGATACTCCCAAGAGTCAATGGTAACCATAACCTCCTCAACAATTCCTTCCAGAGTTACTGTGGACTAATCTGCAAGTTGCTGAACTGTTGTGGTTTTCCTAAAAGTCTCTAGGAGATTAAGTTTCAACATAGTTTCCTTGGTCATGATATTCATGGTAGCCCCTATATCAATCCAAGTGTTGGGGACTATGACACCGTCTATATGCACATCAATAACTGGACTACCAGGGTCCAGGTATTTTGGAAATATCACCTTTCCCAACATCAGGTCAGACATATGTCCTATCACATTGATGGTGGGGGTATCTCTCTTCCTTATCTTAGGCTTCTTGAAGAAATTTTCTTTTATGAGCCTATTGTAGATAGGGACATCCTTAATGGCCTAGAGTTGTGGTATGTTTACACAAAAATTTTCCAATTCTCCTAGGAGTTCAGTCTCCTCTGGGGTGTGCTGACTAAGGTGGATCAAGTGCTTGGGAAAAGGAGGTTTTTTTAACTGAGGGTTATATTCTTCCTTTTCCTCCTCAACCTCTACAGGTGGAGATGGGGGATGGTTGTGTGGGAGTACTCTTCCCGACCTGAGATTAACCTCCTGTATCTCCACAGAATAAGTTGGATGGGATGTTTCTCCACTGGGAGCCTGTTGTACCTGTTTATTATTCGGGTTCAGATTGGGTTGTGTAAGTATAGGTAGCCTAGATGGAGCATCATGAGTAAGCTGAGGTTGAGGTTGGGGTGGAGGCATGAGATCAAGTAGTTTATTTTATTGAGGCCTCCACCCTTCGGATGGACTGTTCCACAGAGGTTGTTGTGGAACATACTATTGGAATGGTTGGTTTGCTGGTTGAGGATGATATGAAGGGTTGGAAGGCCAATTAGGAGGTGTAGACCAGGATGGAGGAGTGGGGGTGCACCAAGGTTACATGGGTGCACTCTGATTATTCTATTAATAAGAGTAAGGTGCACCTTGCATACCTTGTTTATATGGCCGAGGGCCTTGAGGCCTTCTCTGGTTGATGGAACAGAGTTGGTATGGCATTGTTTCCCCACCTTGATATGCAACTTTAAGTCCATGTAAGGAGGGACACTTGTCTATGGCATTATTATCTTCACAAACTAAGAAAACCTCTATGACATTTAGTCGACATTCATTTCTTGGGTGCTTCCTGGTACATCTAAGAAAAAATATGGGCAGGGATCTCTCTGCTTCCTCTTGCTTCCTTTTGACCTGCATTGTGTCCATTTGAAAAGAAAAGGTGTGCAACATGTCACTCTTGAAATTGTCTAGCATGTTTCCAATATAATTTTTTATGAAGGTGGAAGAGGAAGGGGTATTTGATGTACTTTGGCTAGCTTTTCCCTTCTTCCTAAATGCCCTAGAATGGTTCCTGAAGATAGTTTTGATTATTTCATAGGGTGTTTGGTATATATCTCCTCATGATAACATATTCAAGGTTTCTAACATCTCTTCACTGATCCCTCGAAGAATTACAAGTTTAAGTGAGTCGGGATCAAGAGTACAGTTGGCTCTCTTATAGTTCAATTGAAACCTATCTTCGTAATCTTCTAGGGATTTATCAGGCCCTAGAGTCATCCTAAATATCTCATCCTTAGTTTCCTTGGACCTACAGTAGTATTTTTAATTGTTGTTGAAGGTCTCTTCCATATGTGCCCAGGTAGTGATGCTATCCCCAAGCAGATCCATGAACCAGTGCAAGGCTGCATCCTTAAGGGTGGATGGGAATAACTTCAACTTCTAATCATTAGAGGTGTAGTCATAAGTCCTACAAATAACAAAAAATTCAAACATGAATGTGTCAAGGTTATTAGAGGTAAGTCCATGGAAGTGTGGAAGATATGAGGGGCTAATGTTTTTCATCTTAGTTTCCCCATCTGCCTCTCTTATGGGAAAGGCTCTCTGGGTCCTAGCCATGGTTAAGATAGGTGAATTATGTCCCTCAGTTGAAACAAGGTCTTCTTCTTCTGCCCCAATAGGATCCTCAAAATATTTAGAAGGATCGCCTATAGGGGGTTCAATCTCACTGCCACTGAAGAAGAGCGAATGGTGGCTAGGAGGTCATGTGGGGGTTTTAGGCAAGATTTATCTTTGGGTATTCCTAGTAGTACGAGGCATGAAAATAAGATACTTTTGTATTTTTTCAATATTTCTAAAATGGCATGAAAAGAAAGGAAAGAAGAAAATAATGCTAAAAAAAAAATCAAAACATCTACTAGACACTTCCCTGGAAACATCACCAAAAAGTGGTGAGCCCTAGTATTGCACCAAGAGTGGTGCAACTCCCAGGGGCTGCCCTACTTTAATTTATCAGCTCGGGGTTCATACAAAGTTGGAGGTTATGGTGCTATATACACAGCAGATGCACTCTGTTCATGTCATCCTCTTCTGCTTTACAAAAGGGTATTATCTCTTAAACTATGATAAGAACTAGAAAGTAAATTACTGAAAGGAAATGAAGGAAAGGAAACTAAAGTAAATTGCTAAAAATAAATGACAAGAATGAAAATAATTTAATTTGTAGAAAGGAAAGGACAGGAAGGGAGCTAATTTAACTTGCTAAAAATAAATGGCAGAAAGGAAACTAATTCTAAACCACACTTAGCTTGGAAAATTAGCTAAATGCACTGTACTTATCCTATATTCTATCTAACATGCTTCTATCCATACAGCTAAACTATCCATGACTTAATTTTACTTGAAAAAGGGTTGATTTGTAGCTTGGAGGGAAGGAAAGGGCCAAAGTGAGGGCTTAGCGCATGAAATAGGGCTTAGAAATGGAAAGTGGGAATTAAAACCTTATGAAAACTTATAATATGCTAGAAATGGCTTTCGAGGGGAAATTAAAGGAAATATGCGATGGCGGAGATGCAAAGGAGGCGAAAGTTGTGATATGCGATATTGCAATCGCAACTTCACAAAATTGGGGCATTAAGCATTAAGGAAAGAAAAAAGAAACACGATTTGTGATGTGGTAAGTTGTGCGAAGTGCGAAGAGTGATGTGGCGGAGTTATCGCATCGGAGGAATGAGTGGTAAGTGTTATGCGAAAAAGGTAAACGATGCAATTTTCAATTTGTGATTTCGCAATATCGCAATCGGCAATCGGAGTGGTAAGTGCGAATGGAACAAATTAAATGATGCAAAGTGCGATGAGGTAAGTTTTTCAAAGTGCGATTTGTGATGGGCGACGTGGCAGTGGGACCGAGGGCGGAGTGCGATCACAATATCGCAATCGACAAGGAAAAGTGGTAAGAGTTAAAGTAAAAAGGGAAAATTTTTGATTTGTGAAGTGCGATGTACGGTAGCAGGAATTTCAGGGAGGAAGGCGAAGGTTATGTTTTCGATGGTTTTCAAGCGTTTTGGTGTTAAAACGAGTCTGACGTTGGTGACTGATAGAACAAAGGAATAAGGTAGGCAATCGGCGAAGGAGAGAGGTAAGTCTGCAAGGCAAAAGGTAAAATCTATGAAGCACGATTGCGATGTATGGTGGCGGGAGACTCGAGGAGAAAAGGAGGAGGTTGGGTTTTGAGTGGTTTTTCATGTGTTTTGCATAAAAAGGGTAAGGCGACCATCAATGAAAAAAGCGGAGAAATAAGGCTTTGAAGAGCTTAAGTGTGTTAGGAAAAGAAAATGTAAGTACAACGTTAAGATTAAAATAAAAGGAGGGGAATGGAGGCATAATATCAGTGCTCAGAAGTGAGAGAAACCTATAGATTCATGCACGGGAAACAAACAGATATGCGGGATGAACCAATGAAAGAAAGGCTTGGACGTGGTTATACAAATTCTTCCCAAAACTCAAAGATAAAGCAATGTTGGCCTATGGGAAGGTGTGCCTCACTCGAACTCTATTGAAAGAGATGAGATGGGGAAACTTGACCACAATTTTTGGATTTTTACCTCTATTTTACTATGCATAAGCAATTAAAAACTACAATAACACAAAAACTAAACAACGATGAAACTTATCAGAAGTAGATCAAACTTAAATGGCAGAAGAAAAACTAGTTAAATGACAGAAAGGAAAAGATAGCAACAACAGAGAAGCTGAGGCACATGGATTGGGCCCTAACCCATGAGCCTAGCCCTATGAAACTTAAATCAATTGAATGAAATTAGTCTGCTCATTTCATAAAATATTAACTTCATACATCTCTGAGAGTTTGATCACTGAATAAAACAAAAATCTCAATAGCTCACAACAATAGTTCTGAATGGAATCGAGACTAGAACAAACTAAATCTTCCTAGCGCTAGCTCTGCTCTATTTATTATACAAGATAGCTACCAATATCTCCCTAAGAAATGGTGATTGTGTCCACTTGACTCTCAGTGAACGAGGATTCGGTGCACTCCTCTTTGAGTTTCTTGGCTTCCTCTAGAATTCGAATTGTTGGAGAGAATCCTTGGGAATCCTTTGGCTGCTTTTGGCATTCAAATTGCTGGAGAGAATCTTTGGGATCCTTCAACTACCTTTGAGGGGTGACAATCCTCATATAATTCCTCTTTGTTGTCTCCTCTAAGTCTTTATGATAAAATCCTGATAAAAATGACTAATAATTCCTTGTTTTCTACATTGAACCTTATATTAGGCACTCAGAGTATGTTACCTTAAATCACCACCTATACTAGCATCATAAAACCAAATAATAATAAAAATGCAAGAAAAAGAGATCTAAGAAGGCAAAAAGGTGACTATTAACCCCTCCAAATATGTCTAATAATGGAGCTCATCAGGTTTCATACTGGAGTGAACCTTTCCAATGTTGAATCAAAGAAGTTTGATTGAAATGAGGTATTTACTTAGGTGCACCAAATATAATAATATTTTGAATTGCATTTAATATTATGGATGAGAAGCAAATAATTAACATAGAAAATTTGAACTTTTAGATAAAACCCTATTAATCGTATCAATTTATAGTTAAATTGAATCCCTATTTATATCATTATACATGGGGTCTTTTTACAAGAGACTTAGAATCAAAATGTACCAAAGATTGGGAACAAGTCTATTTTAGTTAATCCACAAGAGTAAAGATAAACGGTGGTATTGAAGACTATAATTTAGAATTTCTAGTTTTTCCCACAAGGGTGGATAACATATATGATGACTGTGTATTGGAATCTTACATCGGTGGATTAAAAGAAGAAACTAAACATGATGTTTTCCTAAAACAACCAGAAAATGTTATGGAAGCTATGCATTTTTCTTTTCACATTCAAGAAAATAATAAATCTAGATATAATTCTAGCATGGGATCATGCATAGGAAGCAAATATCAATTTTTAATTTCATACGAAAAGCCTCCCTCAACCTATTAGAATATCATAGAATTAAATGGAGGAAAGAAAAGAAAAAGTACTATGATTTCATTGTAACAACAAATGGTAAAAATGGCTTAAATGTCAAGAACAAAATTGTTCATCTTGGAAAATAATGATGAAGAGGAAATGGAGGTATATGCACAAAGAAATGAGGAAGAACTTTTCAACTTAAAATAACAGGAAATACAAATGGAATTTGTTCAAAATATTGATTCAGGCAAGTGTGAGATCGTTTTTCATGCATTGGAAGGTTTTTCAGCTCCTCAAAGCATGAATATTTTGGTTACATTAATAAGCAAAGAGTTATAGTTATTATTGACTCAGGTGGTACCCATAACTTCATTGATAAAAAATGGTGGAATGCCTCAATTTTTTTGTTTATCGGGTGACAAATTTCCAATCTTTAGTTTCCAAAGGAGGGAGTATTGATTCTGTGGGAAAATGCCATAACTTTAAATTGAGTATTTTGGAGAATATAGATTGGAAAGATTAATGTGTGTCATTCCAATTAAGGTTTGGATGTTGTTCTAAGGATTCAATGGTTGAGAACATTGGTCACAATTCTACAAACTATAATGAATTATTCACGAGATTTGAATTGGAAGGAGTTCAATATGAGCTCAAAGAGCTAGATTATGGACCTTTTCAAGCCATCAACTCTAATAGAATGGAAAAAATACTAAAAATGGGTAGCAATAGAAGTGTGGCGAAACTGTATTCTATCAAAGTTAAGCAATATGATAAAAATATTCCCAACGTGTTGAAAATGGAAACAATAAATATTGAAAATGGCATCAAAGGGGATTCTAATTTAATTTTCCCTTAATTAAATTATAAGTAAGTTGTAATTCCACATCACATGATAGCTTGTATGAGTTAACTAATTCAGGAAGACATATTTAGTTCAATTAATTCGAGTTGAGGGTAAAACTAGAGGCATGTAGATCATCTCCTACTTTTAAGGAGCCATGGCTAACTTTATTTTGAGTTGTAATTAATTAACTTAATTTTTTTGAGTTAAAATCAGTTTAACTAGTTCTAAATGATGGAGGAAATAGTGAGAGGTCAAGTGAGTTAAATTGTATTTAATTCACATGCAATGATCAATCAAATAATTTTTAATTAACTCAAAAATATCTCATGTATGTCGGTTCTAAGGAATACTAGTTGATATTGGATTTAAAGGGAAGTGTATTGTCAATTGTATAATCCGAAAAGTGTACAGGTGGTGCATGGAGTCAGAGGAAGATACTTGATGTATTTCACAATAATTATTGGGGAATTTTCTTGTTAGCATGGGCCTAATTACCAAAGAAAATACGCAAGGAAATAGAGAATTCCGAGGCCAAGAAATTGGTGAAGTGTTGAACCAAGATTGCCTAGGAATTAGTGAGACAAACAGAGAGAGTGCAGAGAGATCTCAAGCCCGAGAGAAGCATTGTATTGTTGCCATATTATTTGGTTAATGAAATATAAAAATAGTGTGGTTTTTAGTTGAGGATTTCCCCACAAAAATATTTGTGTTATGCGAGTGAAATTCTTTCTCTTTCATTTTCACGTCATTATGCGATTGTAATTTGTTTCCACAATTTGTAGAGTAGATTCAATTATTTTGTTTTAGCATATTAAAAATATTGGTTTTAATATACGTGGATTTTCTACATGGTATTGGAACTAGAATCACTATAGAAGAGAATAATATGACTTTGTTTTGAACAACTGAATCAAATTTTCAGATCCACTCTTGAGGACCAGCAACATGATCATGATGTCTTTCTGTGGATTGAGACTCGAATATTCTCTTGAGGGTAGGTCAAATTACATATCTTGGAGAGACAGGATGGAGGAAGTGTTGGAAGGAAACAAATTAAAGGAATTCATAGACAATGATATTCCTAAGCCTGCAGCAGCATATTCTCAAGATCTGGCAGCATGGAAGAAGAACGTAGGAAAGGCAAGAAGGATTATATTGGAAGGAGTTCGATATCATATTGTATCAAACCTCCATGGAAAGGAAACTCCATATGCTATGTGGAAGGCCTTACCATATTTTTTACAAAATAAAAGTGACCACATGAATCAAGTGGTGAACGAAAACCTCAGAAAAATCAAAGTTGGAGAAGGGTGACACAATACCAAAATACTTGACCAAGTCCACCCTATGTCGGAATGAGATTGGAAGTGTTGGTATTACCGCCGCCAAGGACTATTTTGTGAGCCTAACACTTCTAGGGCTTCCCAAGAGATGGCATGACTACCAAGATTCGGTAAATGGGAGGGAAAAGCTACTAGAGTGGCAGGGATTATAGTCTGACTTGGTGTAGGAAGAGATTAGGAGGAACACCATTGATGTGACCTCTTCTGAAGAAACCAAAGAAGACTTTGAATTAGTCATCAAAGGAAATAAATCCAAGGGAAATATTTCCTAAGGGGAAGAGGGCAAGAAATACTTTTCCAACATCAAGTGTTTTCAATGTTCACGATTTCAGGTAATATGCCACGAAATGTCCACATAAGAAAAAAAGTAATAAGGAGTGTGTAGTAGCAGCATTAGGTGAAGCTCTAGCTTCATAGTTCGAACTTGATTTCACTCTCATTGCATACATGGAAATAAATGTAATGGGATGCATGTGGTGCCTCATTCCATATAACGGGGAATAGAGATTTCTTTAGTGACTTAGAGGAGAAAGAGATCAAACAAAACATAGATTTTAGAGATTATGGGAGGTATAGCGGGACCGAAATTGGTACTGTTACCTTTCAGAGGGAGTCTGGCTCCCCTCTTAGACTCACACATATGTTGTGTTTTGCAGGACTAAAGAAGAATCTTGTTTCCATAGCAGTATTGGAAGACCGTGGCTATGATGTGATTTTTATTAAAGGAAAAGTTTTCCTTGAACATGTCGTCATGGGACGAGTGAAGCATATTGGTGTGTGAGTCAAGTACCTGTGGTCAAAGAAGCATGAAAAACCTGAAGGAGAAATGAGAAGGTTAGAGAATTGGTGAGTGAGAGGGAGAATAAATTACCTCTCAACATGCAGCCTCATAAGAAGCCTCAAAGAGTTTTGGAGCAACCACAGCTGAAGAAGTAGAGAGGAGGTTGAGTGGAGACATCAAATCAAGAAGACACCTCCACTAGGGGGGAATTTCGAGCCAAGTGGGTAGAGGGAGCACATGCAACCATACCTCTAGGTGAGAGTTGTGGTGATGAGAAGTAATAGTCCCAAGAGCGTAAAAATTTGGGTAGGGTCCGTTGAGATGTCTTGTCTCACGGATATTTACCTTGCTACGAAGGTCCAACATATACAGTAGTAGGATGGATCAATGTCGGTTGATGTAATTAAATGTCATAGTGATGGATGCAAAGAATAGGAGTTGTCAGATACCGGGGATGGAAAAGAAGAGTTGGTAGCAATGAAAATGGCATAGTGTAGAGTCAACATTAGTGCGAATTTTTTAGTAGATACTGTAGTAGCTAGTAGCAGTGAGAGACTCTATTGACAGATGCATCATACTAATCATGATTCACATTTGATTTAGTTTGGATGCTTTTTAGTTGTAGAAGTTATAGTAGCAACAACACTAGAAAGAAGTGTTTCATGCTGAACATTCCAAAGGTAGAAAATCAGGATAGAGTTTAATTCCTTTCATGTTGAGAGGGAGTGTTGAAAATGGTAATAAGAAATATTGAAAATGGCATCAAAGGGGATTCTTTTAATTTTCCCTTAATTAAATTACAAGTAAATTGTAATTCCACATCACATGAGAGCTTGTACGAGTTATATTTAGTTCAGTTAATTTGATTCGAGGGTCAAACTAGAGGCATGTAGAGTGTCTCTTAATTTTTAGGAGCCCTGGTTGAGTTTCTTTTGAGTTCTAATTAGTTAACTTAATTTATTTTAGTTAAAATAAGTTTAACTTGTTCTAAATGATGGAGGAACTAGTGTGAGGTCAAGCGAATTAAATTAGATTTAATTTATATGAAGTGATCAATAAGATAAGTGATAATTCACTCAAAAATAAATTATGCGTGTATGTTCTGAGGAAGATCCAGTTGAGATAGGAGATAAAGGGAAGTGTACTATGAGTTGTATAATCAGAAAAATATACAGGTGGTGAATAGAGTCAAAGGAAGATACCTGATGTATTTCATAATGATTATTGTGGAATTTAATTATTAATAGGGGCATAATTAACAAATAAAATGCGCAAGTAAATTGGGAATCCCGAGGCTAAGAAATTGGTTAATTATTAAACAAAGCATGCCTAGGAATTAGCGTGACAAGCAGAGATAGTGCAGAGAGATCTAAAACTTGAGAGAAAAAATGTATTATTCTTGTATTATTTGGCTTATGTAATATACAAATAGCAGGGTTTTTAGCTTAGGATTTCCCCAGATAAATAATTTTGTTGTGCGATTGAAATTATTTCTCTTTCTTTGTTCATGTGATTATGCGATCATAATTGGTTTTTGCAATTTGTAGAGCAGATTCAAGTATTTTGTTTTAGTATATTACAAATTTCAGTTTGAATATACATGGATTTTCTAGATGTTATCAGAGCAAGAATCACTATAGAAGAGAATAATACAACTTTGTTTTGAACAAGTGAATTTAATTTTCATATCTACTCTTCAGGACCAGCAACATGATCAGGATGTATTTCTCTAGATTGAGACTTGAATATGCCCTTGAGGGTAGTTAAAATTATATATCTTGCGCAAATAGGATGAAGGTATAATTTGAAGACAACGGGCTAAAATAATTCATAGACATTTATACTCCTAAGCCTGCAACAGTAGATGCTCAAGATCGGGCAACATGGAATAAAAACATAGAAAATGAATTAAGGATTCTATTGGAAGGAGTTCTAGATCATATTGTCTCTAACCTCCATGGAAAGGAAACTCCATATGCTATGTGGAAGGCCTTAACATATTTGTTTCATAATATCAGTGACCACAGGAAGCTGACACTCATTAGGGGAGTTTTGAGGTCTAAAATGGGCCTCCTAAGGAAATAATAAATAATAGCTAAACCAATAAAATAATATTTATGATTTTGAAATTCGCTTTTTGCATCACAATCCATGTAACCATAGTTAAATTCAATTCAAAAGTTGCGCCAAAATAAAATTAATAAAACAATTGTATTGATGTGACTATACATAAGAATGAGCTTTTCAAGAAAAATCATTATCATTGAACAACTAAGACATTTGTCCTTTGTACTTAAATAAATTAAAATAAAATATAAATATAAATTTATAAATTCTTAATTATATTATATGTTATTAATTAAAATTTATATTATTTAAATTGTATAATAACATATACTATATAAAAATAATATAATACAATATAATATAATAAATGTATAGGGATATGCATTGTTTCTTTCAAGAAATATGAAATGGCAATAATATATTTTTATTCAAAAAGTGTGAAATGACATTTATTATATGTACTTTACTTTTACTTTAAAAGTACTTAGAGCACTACCATGGTTAACCATGAATTTTTATCCACCATTGAGAATGTGACAAGTAAGTACCTTTAACTCAAGCAATGCCACCTCAACCATTAGGGATGATGTCATCCCCTAAAATGTGATTGGTTCTCATAAAGTGAATTTTTATTGTACATTTTCCTTAGGAGGCCCATTTTAGACCTCAAAATTCCCATAATGGAAGGACAAGCTCAAAAAAAACAAGTTGGAGAAGTGAAACACAATACTACAGTACTTAACCAAGTCCACCCTATGTCTGGATGATGTTGGAAGTATTGATGTTACTATTTCCAAGGATGATCTGGTGAGCCTTAGCACTTATAGGCCTTCCCAAGAGCTGGCACAACTACTAGGATTTGGTAAATGGGAAGGAGAATCTACCAGTGTGGGAGCGATTATGGCCCGACCTGGTGCAAGAAGATATTAGGAGGAACACTAGAGATGGGAATTCTTCCAAAGAAATGAAAGAATACATTTCATTATTCAACAAAGGAAAGAAATCCAAGGGAAAGACGTCCCAAGGCAAAGAGGGAAAGAAATACTTGTCCAACATCAATTTTTTTCTCTGTCACGATTTCTGGCACTATGCCATGAAATGTCAAGATAAGAAGGAAAGCAAGAAGGAATCTGCAGTAGCAACAATAGGTGAAGCTCTAGCTTCATAGTTAAAACTTGATTTCAATATCATTGCATGCATGGAAAGACAATGTAATGGGATGCATGTCATATCTCGATAGCAGTGCCTCGTTGCATATGACGGGGAATAGAGATCTCTTCAGTGACTTGGAGGAAAAATTGCTCAAGAAGAACATAGAGTTTGGAGATTAGGGGAGGTATAGCGCGACCGACATCATTATAGTTACATTTCAGGATGTCTGGCTCCCCTCTCAGACTCACAGATGTGTTGTTTGGTCTAGGACTAGAGAAGAATCTCGTTTCCATAGCGATATTGGAAGACCGTGGCTATGATGTGATTTTTAGTAAAGGTTTTCCTTAGACATCGCCACAGTATGGGTGAAGAATATCGATGTGCAAGTCAATAATATTTATGGTCTCGAGGTGGTTGAGAGGGAGCACAATTTACCTCTCAACATGCCACCTGATAAGAAGCCCCAGAGAGTTGTGGAGCATCCACATTTTGAGAAGTAGAGAGGAGGTTGAGTGGAGACGTCCACTCAATAAGAGACCTCTGGCGGGGGGGGAATTTCGAGCCAAGCCAGAAGAGGGAGCACATGCAATCATACCTCCAGGTGAGAGGTGGGGATATATGAAGTAATAGTCACAAGAGTGCAGAAATTTGGGCAAGTTCCATTGAGATGTCTTGTCTCATGGATCACTACCTTGCTACGCGGGCCCGTAGTACACAATAGCATGATGGATCAGCGGTGATTGATGAAGTTAGATGTCAGAGTGACATATGTAAAGACTAGCAGTAGTCAGATACTAGGGAGTGCAAATTAGAGATGGCAGCAACACAAACGGCATAATCCAAAGTCAGCAGTAGCGCATATTTTTCAGTAGGTAGTGCAGTAGCTAGTAGCAGCCAAAGATTCTGGTGACATATGCATCATACTGATCACATTTTCTTTGGTTTGGATGCTTCTTATTTTGATAAGTTGCAGTGGCAACAATACTAAAGAGAAGTGTTGCATGCAGAACATTCCAAAGCCACCAAATCGAGATAGAGTTGAATTCCTTTATTGTTGAAAGGGGGTGTTGAAAATGGAAATGAGAAATAATGAAAATGGTATCAAAGGGGATTCTAATTTAATTTTCCCTTAATTAAATTATAAGTAAATTTTAATTCCACGTCACATGAAAACATGTACAAATTAATTAAGTTATGAAGACTTAGTGAGTTCATTTAATTCGAGTTGAGGGTCAAACTAGAGGCATGTAGAGTGTCCCCTACTTTTTAGGAGCCTTGGTTGAGTTTATTTTGAGTAGAAATTAACTAAATTAATTTATTTGAGTTAAAATTAGTTTAGCTAGTTCTAAATGATGGAGGAACTAGTGAGAGGTCAAGTGAGTTAAATTAGATTTAATTCACATGTAGTGATCAATCAGATAACTGATAATTCACTAGAAAATAACTCACACATTTCAATTCTTAGGAATACCTAGTTGATATCGGAGTAAAAGGGAAGTGTAATATTAGTTGTATAATTAAAAATTTTTACATGTGGTGCATGGAGTCATAGGAAGAGCCTTGACGTATTTCATAATCATTATATTTCAAAATCATTATTGGGGAATTTCCTTGTTAATAGGCGCCTAATTACCGAAGAAATTTTGCAAGGAAGTAGGGAATCCCGAGGCTAAGAAATTGGTTAAGTATTGAACTCATCTTTCCTAGGAATTAGTGAGACAAAAAAAGATAGTGCATAGAGCTCTCAAGCCTGGGAGAAGCATTGTATCTTTGTCTTATACTTTGGCTTATCGAATATACACATAGCATGGTTTTTTGCTTAGGATTTCCCCGATAAATCTTTGTGTTGTGTGATTGAAATTATTTCTCTTTCTTGTTCATGTGATTATGCGATTTTAATTGGTTTCCACAATTTGTAGAGTAGATTCAAGTATTTTTTTTTA
This sequence comes from Pinus albicaulis, assembly GCA_034641835.2. Taxonomy (NCBI): domain Eukaryota; kingdom Viridiplantae; phylum Streptophyta; class Pinopsida; order Pinales; family Pinaceae; genus Pinus; species Pinus albicaulis. The sequence continues at coordinate 565,892,876 of CM076573.1, read as the reverse complement.
GCATATTACAAATATCAGTTTGAATTTACGTGGATTTTATACACAAGGAACTAAAAGAAACCTTGGAAAATCACTATACGGTCTTCAAAGAAATTACCAAACCTCTACCTCCTTCTACAGATCATGAAAATCAAATTGAATTAATACCTAGAAGTTCTCCTGTTATTCCATTTTTGTGTTCGCCGATAGAGTCAATAAATATGCACATTTTTTTCGAATTCAATGTAAATGCATCACAAGACAAGTAACAAAAGTGTTCATGAAGGAAAATCATAGACTTCATGGTCTTCCTAAGTTAATAGTAAATGAAAAAGATCCAAAATTCATAGGTACTTCTATGAATGAACTATTGAATATGTGTGGAACAAAACTAGCAATGAAGTCAACATATCATCCACAACAAAATAGTTGAATGAAATAGTGAATTTTTATAGGGTTATCTACAATGTTATTATTTAGATAAAAAATTTCAATGGATGAAGTGGTTTCTTATGGTATAATGGCAGTATAATATTATATATCATACATATACTAGGATGATCCCATTTTATGCTCTATATGGATATTCGACTCCCGCAATCTCATATTTTTAAAAGATAATCCCAAGTACAAGAAATAGAGTCACATATGGAGAAAACTAAAATATATTTTTCATTTCTTATGGAAAACCTTCAAGTTTCCCAAAACAAAATGAAGCAGCAAGAAAATAAACATCAAAGTGAAATACAATGTGACGAGGGTGATTGGGTATTTCTCATACTACACGCTTATAAGAAATCTACACAATTATTAACAAGATTCAACAAGGGGCATATGAGTTAGATTTTTCTTCTAAAACTCACAAGGTTTTTCATGTATCTTGCCTAAAAAAAGTTGTGGGACAAAATATACAAGTGCAAAAGGATTTTACAAGGTTGGATGAAAAAGAAAGGTTGATTCATGAACCATAAAAATTTGTTGGTCAATGTTCATTGTCTATTCAAAATATAACCATTATTGAGTACCTAATAAAGTGGGAAAAAATGCCTCTAGAAAAATCTATTTGAGAAATTCTTTATTTCATAAAAAAGCACCCTCAAGTACAAGATTTGAGAAAAATCCTTTTTAAAAGAGGGGGACTATGTTATGGCCCCTCGACACATTAGATTTAATAAAATATTATAATTTAGGGTTTCAATAGTAAAAAATAGTTAGATAAGTGAGTGATACACTCACATGTTAAAGACAATTTATGTTTGGTAATACATGGAGGGAATGAATGGAACATGACAGTGCTATGATTACATTTGATATAACCATGATATATGAAAATTCTACTATATATGTGTTTAATGCATTCAATGCATGCATGCTTGTATATGACAAACATTTACATGGCTAAGTTTAATTGAAATTAACGATTGTTGGTATTTTTTAAAATAAAAGAAAGGAAAATTTGTTGATTGCAGAAGTGGGCGGTGTGAATCCCTCACTCCCACAAAAAGTAAAGTAGAATAATTGATTTTTTAATGATTTCTCAGATGGGTATCCCAATGGAGAGAGTGGAATCAAATTCTTGGCCTTAAGCTAATTTGATTTTCTATCTTGAAACATTTATTTTCCATGTCTATTGTTTTTGGAATAACGAAGATGATATTATACGAGTATGTAAGGAAATGATGTCTCATTTTGATTAGTATCGAATAAAATTTATATGATTGAATGATTGACTATATGAATGGTCTTGAAGAACAATTTAGTGGTTACAAATAATGCATTGAAAACATTTTTTATACATTAAAACTAGCATTATGTGGTTGAGAGAAAATGTAGATTGTGGGTAGGGTGCATTAGGTGCCACATGATATGTAACCCCTTTATGAAGGATAACAATATCATCACCTAAAAAGGAACTTGATTTTATGAGAAGAATATTAGGTTTATCAGAAATGGACCTTTTTTTATGAAAGCAACTTTAGGAAAAAAAATAAAACTTTGTTTTAATTTTTTATAATATATCTCAAGAGAATTGTGCATTGTGATATAGATGAATGATGAATATATATAAGGATAAATAAATTTTATGCAAAAAATATTTTAGGAGTAAGGTGACTATTGTGACACTAAAAATCTATGGCATGTAAATTATGTTAGAGTAAGTCACAGGTATGCCTTGGCTATAAGATTAATTGTCTCTTTGATCTTGACATGCGAGAAATATTTGCTTGGGTAGATCACCCAAAGGAATGTGAAGCATAGAATGGTATTAATTTAACCCAAAAGGAATTCCAAGGAAGAGAAGACTGAAATAAAATAGCTATGAAAAGCTTATGTCATATGTTCATTGGGATCATGAATGTGAATTGGCATGTCTGATACAAGTAGTGAGTCGAACTTGTTACATATGGAATCCTAATGAAGTGAAGGAAAGCCATGAAGATAAGTACCATATTGAAAACTTAATTTTTCAAAAATCATCTCTCTTTGTAAAAATTAAGATCTCCTATGGAAAAATTTAAATTTGTTGTATATGAAAATGGTTGTAGCACATGTGTTGTTTTTTTTATGTAGTCATTTAATGTAATTCTACAAGTATAGAAGTGGCTAGATGGTGGAGACAAATACCATTGTTGAAGTAGTGGGAAAGGAAAAGAAAATGAAGATGATGTTTAAATGCAATATCAATGATACTTATGTAGCTGAAAAATGAGCAGCCCACAGACTACTGTAATGAAAAAAAGATAACTCAAATAATGTCTTATTGAGGATGACACCTAAAATGGCGTGAACACTAAGGAAGGTGTTCCTTTAATTGGGAGGTGACTGTAACATCCAAAATTTTAAGCCCCCACTAATTTTTTTATTATAATTAATTATGTTAATGAATCATGTGTGGGAAAGTGAATGTAAATGGGTCAAAAGACCTAGAACAACTATAATATTATTTAGTATTATATTTCAAAATACTAGAGAATAGATAAGCCAAAATACATCTGAATTCTTGAGAGAGAGGTTCTAACGGAGGTTTAGGGAAGCTCCCTACTTGACCTTGAATTAATTGTTCTGATTTTTTACTTGGTGGTTGAATTACATAACTTCCAACAATTATGAGAAGAATGGGGTCATTGGTACCAAATTTCTCAAGAGATATGGACCATATATCAATTATATAGATATTGTATGCACCACATATCCAAAAGAAAATGGACTCAAAATCTCATGACTAATAGTGTGTGATTGAGGTAAGCACTCGTAGGAGTGTGACAGCCAAAAAAAGATAGAAAAATAGATATAAAAGAGTGATTATGGGTGAGAAGGGAGAATAGAGAGAAAAAAAAAGAATTTCTACATACAAGGATATATGGATATGTATCAAATCAAGTATCGTGGAGTGAACCAAAACTTCCCAAGAATTCTAGGTCTGTGGGTATAAATAGAAGATGAGATAAAACTCCTTCTAAGATGTAGTAGCCCATGTAAAGTTAGGTTGCCACATTGGTCAGGGGAGTGAATGTAAAATACTTTACCCTAAGACAAAATCCCACCTAGAATTATTAAAAGAACTTGTTAAATACATGCCCAAAAATCATTAAGAAAGGGAAGCATCGGGGGAATATTGACTTAATGAAAGGTTCCTTTCATACTATACATGCCTAATGGGGTCATACTATGAAAGTTAATTTGGATCAATGCATGAAATGTATCACACTAAATCCTTGTGCATGAAGGAGAGTAGCCTTCATGTTCTCTACCTTGAACTAAGTGATGTTGAACTGTAATTGATATTTCCTTTCAAGGCACCAAATTTGGCTCAAGGGTGGCGAGTTGTAAGAAATAATGTATTGTAGCTTAACTTATGGTTGGGTGGAGAATGTTTGTCTCTTCTTTAGTCTCTAGTAAGATTTTGTCAATTACATAAACATATTATTCCTTTATTAAAGAAATGATATTGTTGTTCACTTCTTTGTGAATGTTGTTATGTTGGGTTACTAAGTATGTATGAATGATGAAGTAGAAGTATTGGTTTAAATGTGCTTGATTAATAGCTCTGAGTAAAAGTATAAGAATGGACTTTATATGCAAAAGTATCTATTAAAGTATGTTTTCTGTAATACCTTTGAATTATTATATTTTGGTGTGGAAAATAATCCAAAGGTTGATTTGAGTCGAAGTATCTTCTTGTTTTCTACTAGTGTGTTTGTGTTCACCAAGAAATATAGAAGTTTAAACAATTATGTCATATGCATTTTAGGAATGAAAATATTGTGTGATTTTCCTAGATTGGATACCTTGAAAGGCGTGTGATAAAGCCCCTGATTAAGATACCTCAAATATGTTGTAAAGTTAATAAATTCCTTTGGTTATCTTAACTTTGGTATCTCACTCACTCTCTCTCTCTCTCTACTAGTAATTGTATGTATTTGAATGATTTACTAACAAAATTTAAGAGGACCAATTTCCTCAAGATATAATCCACAATACTAGCATTTAAGCGTTAAGTTTTGGAATTGAAGTCTAAAGTGTTCAGTTTTAAAGGAACAAGAATAATTCTCCTTTAGTTGGGCGAAATTGAGAAGACTTAGCCATTTACTATATTATATACTTTGGTGATGGAGATATATATTTTTTAAAAATGTTTTAGTGTGCTTCATAAGATGGAGAAGACTTCTAAAATTCTAGAAGTGTTTAGGCAACGAATTTTCTCTATTAGTAATTTCAGTCCTTTAAAATAAACTTGGGAGCTTAAAGGCAATGTCAAAAATTTGGAGATAACCCCATTTAATTTCAGGATTATTAGTGAATTTTTGGACATTTGGGGTTTGGGGATCATTGGCCCTATCCCTTCATCATATGTTGTAGTGAGAGGGGTAAAACGAAGAGCTTAACTGAGAATTAGGTTAAGTTCAAAAGATGGGATATTGAGCTATGGGAATAATCCCTATCACAAACCCATAATATTAACAGATCCTGATAGTCCTATAACCTAACAAAATATTAGTTCCAACAATTGACAAATGGACTATTGGGTTATTTAGCATTGGCCATCCGGACTAAAACGAGTAACCCATATCATGAATTCTCTGATACTCATAGATCCTGAAAAGTCTATTGGTTAATGGTAATCTTCCCATGAGTTGACATTTATCTAATTGATTTGGTCAGAATTCATGAGTGGAGTTCTTGCTCTATCTAGTGGTTGATGCTTGGTGGGTCAAAACGTTAAAAGATAAAGATTACCATTTATTGGTTGAAGACTATTATTTAAGTGTTGCGACATCAAACGTTGGTCTATTGGGGCCTCATGATATCAATTATTGAGTGTTGGGAGGTTAAGACACCACTCTTTAGGGTTTCCTCCCAATATTGAAGGAACTCGATATGTTTTAACATGGTATGGTAGGTGGCAAGTCTCCGATGATGTGTCATGCTGACATGTTTCATGATGTGGTGAGATTATGTGCCATGGTTCACATACATTAGAGTGTGCATTGGTGCAGAGGTGGCAGTAGACATTGTAGGGACGAAAATGCGTCCATATGGGGTGGTGACATGTGGACAAAGACTACCATGTTTTTTCCACATCACTTATGGATGTTTACATAGTGTTTAAAGGAAAAATTTTCAAATAAGCATAACTTTGGATGCAAAGCTTTGATTTGAATGAAATTTATATAATTAAAAATTACTTAATGAGAAAAAGATGATGGCAGCCTTCGAACTAAGCTTTAAAGTGGTTGAAAGAGGAAGAATTTTGATAACCTCATCTGCATAATGTAATCCAAAGATTAGACTTGGATACCCACTTAATTAGGCATTAAGGGGATGTATATATTACAAGTAGCGTCAAGAGAAACATTTGAAAAGCGTTCGGAAATATTCTGATTAGAGAAAAACACTTAGAATATAAGGGAATGTTATATATATAATCTCACTTTTTAATTAAATTAATTATTTAATTAACTATAATTACTTCACGTAATAATATTATATATATCATATAAGAATAACGAAGTAACCGTTCAAATAACTCATTTCAATTTTTTATTTTGAATACGAGTTTAATGTCAAAACCATGTTTGCATTTTGCTGAAGGTAATTATTTGTCATGGGCACTTCGGGTGACAATATCATTATATAGATTTCCACAGAAATCAAAGCAGCTAATAGTGTAAAAAAATAAAAAAAATTATAATACGCCGTATCATGCGTAATATTTCTGGTAAAGGAAATTTTCAAACACGAATTCCATCCCTGCGTTTGAACACATGTTTTTAAACTTTGGAATTATTATCGTTGGAATTTTGAAGTCATACCTTAGATGATAGGTTTTTGAGGATTGATATCATACTTCACATTTATTCTTTATTTACAACATAGTTATTATTAGAGCACCTGCTTCAAACAAACTGTAGATCTCGATCAGATCAGCTTACGCCGTGGAGCAGCAGGTGGCAGGACTTCCATATCAACCTTAGCAATCCAAACTAAGGACACCTGTGCCGCAATATTTATTACCAACTTGTTTAGAGAAACAGCGAAATAAAGCTTGTCTTCGAGCTGTCTGATTATATCACGGCTAAAATTGACTTCCTTCGAAGGTCTGGCCGAATTGCCAGTTAGGAGGAGCAACATTATACGAAATAGTTGTACTGCCATCGCTGGTGGTGACCTTAAAGGAGAGGCTTTGGCCGTTGAGGTAGGAGTTGATTTGCCAATTCTGTCCCCAGTTGCGTGACATTGCTTGCCAACCAGTCCTTGACCCTTTTATCCAAACGCCATGAACGTCCCCTGCTCCTCCCACGTTGCTGACGAGCACTAGGTTGAAATATGAATGGCCGTTGATTGTAAACCGGATTCCTCCCCTTTTCAAGCAGGGGACCCTGCGTTGTAGTCATAGCATCTTATAATTAATTGCCATACGAGTAAATAAGGTTGCAGGTAGACAAATTTGAATTAAATTAGGTTATCCAAAAGACCATGGGGCTATGAATTACCTCCTGTAGAGGATGGGGACTATCCCACTCCTGTACTTGGCGATCTTCTGATAAGCAGGCTCCGCCATGTCGAAGTGCTGCAGTGGTGGGTTGCACCATCCACCGTTGTTGTTGGGGAGAGCGGAGTTTGGCGGACAGAAGTTGGTGGCCGTGACCTTGACAGTTCCTGGCAAACACCATTGGGGATCGTTGACACATTTCATTTCGTAGCACGCTCCGCAGCTGAGTCCGCTGTTGAAAAGCGCAGTGCTCAAAGCAGCAGTGTTTGTTCCATAACCTTGGCTATAAAGATTACCGTATCCACACGCCCCTCCTGGAAAAAAAACACATAAACAATAAGAAAATAAATAAATGTGATCAAACCATATATCGAAAGACGGAAGTTATAATAAAATTATAATTAGAGTGATGCTTTTAACCAGCACTTATGCATATTATATTTCATGGTAAATATGACGTACTATGTACTAAGTTATTGTTCGTCTATTTTAATATCTATTGAATATCACTTTGAAAATAGTGAGAAAATGATTCATTTATTGCATACGGTTTAATATTTGCCCTAAATCCACCATTCTGAACCATTTAATGAAATGAGAAGAGACAGTGCTCTAGCGCTAAGCTGCATTAACATTGACTGGAGATTTACCAGAAGACAAGGATGGAATTTGATGAGCAGTTGCCCCTCACAGGGCAATTTCCATCAAATAGAGTCCAAATCTGCCGTCAACCTTCTATGCTAAAATGACTTGCAGAAACCATCTGGTACTTTGTATTTAAAATTCGTATGCATTTTTTCGGACACTTGTTCAACCTCTCCCAGGACTTACCATGGTCGATAAGTTCCTCTACCGCTGAACTACATGACAACCAGTTTTTTTTTTGAAGTCTGAGTTTCAATAAAAACGCAAACTTACCCATAGTTCCGGAAGCGTCAACGCCACCATAGAACGTGGCGTGGGCGGATTGCCAGCCACCGTATCCATAAGCTCGAGCAGAGAAACTTAGGAATCCTAGCAATGAGATCAAGCCAATCCTGTGGATCTGAGCCATTAACCTGCAAAGAAAGAAGCTCATTAATCCACAGGACTAGTTTCCTCGTTTAATAAAATACAATTGATATCGGAGTAGTTACATTACAGCAGCAAAAGACTCAGGGTTTCCGGAATACCCAAGTGAGGTCGAAGGAGAAACAAAATGAAGTGAAAACCGAGGATTCTCTCCGTTGAGAAGTTGAAGGCAAGAGGGCCAATATATAGAACCCGTCTCTTGTTTTGTGCGGACAGTTTGCGTTTTCCACTCGGTCTTGTGTGAAGTTGCCCATGTATTGCGCACCACCTATAATTAATGGGGTCAATTTTTGAGAAAGGACGAGAAGGCTGTAGTCACATGGACTGTCACCATTTTAAGTTTTGTCAAAGTTTCTGGGTCCAGATACGCACGGTAAGGAAATTGAAATAGCGGTGGGAGGTGGTAGCGAGGAGTTTCTCACATGTGTTTATAAAAAGAGATACCTGGTTCAGATATGTATGCCCTCGCTTGGATTTAATTTAATGGAGAAAGACGTAATGTTCAATACGTCCTTCAAATGGGCATTGTACACGTTGGGGAAAACAGTGTCGTGGTCACACCAAACTCTATCTTTACCAATTTTTTTATTCTCTTCGTTTTCACACGAACCATGTTACTGCTGATCTTGCGAAGCTACGGTTTGGGTGCGGAATTAATCACGCTCATAAACATGTTGTAGCTCACACCAAAACCTATTTTCACAACTGTTTGATTCTCCTCGTACATGTCACCGCTGATCTTGCGAGGGTATGTTTTTAGGGCGAGTCTTATTTCCGCTGCCATAGGCCCATTAATGCGTCTAGGCAGGAAATGCCGCCGTCGAAAGTTGTAGATCATCCTGCGGTGGACATTTTCTGCCTGGGCGCATTAATGGGCCTATGGCAGCTGAAATAAGGCTCGCCTGTTTTTAGTGCGGAATCAATGAAAGCACTACAGTACTTGAAACTTTCGTGGTAATAGCGGCCACCAATGCCACTACCTTAATATACCTGCCACGCAGGAGGGAGGTATAAGTATAATGCATCAGGTTATTAAAATTAATATTTCTATGAGGAGAAATATTTTATAATTTTCCATAGTTAAATTTTGCTTTTTTTATTGTTTATTTATTTTAATTTAATTTTTTTAATTTTATTGTTTGTTAGTTTTCACTTCTTATTGCCGATGATTGTACGACGAAGGTGTACTGTTTGCATGCAATGTTATCAATACGTATTAAACAAAGTTTTAAGTAAGTATTCAAAAATCAAGGTGAATTCAATTATTTAAATGTATGTGCTCGTGTTATCAACACATGGACCTACTTCGGATTGGGGTGCCACGCGGAGGCTGATGGGAGACGTGAGGTGTCACGCGGTGGCATGCACCACACGGTCACTCAAGCATAAGGCTGGCATACGGTCGATAGGTAGTACGTTCACACGTCGGTTCATTATGGTTGCCAACGACATAGCTAGAAGCCAAGTAATGCTATGAGAGTGGTTTGAGAAACAACGTCGACATTTGAAGGAGTTATTGCAAGTTGCGGAAAGGAAGAGGAGCATAGTTCTCAGGCGCAATTCAGAAGAAGGAGGAGCAGTGTGGAAGAAGGCTGATGGTTTGTGACTTCTACTGGTTACCTGGTACGTGATATATCTTCTTAAAAACCATGCCGAGGTCATTCGTCTCATTGGTTACACTGTAATTTTCAGGGTTAACATATATTCGTTGCTCAATTCGTATGCTCCTGTTCAATGTCTAAGTTTTGATGGGGGATGCCGAAACTTAATGGGTTTGCATGTTGCTCATTACTGCAGGTGTTTGTTGAACTATGGTTCCTATTATAGCTTACATTCTGGTTTCTTTTCTTGCATGGCCCTAAATCAAGGGTATTTACAATTTTTCGTTTTTGTATCACTTTGTTTAAATAGATTGCCATATGTTCTAGTGACTCTTGTCTTGTTGACCCCTGATGTCAATCCTTGCTTCTGAACTCCCTGTCATGTTGCCTTCCACTCTGACTGTGCCCTGATTAGGGTTTGTAATGATGAAACGCAGGCTTCCGCATCTCAGGACGATGAGACAACATGCATGACCATGCAGAACCACCCTCTTAATAGTGTTTGTGGTGTTTCTGTCTCTGAATCCGCTCACCCTCATTTCTTCTGTCAAGATACTGGCTCTCTACAGGGTATGTGGAGCAATTATCTATTTTAAGGCCTTAACATATAGTTAATAGCTCTCACTCCGGTCATACAATTAATTGGGAGGGTTATAGGAGCCTCAGTTCAACTAGGTCGCACTCCCATCCTCATGGGTCCATGCTCTGGGATTTGTGTAGTCTGATTTCTTCCCCCTCACTACCTAAGCTCAATTTCGATAATTATACCACCCCCAGAAGGAATAATAGCGTTGTCTATTACTTGGTAACGACGACAACCGTGGGACCTATTTACTGTTGCATGCAAACAGTTATTGACTTTTTCTTGCCCATATATAGGTCTCTTTAAATTAATAACAGGTGTTGCCCAATCACTGTCCAAGGAATTGAAAGAGAACAGTCACGTGTTTGTACTTTGAAATACAAATATGGTAAAAGGGCAACCTGCCAAGAACCAGATAAAGGAAAAAGGGAAACATAAATTTCTAAAGCCCACTGCAGGGTCTAGCAAGCGAGGCAGAAAATAAAAAAAGGGGGTTATGGAAAACCTCTTCGATGTTTATTCTACAGATAAGCCTCCACAGGTTCGCAATCTTATTCAGGGATTGGAGAGAGACTGCAACAACAAATAGGAGATAGACATACAGGAGGAAGCAATGGACTTCATTAAAGACCTTGGAAATAAGAGGGATATTGTCCCTTTTTCATCATTCCATTCACACTTATTGGACGCTCAGATGCGTTTTGGCCAAGGCTATTGTGAGCTTACAGGAAATGGGAGGAGATCCCCAAGTGACTTATGTTCTGCAAGAAATCAAAAAAAGAGATACAATCATACAAGATATCCACGTTTCGCAACATCATGCTACAGTTTGTCTTGGACGAATTGAGCATCAGCTGTAAACAATGCATCAAGAGTTCTAGAGTCAAAGACCTGACACCTGTTGAATCTTTAGATGATTCACTAAATATTTTCTTGGTATTCTTATATATTTTGCGGATAGCATTTACTTTTTCCAATTAAAATTTGTAAGAAATAGTAGAATGGACATATCAGTTATTAGAAAGCTTAAACTTTTCCAATACTGGATGGCATTTAACTCTCTAAAATGGGAAACACACCCACTTTGTTTTGATTTGTTGCAACTTTTTTAATTAATAAAAAATAGAAATATATTGTTAAATTTAAAAAAATATATTAACACATGGATGTCGATTATGTGCACACCTTCCTAGCTACTTTACTTTATACTACGACATTATTTTTATTTTTTAGATATGGTTTATAGGAAGTAGTTGTTCGTCTCCAATACATACCCATGCCAAGGTTTATAAAAAAAATCAGTTATAATCTTTTCCATCATAAATTCTAAACATATTTTTTTTAATTGATTTTTCAAAAAAGGTTGGTGGTAAACCAAAAATAAAGATCACTCTATTTAGCATAATTTTAACACGTATTTTTTTTTAATATATAATTATGGTTATTAAAAATTTGGAAGACATAATTTTAACACTTTCTTTTTGTTTATATATGATATATGCTTATTAAAAATTTGGAACATTGTGTGAACTTTGTTTAAGTCCGAGACTAGATTGTCTATAGAAATGTATTAAGCGCACTAATGTTTTGATTACTATTGTCGTACTTCATTAATATCACAAGCTTATGTTTATTTTTAGACCGCTGCAACTTGCATTCTTCAGAACACTAAGTATACATTTATATTATATTATGTAATGGTATTATGATTTGCGTGTGAACTTTGTTTAAGTCCGAGACTAGATTGTGTATAGAAACGCTTAGGGTAAATGTATTAAGCGCACTAATGTTTTGATTACTATTGTCGTACTTCATTAATATCACAAGCGTCGTACTTCATTAATATCACAAGCTTATGTTTATTTTTAGACTGCTGCAACTTGCATTCTTCAGAACACTAAGTATACATTTATATTATATTATGTAATGGTATTATGATTTGGATTTAGCAGGGTATTTTTTAAATACATTTTTTTAAAATTACAAGTGGTTTAATTTATCTATATGTTTAAAATATATTTTGAATATCAAAAATATGAAAAAACATTTTATGTATATAATCTTTAAAATAATAATAATAATAATAATAATAAATATATCTTAAAAAATCAATATAATAGAAAAATTAAAAGTAATAATTCAGGGAAAGCATATAGCTTATTTAAAACCAAAATTATAATTAACAAAATATCTTAATTTACAAATAAGTGAAATTTAATTGGATGGATTCTAAACCTTAACATTAACTTAAATTAAATATTTTTACTTTAATTTAACTATACTTAAACTATGCAACAAGTACTTGTTTTTATCATAAGGGACGTATCCACCCACTAACAATACATTAATCATTAATCACTGGCTCATCCCTTTTGCTAGGAGACATGTAAGGATCTACAATATGGGATGAAAGAATGATTTCCTTATTTGTATAATAATTTTATTGTAAATCCTTTCCATTAAATTGAATTAGCTATGTTAATCATTTCCATAATAATTGAATGAGTGATTTGATGAGACCTAAATTTCATACAAATTAATTAATCTACTTTCAAAGATGTAAAAATTTTTCCTCTTTTGTCATCTTGATCAACCCCTTTCTCAGAGAAAAATTTTCATCTTCCAAAGGACTTAGACATGGCTATGCGATGCCCTGACTTTTATTTCTTATCCTCATTGATGGACTCATTAGGAAAATCAAAGATGCTCGATGACATAGCAACATATCACGCTGCACAATAGGCGTCTTCAGTCATCCTATCTCACCTGATTTTTGTAGACGATGTGATGGGCATTGGAAAGCCACCCCAAAGAATGGCTTTCCTTTTATGGTCTCCTACATGAATTTGGACTTGCATATGGATTATATATGAATAAATCTACGTCCACTCTCATTTCAACGACCCAGACATTGCATCAACTCTTCAAATTGCAAACACTTTTGGGTTTAAAATTGTACACGTGGATGTTGGTTTCCAATACGTGGGCTTCACTTTGAAACCGAACGGTTTCAAAAACATGGACTAGGTTAGGCTCACTAAGAAAATCAAGAAGAGGCTTAATCAGTGGGCACACAACTAGATTTCTCTTGGGGGTCGAATTGTTATAATTAAATCAATCCTCCAAAGCATCCTCATTTATTGAATTCATATCTTTAAGCTCCCAAAGGATGTGATCAACAAACTAAATTCCATCACACCTCGTTTTTTTTTGTGGGTAAGCACACAAAGAGAGTTGAAAATTCACCTTGCCAGTATGGATATGATTAATATATCCATTGCCCATGGTGGATGGGGGACAAAATATATCACTCCATTCAACATGGCTCTTTTACTAAAAAAAAATTGGAGTGCAGCCACCAACGAAGGCCTTTGGAAATAAGTTATATGTGAAAAATACCTACAAAATTGGGATTTCATTCACTCGTTGTGTGATGGTGCTCTAGATCCTTCCCATGTCTCCTATTACCAGAGCAACCTTCTTTCGATAAAGCATTGGTTATTTGGAAATCTGAGATGGGCAGTTGGCTTTGGCTCCACTCCACAAATCGGCATAGATTTACTTGCAGGTACGAATGGCCCTCACCTACTATCTCCTGATCTCATCACCTTCTTAAATAAAATGGGATTATTTGTGATCAAAGATATAACAAATTCTCCTCTCTCCTATTCTTTCCATACTGACTGGTAAGATGAGTTTCATCTTGAGATTCCCAAGGCAATGATTCCGAAATGGAAAATATACATTACCAATCTTAAAGATTCTCGAATAGTCCTATCTCCCAAACATGATAGGTTATATAATATGTGGGATCAATGCAGGGGAGAGTCAATGTAAAAGAAGCATACAATCTAATCACTCTGCCCCCTAGATAGATGATGGTTCACCCCTGGATGGTCTGGGCTTGGAAATGGAATCTCCCCTTAAAATTCAAAATATTTTCAAGGCTTTTTGCTCATAATCACCTCCTCACGTAGGAAATCTTATGTAGGAAGGGTTTTCAGGGCCCTGGATGATGTAATGAGTGCCTTTCTTCTTGAGAAGACACTTTTGACGTCTTTATTCTCTGCCCCTTTTCCTCTTCGGTATGGACTGGTGTGCTCCATATGATGGACACTGGACCACAAAACTCATTGAACTTTGGATCTATTTATTATTTGGTGTATCTGAAAGTCTAGAAATGCCTATTCTTTTTATCATGTTCTGCTAAATATTTGGAGGACATGCTGTAGCATCCTTTCTTACTATTCAAAATTTTGGGTTCCTTTGTCCTCTAATCAACTATGTCCTCCTCCTAGAGACTTTTGGTCTTCCTAACCTGTCGAGTTCTTCGATGGTGCTTCCTATTTTGACTCTTACGGATGTGGTATGGCTATCCACATTAGCCTTCAACGCTTTTTTAGTTTCTATTAGTTTCTATTGTTATTGTGGCTTGCGCACCAATACTCAAGCCAAACTTCTTACACTATCGGGGTCCTTCACTGTGCATTTTGGCTTGATCTCAGGCTCCTCTTTGTTTTTGGCGACTCCAAATTAGTGATCGAATGGGAAAACAACAAGGCTCCTTAAATTCCATAACTCTCGAATCATGGAAGCTACGCATCAAAGCTTTGTCTGCCCTTTTCCATCATTTATCTATCCAACATATCAACAAAATAACATAGTGAAGCCGACCGCCTCTCAAAAATGGGTTGCAACTTTGTCTCGGATCAGAGTATCTTTAACGAGTTCGACCTTAGTATACGGACACGGGAAGGTATCATACCTATATAAAAATATCATATCACACGTTGGGATACTGTGGCTCTTGTGTATTTTCCTCTGGTTTTGTCCCTCTTAGTATTTTAAAGATGTAATACTTTCTTTTAGTGGTTGATAAGTCTTTTGTGATATCCATTTAGTAGAGGTCAATGTTGCATTGCAAGCTCTAAGAGAAATATATGTTACCATCCATGATGTATAGATGAACTATAAGCATTTTTTTTCGCTTTAAGATGACTAAAATGACAATGGAGAATTTATTTTCTCATATACATGTACTTTTTCATTTACTTAATTTAAAAAAAAAAACTAATTAATCTACTTTTTCATATACATTTCAATTAGCCATATTGATGATTTCCATAATATTTAGTTCAAACCAAACCAACTAAAACATGAACATAAACCTAAAAAATACAAGTGTGTATTTATCATCGAATATATTAAGTTATCATCGAGAATACTAAGGTGTTGATAATCCAATTTAAGTTTATACGATGCATTGCGTCAACTGCCCACTGCAGCTGCATGGCGCTTCAAGTTTCACTCGAGTTCTTCCTATTATAATTGAGATTTCAATAAACACTGATTATTAATAAATCTCGTCCTCGACGCAATTTTTTTTGGGACGGTAAAAATATTAGAATCTGGCCAAACAAATTAAAAAAGTTTGGTAGTAAGAATATTTGAATAGAGTTTTTAATTGTTGAAATAAATTCAATATTAAAGTATTTAAAATTAACTCTAATCTAGATTTACAAAAAAATTTACCAAATCTTATCAGAATATTACCAAAATTTCAATGAATTTTTTATTTTCAAATTTGAAAGCTAAATAAACTACGCTATACTGGCTACCTCAAAATAATTTTTCAGGATCCGTGTGATTAAATCAATTCCAAAAGGGCCGCATATGATAAGTAATTGGTGAACAACCGTTATATCAAAGAACGAAATTCACTCATAGATCGTGGACCTTTCATTTATTAGTCCCATTCCCCTTCCCAAATGTGACTCTTGTAATCGTTTTTCCGATTTTCATTAGTCTTGGCACATAAACCAAAGCTAGTCAATTTAATTTAACCCAATGTTTTCTATTTATATTGTATAAAGTGTCTTTTTGTGAACCTATAAGCTTGTCCAACCGTTATTTCAACCAATACGTAACTTTGAGGTCCTATTTGGCCTCATATCGAGGTCAGACATACTGAAATTTACTAATTAAGAGAAGAACTGTCCATTGATATATAGAATTTTGGTTTCAACTAATTACTGCTGACATTAGTTTGTAAACATTTTATGTTTACTAATTAAGAGAAAAAAGATTTTTTTATGTATACAAGGTTGCCGAAGTTTTCTTTATACATATGTGACACATGGATCCAAGATGTTTAAACACTTTGCATGACCATACTCCACTTGTCATTACCACCAAACACTATATCTCAGCCTCCCAACCCTATATCTCAGCCTCCCAAAATCATGGCTTCATTAAATTATGGAGTCCTTACTCACCACTTCCCTTCAGCCAGCAATGGCCGAGATATCAGGCATCCATCTGAGCAAGCAATAATCCTTTCCCGTGTCATATATAGAGGCAAAGTCATAAAGCCCCACATATGGAGTCCTGACCAATCCTGGCTTTCAATAGGTTCTTGCGATCGAAAATAACATTACATGGAGATGCCTACTAGGTTTACAGTAGATGCAAGCAAGTGTATAGCATAGATAGATAGTCTAGTGAGCAGCATAGCATATACTATAAATAGTGCACGGTGAACGAATGGCGTTCTAAACGAACGAATGACCGTATGAATGACTGTACAAACGAATGCCACATGCTTCCTGTTGAATCAGGAAATCATATATGATCCCAAGGTAAGAAATAATCGAATCTGGCTTCATTAGATTTCTGAAGATTTCAATTTTTGCAGAATCCTGGCTTCATTATATTTCTGAAGATTTCAATTTTTGCAGATAAAGCTCAAAAAATTATACCTGCAGTTACATGTTGTAGTCAAAATCTCGAAGTCTTTGAGATTGTTGGTCCAAATTAGCTAATCAACATTTTAAAACACTACGAAACAAGCTAAATGGTAAGTATGCCAGATATTTTTCGCTATGTACGCTTCTTGTATATATACTCTTTTGCTTTGTCCTGTAAAGATATTGATTATTATGATTTATCATACTTTAGATTACTGTTTAACATTAATATGGAAACGTATTGTATGTGCCTATAAAAATCTTGGCAGGGACTTTATCTCGATATTCTAATATAGGAAAATTGTATTAGAATTTTTTCATATGATCAATTGAAAGTGTTAGCAAATTTAATAGCGATTGCATGAGATTAGGAAAATTTTGAAAATTTCTAGAGCAGAATCGAATCATTGACTAAGCTCACGACATGGCCGATGAGAATCAATATGCTGACATTTTCACCATTTATAGAGATTCGACTCTTTTTGAAAATGTCTATCTGACATGACCGTATAATTTAAATCATTTCTCAAAGAACAAGATGTTGCTGGCCAAAATTAAAACAGGAGTCAATGGTGTGGGAATCCATGGTAATCACTTAAAATCAAAACAAATTATCGGTCACTGAAAATGCTTATCCTAGCATGACCCTACTATGCGGCTAAATCTGAACCGTGAGCTGCCATTTCACAACTATTATAATTTATAAAATCAGATATAATTTCTTATAAATAAGAGTTGTTCAGACATAGTTTAAATTATTTCTCACAGAACAAGAATGTTGATGGCCAAAACTAAAACATGAGCCAATGGTGTGGAATGTTATGGTAATCACTTAAAATCAAAACAAATTATCGGTCACCAATCCAGGATATCCAACCAAACTTATGTTGGGGTTTCAAAGGAAATATGGCGCATTAAAAAATGAAATTAAAACACTTAAATTCAAAAAAGGTGTATGAAATGACACTGACCTGAAGAACTTCTAGAAAGGCGTTGTCTCATATCCTTCTGCAAGAATAATTCTGTCACTGCCACTGCATTGAATAAAGCTATACATTCTAAGCTTCTGAGCTCCTATGCCTCGGGGGAAGGCTTCAGCTTCAGTAAATTGGCAGGATTGAAGCTTCCGTAAATTGGTATGGTTGCCTGCTCTTCGAGAAGCTTGTCCCACAGGTGCCTGAGATCGTCGGCTCCCAAGGTCGTCGAGGCTGCTGTTGCAGTAGAGACCGTGGAGGCCACTAGCACTCGGCTGGTGGAGAAATCGATCAATGCTATCTGTTTTCTGGCCATCGATGCGGTCGAGAAGGCCAATTCTGGTCACCCTGGGCTGCCTATGGACTATGCCTTAATGGGTTTTGTGATGAGCGCTGGACATGGGTGCATATTGTAGTGAACTATCTAGAATCTGGCAGGTTATCATATTGAATTTTTTCCAGTACTGGTGGGAAAGCCCAGAGATCGATATGTCTAAAGGTGGCACATATAAGTGCATTGCATGCTGGAGCTGATCTCTAAACATGGGCTAGACACATGCATTGCATGCTGGAACTTGGTTTTGCTACTTTAGGTCTTCCGGAGGAAATGCAATGGTTCATTACGTTAATAAATAACCACAAACATAATATTGGTTAATAAATAACCACAACCTTAATATTGGTTAATAATCTATAAATAACTAGCCCTCGTTGACTTTATGTGATGTGCTTTGGTTGTATTTTCCTTAATCGGAAGTAGATTTGAACTCCACCACTAATATCATTAAGTAATTGACTCTCTTCTTCTCCATTCTTCAAAGTATATTGCATATTCTATCACATTCATAAAATTTATAAATATACGAGTGTACGGCGGGGGCCACGG
Organism: Pinus albicaulis; assembly: GCA_034641835.2. Classification (NCBI taxonomy): domain Eukaryota; kingdom Viridiplantae; phylum Streptophyta; class Pinopsida; order Pinales; family Pinaceae; genus Pinus; species Pinus albicaulis. The sequence goes on along the minus strand of CM076573.1, from coordinate 565,874,042 downwards.
GCGAGGAGAAAACACATTATTCCCAACAAAAACGATACTTCTCACTTTCTTCGACAAAAAAATTTCACAACATAGTCGAGCATCCCATAATAAAATCTCTTGGGCAACGGTATTCAAAACGAAAAAATTGGGGTGACATGATGCCAAGGGCTTACCCAGTTCATGAGTGTATGTGCACAAATAATGCTGTCCCTTGGTCTAGCACCTTTCTTTAATTGCAAGGATATCACTACAACCAGTCCAGAGAGCCATGAGAACATGATTGAGAAACAATACCCTGGTTCGAATCTCTACCGATAGCAGCAATTTAAACCTAGAACTGCATCCTGCACACCTAGAAAGATCGAACACAGCTAGCTCGATTGTAAAGATCCTGATTTGAAACCGTTTTTTTTGCTATTACACAATAATAGGGATCGCTTTCAAACGAAAATATTGTACAATAATGCTTTGAGAGAATCTATCTATCTATGACTTTAGAGATGCATGTGCTAGACCCTAAATGCGTTGTTGTTTGTTGTTGAACATAAACTAATATAATTACTACAGTGTTGATTATATTTATTGCGGGGGGTTTGTTGATTAGGAAAGAACTGCGTTACACAACGGGTAGTTGAATAAGCGAAAGCTTTTGCTATTTTCTGTACCATCTCAGTTTGTTTATTTTTCTTCGCATTCTCATACGATCTCATTTCATTTCTTTCCTTAAATGAATTTTTATCTTGGTCAATATCAATGGTTTCTCTTACATTAAAAAATAGGTTACGATTACCTACAGGCGAGGGGACTTGCTGTCTGTGACGATTCTTGTTTAAATAAAAATTAAGTTAATTTGTGTCGGTAGTGGGTTGTACAGTTATGATGTAGTATCATTCCAATGAGCAATGAAATGAATGGTTAGCCCGAATTTAGATATCAAAGTTCGAGGTTTATTTATGTAAGCAAATACATTTTCGACATTGTTAGGAGAAGTGATCTACCCAGGCAACGTTTTAGCCCGGACGGCAGTTTTTTGTCGGAATTCGGGCAACTTAAATTCAAGAAATCAGGTACTTGCAATGTTTGAAATCCATTTTTGAGGTTGGAAATGGATTCAGCACTACCAAAATCCCTTAGGGCACTCAAAATACTTAAGTTTAACAACTGTAAACATGATTCTGATGAAATCTTTGTCGGATTTTTTAAAAATCTTTGCCGGAGTCCGGGCTAAAACGTTGCCTGGAAACGACACGCCATTGTTCTGTCCCCATTCATACCCGTTAAAAATATCAAGGTGGCTCTCGCCTAAAAGCGAGATATTCAGTGTTAAGGAATATTTGTAATTATGCACGTCAATTCACCCTTCACTCTTCCAATCATTGCATCATCAACCAATAAGCGTTGTAGTGTCGGTGCTGAACCAGCGGTCTGGTACGAAATTTTTTGGTCATCAGATAGTACACTCTGAAGATAGCAGCCTGGCTGTGGCCAGCGTTGTTAACGGTGGCCTAATAATTGACGTTTTGCACTTTTCCGCCCTCTCTGGGTTCAAATTCCATTGCTCGGCTATTTTGATTTTTTTTTAATGTGTTTTTGAATATGTATAGATAAACTGAACATTTTACAAAAATGTTGAGGTATTTTGAATTAGGTAGATTTTTTAATTTAAATTTATGATTCTAATAAATTTATATTAAAATTTTATATATTAATTAAGGAAAAAAATTATACTATAACAATAATTACCAAATTTAACTTGAATTTCAACTTAATTTTGAAAATAAGTCTAATAAACCAATATATAATTTGTTGTTAACTACAATCCAATAATTTAATTCTACAATCAAATAAAAATTTATAATCTCAGCTTACCAAAGCTTACCCCTCATTTTTACATCCTTTGTTCTCACCCAATCAATTTAAAACAAACTTAAACCATTGTGCAACAATATGATCACCCTACCATATTAATTCCCCTTGATCTCAGACAATCAATTTGAAATAAATTTAATATTATCTCCATACAATATTCCATGAGTCTTTCCTTTTTTATATGTCTGTCATTAGAGGTATGTGTAGTGAAGGTAAATTATATCTAAATAACATGTTAGAATGTCTTTTTATTTAAAAGAAATTCAATATTAAGTTATATATATAGAGAGAGAGGGGGGTTACAGTCAAGCCAGATATCAAATTGGTGTATCAAATCTCTTTGTTGTGGGACAAGGGACTCACTTTTGCGTAACAATTTGACTGCTAAGTATACGAAGGCATACATACTCTACCACCCTCTGGTTTTGAGCGTGTGGTCTTTTAGGAGGAAACACATGCTCCCGAGAACAAAATTACATTTTGCAGATACTTAAAGCATTTGAGAAGAGAAATACCCTAGTCTTGTACTAAAAAAATGTCTTTCTGCCAAGAAAATAAAATATAACAACTCAAAACATAAGTACTATAAAAAACTTAACCTCTCCTTCTTTCCATTCTTTCGAAATACACTTTTTTCCAACACCGTCTCTATTGGTATTATTGTCAACAATGTCTCATTTTCCATGGGGGTTATTCTTTATCAGAATTAGAACTTTGTGACATGTGCTCTTTTTGTTCCCATTATTCCATCATATTTAAGTATCAACATTCCTTCTGCGCTAGGAGCATGAGTTTTCTATATATCTTGCGATAACAACATATGTTGTGAATTTGAAAATGGAATTTGGATTTTCATATCATCTTTAGAGAGGAGGTATTCCTTGATCTCCTATTCCGAGAAAATGGGTTCATATGGCTACCAACATTGGGATTTGTGAACTTGCCCCTTTTCCTTTTTGGAAGTCTTTTTTGGATTGTTGGCACAAATCCTATAAATTCCCTATTTGAAAACATGTATGACATCCAATGACCATGTTTTCATAATCTTGAGGTTGGATCCATCGTAAATACTTATGATTAAACAAAATACGATATGGTAGACCTTTATTGAAATCTATTTCCACATAGACAAACAAAGGTAAATAATCCTTGTTGTGATCGTTCACTATCCATATTAATCAACTTTTCCGAGTGTATTTCCATTGTCATCAATGACCTTTTGATGCTATAACGAAAGAGCGAGATGTGGAAACATAACCCACACTGGAATTTTTGTTACATCCATATTAGAGGGATCAAAATTCAAAAAACATGGAGTGAGGAAGAGCCCTGCTCATCCCTAAAACCAGGGCCCATCTGCCATACATTTTTCATAATCTTTTGAGGAATCAAACTGTATAATGAAAAATCCTTTTGGAACATAAATAAATATCACAATTTTTTTCTAGGTTGTAAAGTTCCACTAATGCAATTCTCATGACTTTGGCCAAAATATCTTGAATCAAGAGTTGGAAGCCCTAGATTTTAGGAATGTGAAGAAATGATTTGCCTCTACATTTTTTATTTCTAAAGCAAGCATTTCATCCATCTTTTCTATAATGTACAATCTCAGAAGAACTTGAGTTTGGATCATTGATATGGGCTCTTTACCATGTGTAACTTCCTTGTAAGAGGCTAAAGTAGAAGGTCCTATGGAACGCATTTATCTCCCGCATAGTCTCAAGAAAAAAAATGACAAATTCCTAGACATGTTGTATGCACGCACCTCACAAGAATCCAAAAATTATTTTCCCTCATAAATAAGATGTTTAGATATTACATTAATTCCAAGGCGATGTTCAAAGATCTGTTTTAAATCCTTCATCTTGGCTTCCACATGAACCCAACACAATATAGATATTCCATTGAATGTTTTAACGAAAAATTGAAACCCTTGCATATGTTCTGGGCTTTGTATGTTTTCCATCATTCCTATGGAAGGGAGATTTGTGGGGATCTTCTGTAGATGTACTTATTTTTTAGCGTATCTAGATATATTGAGGAGGTGTGAGTTTGTAAGAAAAGCAAAAGCTCCTATATTTGTAAATATGAGCTTGAAAATCGAGACAGAGGGAGTTGGGCTCTAAAAAACCCAACCAAAGGCTTGAAACAAAAAAAGTAAATACATGTTGCTACATAACCCCAAAAATCAGCTAGATCTAACTAGATCTTGTAATGAGTGTCATATAAAGAAAGGATCGGTCACCCTCCTCACCTCTAGCAGGAACCAAAGTGAGAAAATGGTGGCTGAGGGAGGCGGATCCCGTAGGCATGTGGAACTCAGAAAAAAACCGACAAATCACTTTGAGGAGAAACAAATTTTCTACACAATCAAACAGTGACCCAAAAGGATGAACTTTCTCATGCTTGAGACCTATATTACTTTGACCAAATCTTGCATTGAGGGAGAAATCGACTTAAAGAATTTCTACTATAACCCTAACAGTAAGCGCCACCATCCTCTAAGAAATTTTTTACAGCATTAATATAACAATGTTACTATTTTTTCATTTTGAAAAAAAAATGTTAAAATATTAATCCCTCCAGTCCCTCAAAATATTAACTTTTATATATTTATAAATATGTATATTATTCCTTATGTTACTTATCATATTTCTAGATGTTACTTATCAATTCTATAATAAATATTAAAATTTTACAAATGTTTTCCATTTAATAAATATGTTTCTACCATAATCAAGACATTTCTGAATTAAATTCATTACTTCCCGAGTTGCTAGATCTTACTAGTTCTCTCTGAATGAGAAACCCTTTGTATCTCACATGACCCCATCATGCCCTCGTTGTTTATTGTGAGTATATTATTTGAACCATAATAGTGGTAATGTTTTGCGTATTAGGAAATGTAGTTAATATACTCAAATGTGGTTGATATATATGAATAGGTATATATTAAGCATATATTAACTACATACACAATATAAACCCTAATATTACAAAGCATAATAAGGTTTATAATATTAAAGTTTATTTCAATTTTAAACTAAGCCAAATTTAAAATGAATGTAATAACATAATAAAATATTTGAAAATCACATTTTGAGCGTTTTTTCATTCACTTAATATAAAATTAAATTAAACTTTAACTATACAATATATACCAAGTTTGATATAAAACCATTAATATAAATATTATATACTACATTTGTTGTTAAATTTAAAAATGGATTAATAAAATAATATATTAATTAGAAGCTCCTTTTCACTACTATAATGCTCCATAGGCCAATATTTCATCTCAGACACCAACAATCTCATCGTAAAAGCTAGCGAGACAAAGAAATAATAGTGATAGTTTTTCAATAATTAAATTGATTTTGATAAGTTTGCAAGTTTCTCATTTATGGTTTAATAAGTTTTATAAAAAAAATACTAACTTATATGGTGAAAATCAAATTTACAATAAAATACCAAAAATCAATATATATACACTTTTATCTAATTTTTTTAAAAATTACGGCTGTTGAATATAGCTATATATAAGATATATCTTTTTATATATATAGTAACCTATAATTTTATTTTTTAAATCTGAAATCTAATTTTATTTTTGAAATCTGAAATCTAAAATTCATGTAGGAAGAAATTGTTTTTCTAAATGTCTCTCACTGACCATATTTTTTGTTTTCCCAAATGGCTCTAATTTATCATATTTGTGAAATTTTATTAATGTTGTTATAACTAGCCTAAATCTATCTTAACTCCGGATCTATCAAGTGCTGAGAGGGATCAAATCTCTCTAGGTGAAAACCTTTTTTTTGAGTGCAAAACTTGAGAAAAGGTTTGTACCTAGACAGATTTGATTCCTCTCGATGCTTGATAGATCCGGAGTTAAGATGGATCTAGGCTGTTTCAGTCGTGTGCGGCCAAGGAAATCTATCGATAATATGAGGAACTTATGATTAATTTTATCAATAATATGTAAATACAGCGAATATTAATATAACCATTTTAAATATGCTAAATATGTCTCAAATTTATGGATTCATTTTAATTTTAAATTCGCTTATTTAATTAATGATGAAAAATGATGAAATAAATTTTTTGAATGCAAAGTGACAATGTAATAATATTGAGTGATAGAAAATGTGAATAATAAGAATGTAGTAAATTGCAAATAGCCTTCATTGTGATCAATCTCAAACTATTTTCTTCTATTATTCTTATTGTCACCCTTGTTACTTTTGTCATCTTTTCATCAATTGAAATCATAAATATTTAACTTGAGTGTTGTATTAAACATCATACCAAGCTCTCTTGCTCTCCAATATTATTAGGTTTAATTAAGTTATAACACAAAAATAAATCTACATTGTCAATAATTTTTTCTACTTACACTGAAATCAATGCACACTATTAATCCAATGGCTTTAAAATTAATGTACCATCATACATCTAATTACATCAAATCAAAAATCAACATATACACTAAAATCATAAAATTAATGTACCATCATACATCTAATTACATCAAATAAAAAATCAACATATACACTAAAATCAATGCATCTAATGTAAAAAATAAAATAATATTAGAAAACAACATCTACACTAAAATCAATGCATCTAATGGAAGTAATAAAATAGGATTATAAATCAACATCTACCCTCAAATCAATGCATCTAGTGCAAGTAAGAAAATATGATTAGAAACCAACATATACACTAAAATCAATGCATCTAGTGCAAGCAATAAAATAGGATTATAAACCACCATCTACATGAAATCAATGCATTTAGTGCAAGCAATCAAATAGGATTATAAATCATATATATTGAAATCAATGCATCTAGTGTAAGAAATAAAATATAATTAGAAATTAACATCTACATTGAAATTAATGCATTTAGTGCAAGCAATCAAATAAGATTAGAAATCACCATCTACACTGAAATCAGTGCATTTAGTGCAAGCAATCAAATAGGATTAGAAATTATCTACCTTGTAATCAATGCATCTAGTACAAGTAATCAAATATCATTATAAATCAAAATCTACACTAAAATCAATGCATCTAGTTCAAGCAATCAAATAGGATTAGAAATTACCATTTACATTGCAATCAATGCATCTATTGCAATAAATATTCTTCCCTTTCTCCACCTCCATATATATCTATATGTCCCTCCATACATCCTTCTTTGTCTCTTTATCTCACCCCCACACAACACACACATTCTCTCACTCCATATTTATCAATCTCTCTGCTCTGTCTGTCCATCCCTGACTCCATCTATCTCGTCTTTCTCTTCACCTTCCATCTATATCTCTATCTCCCTTTGTATCTCTATATCAACCCCAAAACATACACTCTCTTTCTCCAATCTATCTATTTATCACTCCCTCCTCCTCTCCCTCCCTTTCTCTCTCTCTCTCTCTCTCTCTCTCTCTCTCTGCCTTCCCTCCCTCTCCCCCGCTTATATCTCTCTTCCCTCCTTCTATCCTCTCTCCCTCTCTCTCCATCTTCCTTATCACTCTCTCACTCTCTCTCTATCTTTCACTCTCTATGTATTTCTTCTTACCTCCCTCTCTCTCCCCCTCCATCTCCATCTCTCTTTCCCTACCTCTCTCCACTCTCTCTCTTCCTTTCTCTCCCACCTCTCTCTCTCTCTATCTTCACCTTCCAACTTTGTTCATATATGCCTCTCTCTCTCTCTCATTCTCTCCTCCCTTCTCTCTATCTCTCCTTCTTTATCTCTTTATCTCACCCCAAAACATATACACTCTCTCTCCATCTCTCCCTTGTCACTCCCTCTCACTCTCCACTTGTCACTCTATGTATTTATTCTTCCCTCCCTCTCTCCTCCTCTCCCTCAAGTCCCCTCTCTTTTCCTTTCTCTCATACCTCCCTCTCTCTTCCCCCATCTCTCTCTCTCTCTCTCTCTCTTTCCCCTACAATCCTCTCACTTCCCCATCACTCTCTTCCTCTCTCTCGTCCTTCATCCCTCTCTCTTTCTCGCATGTGTGTGTGTGTGTGTGTCTCCCTCCCTCTCTTTTCCATCTCTCTCTCTCTCTCTCTCTCTCTTAGATCCTCTCTCTTCCTCCATCACTCTATCTCTCTCTCCAATATGTTACTATATCCCTCCCTTTCTTCTTCTCTCTCCTTCTCTCCCCCCTTTTTAATCACTCCTATGTATCTTTATCTCACCCCTAAACATACATGCTCTCTCCCCATATCTCCCTTGTCACTCCATCTCTTTCCACTTCTCACTCTCTATGTCTTTCTTCTTCTATCCCTCTCTCCTCTCTCTCTCTCTCCCCTCCAATCTTCCCTCCTTCTCCCTCCCTCTCTCACTCTCTCTTTCTCCCACCTCCATATTTATGTCTCCCTCTCCCTATTCCTCTCTTACCCTTCTCTGTCTCTCTCACTCCTTTCCCTCTTTCTCTCTCTCTTCATCCCTCCTCTCTCCTCTCCTTCAGTTTATCTCCATCTCTCCTTTGTCGCTCTCGCTATTTCTCCAGCTCTATCATATGTTTTTGTTCTTCCCTCCCATATATATATATAGAGAGAGAGAGTTTATATATATATATATATATATATATATATATATATATATATATATATATATATAAACAAATTTAATATTGTATTAATATAAAATTATTAAATTTAATAATATTAATATGAATATTAGATTTAATAATAATATTAATATTTAATAATGTTTTTTTTGCATGCTATTATTATTATTTTGGTCCACAGACTTCATATATAATTAGATGTTGATTTCTACTCCTATTTGATAAAATTTTATTTATTTACCTTACACTTTTATACCTATTTTATAAATATAGTATTTGTCCCATGGTAATAATAATAATTTGTCCCATATTTGGCCCATAGGATTCACCTAAATAAAACCTCTTTTTTGAGTTTTTGTCAATACAAAGAGATTTATGGAGTAAATATAGAAAGAGGTTTTATTTATTTACCATACCTATAGCTTATTTAAATTTTTATTTGAGAGTGCAAGCTTCTGTGATCCATAACATATTAGATATAAATCTTCCAGGAAAATCACATGAGAATTTTAGGAACGACGCGTTTCTAACTATCAGCTGTAGTTCATCATCAGGATAATGGCAAATTTTTATTTATTTACCATAAACTATAGTTTATTTATTTACCATACCTCCCGAGTAAGTAGAAAAAATAGTTTTATTTATTTACCATACCTCTAGTTTATTTATATTTTTATTTCTTTACCATATCTCTTTTGAGTTTTCTTAAAACTCTTCATCTTTTAAATTTATATTGTTTAAATTTATTTTAAATTGTTTATTTATATGGTTGTGTAAGTTATTCTTTAAGCCAACACTATTTAGATTTTATTTTTAGTTTTTTATTTTGGCTTCGTACATACTTACACTTCGGGGTCATAATGAGCTATAAGGTTGTTAATATTTTTTTTGCATGTTATTAATAATAATTTATTCCATGGTATTTGGGCCATAAACTTCATATATAATTAGATGTTGATTTCTAATCCTATTTGATATATATTTTTTTATCTACCTTACCTATTTATACTTCTTTTATATTTATTTATTTACCATATCTTTTTTATAAATATGGTATTTTTCCCATGGTTTTTGGCCCATAGGCTTCACCTAAATAAAATATTTTTTTGAATTTTGTAAATATAGAGGTTTATGGAGTAAATATAAAAAAAAGGTTTTATTTATTTACCATACCTCTAATTTATTTATATTTTTATTTATTTACCATTTCTATTTTTTAGTGTTCATAAACCTCTTCATATTTTGATAAATTTATTTTTTAATGATCTTTTTTATTGTTTATTTATATGGTTTTCTAAATTATTGTTTAAGCCGACATTATTGAGATTTTATTTTCAAAATTTTCTTTAGTTTTTGTTATTTTGGTTTCCGACATACTTACACATAGGGGTCATACTGAGTTGTAGAATGCTTCTCTCGGCACAATAATTTTTTTTTTGCATGCTATTAATAATAATTTATTCCATGGTATTTGGGCCATAGACTTCATATATAATTAGATGTTGATTTCTAATCCTATTTGATATATTTTTATTTATCTACTTTATCTATTTATACATCTTTTATATTTATTTATTTACCCTACCTCTTTTATAAATATGGTATTTGGCTCATAGGCTTCACCTAAATAAAACATTTTTTTGAGTTTTGTAAATATAGAGGTTTGTGGAATAAATATAAAAAAAAAGTTTTATTTATTTACCATACTTTTAATTTATTTACCATACCTCTAGTTTATTTATATTTTTATTTATTGACCATTTCTTTTTTTTAGTGTTCGTAAACCTCTTCATATTTTGATAAATTTATTTTTTAATGATTTTTTAATTGTTTATTTATATAGTTTTCTAAATTATTGTTTCAGTTGACATTATTGAAATTTTATTTTTAAAATTTTCTTTAGTTTTTGGTATTTTAGCTTCCAACATACTTACACATAGGAGTCATACTAAGCTATAAAATACGTCTCTTAATACAATCAACAACATTCAAAATTTCCTATACTTATAATTCTACTCACAAAATTGTCACTGCCCTCGGTTCACTAAATTAGCAATACGAATGCATTAAGTGATGATTAGATTTTGCCTCGATGCATTTTTAGTAGCACAACCTTGTATTGTCCTTTCATAGATAAACTTCTAACATGTTTTTTTCAAAAGGATCGATTATATTGTCACCATGTATCATCTCAAACATAATATTATTTTGTTATAGGATGAGTTTAAATTATTTTTTTAATAATTATTATGGAAATTAGTTTTTGTAGTGGCTGGTAAAACGATAATTTTACATTGTTTAAATTACAGTTAAAATGTATAAGTAATTTCAACATCTTGAAAAGTTTTTAGCCATTTATTTGATAATGTAATTAAAATGTACAATTCAATAATATTTCTAATATAATTAAAATGTACAATTCAATAATATCTCTAAGGTTTTATTTTTATTTTAAATAATTATATTGAAAATGATATATAAAAAATATAAAATATTTAGATTATTTATTTTATTAATTTTTAAATAATTTAACTGTAGACGTATATAATTCAATTTCATGTGGAGGAAGGTTTGTTGACTCTTATTTTTTTTACATTAATTCACTGTAAAGATAAATTTTGGAAGGAATATGCCACATATCCTTCACCTGAGTCGATGATCACCAACTGAGGGGTTAATGGAGTCCGAACCTTCGAACAAAAATATTAACAATTATTTTATAATATTGAGTCGTCTGTTCTTTTGTCTCATCGTGCAATCTGTCATAACAATAATCTTTTCAAGTCTTCCGGCACGCCATAAGATTTCTAGGTTTACGTTTCGTTTTTAGTTTCCTTTCAATTTACAAATTTTAATTTTTCTTTCATCTCAATGTTCTTTTCAATTCATACGTGATGGAATACACAGTCAATCGCCCTACTGCACACGAAACGAATCAATGGCATCAATCTTCAGTTCAATTCATAGGTGATGGATTGGTTAGGGGAATAAGCAGTCAATGGCTCTCCTACACACGAATCGTTGACATGATTTTGTTCCTATGCCAAAAAGCATCAATAAAGTGAAAAAAGACGGGTTTTTTCACATTGAGCTTTATCAGTGCTAGTGTTGGAATATGTAATTCTTACTTGTTTGCAGTGTTGACTTTCTATATAAGGAATTTGTTTCTATATCATACGAGGTAGCTAAATCTAAATATTCTTAATTTGGTGTGTGGTTGAGATATTCTCTCAACCACCTTATTGTGCGTCTAAGATAGTTTTTCTATCTTGAGAGTATACTTCATTTATATATATGTAATTATTTTGATTAATATAATATAATGTATATATTCAGATTTTATCTTGGTATCAGAGCCCCAGTTCAGAAGCTTGGAGGTTGCCTCCCCACGTTTTTGTTTGCACCAAACACTCATCCTCATCATTTCTGCTTTGACAATGATGCATTGCATTGTATAAGTAATGATGTCGTTACGTCTCGTTCTCCCTGCGAGACCCTTATTTTTCCTTAAGTGAGATGTGATCTGTTTGGGGGAAAATCATTATGTATGTCTGGTGGTTTGAGCTGTAATAATTGACCTATTATTCGCGACGCTGCATGAATTAGTGGAGAAATTGCATACACAATTGATATCTGTTATAGAGGAATTCGAGTTTTTTTTCCCTATTTTTTTCCATTTTTGGTTCTCCCACATAACAGAAACATGGACTGCTGATTGTGAGGGAGAAGCACTCACCTATGGGAGTTGACCGTTGAGAATTTGATGAAGCATGGTCGTTGCTGTTGTATATGAGCTGCAGATCCAAGTGTGCAGAGAAGCTGCGTGAGGCGAAACAAGCGTGCAGAGGGATGTGGATTGCCAGCAGATTGGTTTGCGTGCTCAATCTGTGAGCCCGTGGTGAGAAGAAGTCACCGCTTGGTGGTTTAATTACTAACCATTATGGTGTGACAAAGGAGCAGTGTTCTCAAATGAGAGCCAACACAAGCATCCAACAAACCTAGAAAAAGCAGCGTCGAAAAAACATTGAGGACAACATTTGGGGATGACCAGGTTTGTAAAGTATGATCAATCGAAGATGATATTGAATGAGAAGCTCGTCTCCATTTATCAACAACTAGTTTCGTGGAGTCTTGGATTTTGAATGATCTGAATTCGTTCTTCGCAGCAGATTGAGTCTTCTCTAGTCTCTAATTCTGTAGCACTTTCAATGACTTCTAGAGAGATTTAATATAGCTAATAGCCTCATCTACTATGGTGGATTTGTATGTCTCTTGGTGAAATTGTTTCTTCATCACGAGCTTTGTCGGCTTTGAAAGCCCTGTTGCGGAAGGATTGTATGGAGTCAGCATAAACAACGAGGAAAAACCCGTCGTAAGATTGTGTGTGGTAGCGATTTTGCCCCATTTTTTGCTGTCAGTACATTCCTTGTGTTAGTGGGCAGGTGATGGAGACCCTGGGGTTGATTTTGTGCACTATAGATTCATTGTTGAGGAAGAAATTCTTGTAGTCTATGTTTATGAACTTCAGGTGCAACAATATGTGCATCCATTTCGTGTTCATTGTATTAACGAGATGGTTTCGGTCGCTTCTACCAATTGGATTTTGTGCTACTACCTTGGCAACATTTCGTCCAATCACAGTGGACTTGAAAACATGGTACATTTTATTGTTTATTGTTGTGTTAGTGAGCACAGACTTGGGCCATTGTTGAATGAGATGGTGTGCGGGATGACCGATTTGGTCTAGTAGTTGAGAAGGAAATCCACCATTCAATGAGATACAACTTGAGCAATGTTGAGAAGAGTTGTGTCAGTTGAGTTGGCGGGTATAGAGGAGTAAATTTGAGTTGAAGGTTGAATGCATTGTTATCGTGGTCTCGTGGCACAACGGTGAAGTGTGGTTCAACATATTTGTTGCAGTGGCTGAGGGCAATGTGGTGAGCTACCTGGACATGACCCTGTTGTTGTTCGTATACCAGAGAAGCCTCTGGTGAGCTACGTAGCAACAACGTGGTGAGTTGCAGCTAATGGAAGCATTTTTTTTCAATGTTTGTGGCTAAGGAGGGAGTCCGGGTAAAGATGAAACTAAAAGTTCCAACATATTTTATTTGATGAAAAAAGTTTTGTTTGTCAATTCCTTTGTTTTTTCAAATTGACCCTAATCACCTTAACATGTAAATGCATTCCTATAAATCTAGTGAAAAATTGTAAGGTTTGTTGTGATATTTAGTGTCTTTGTTGGAATTTTCCATTCCAATAGTAGACAAATTGAATAGAAGGAATGATTTACTACCAGATATGATGAAGACATGATAGTGAAAATGGCATCAAAGGATAGTGGTTGGAGCTATATCAGAGATTGGAGGATGATCGAGTTTGTGTGTGCCTAGTGTGATCAAGGAAGTAGATTGTGATGGAAACGAGCAAGTTGAAACAAAGTGCCTGAAGTGTCTTTTCTTATGTAGCGAGCAGATAGAAATTCAATTGTTTGTTTGAAAGTTGTTAATCGATTGTCGATATGCATGTTCAATTGCGAGGAGATTAGATCGATAGTGGGTCTTCGTTGTTGCAGCCTGACAGCAAGCATGAGGAGGCATGCTTGGAAGCAGTCACAAGCCTTTATATTGTGAACAGGGGAAGTGGCGTTACACTGTGATGTTGAGGAAATGGATGAAGAAACGAGAAATTTGTGTGTAAAATCGTCGAATTTTATGCATTCTGACAGTGAATTTGTGGGCGACGCAGGATCGTACCATGGAATCCTGGATTCTCGTTTTGAGAGGGACAATTTTTTATTGTGTCTCTTCATGTGGCTATGATTGTCTATGTCTCGATCATTTGCAGGGAAAATTTTAAGGATGAAAATTTATCTTAAAGATTAGAAACCTTGGAGAATCTCATAAGTCCCTAATATGAAAACTATAATATTTTTTTTGATATCCTAGTAAAAATATTCAAATTCCTAATGATTTAATCTATAGTCTCTATAAAGTGCTAGCGATTTCAAATGTAAAATAATTTTATACTTTCAAATTTGGGCGATTTTTTTCTGGAAAAAATGGAAGTTGGAAAATCTTTTTTTTTTGAAAAATCATTGAAAATTAACCCACCTACGAATATTAGCCCCTAAATTTTTCCTTGATCATGTGTGTTGGAATGAACTGCATTGAGACCAGTTGAAAAGTCATCGATCCATTTCTTTATCAGTGGACCCCTCTGAGGTGTTGTTGGAGAAGAATGGTTGTTGTTATGTTCAGTAAAAAGTCATCTTTGTGCAGAGATAGAGAAATTTGATGTTCTTGTTAATCTGAAAATTTTATTTTGTTTCTTGGAATCATGTTTAAAATTATTCACCCTTATTGAGCCTAGCTAACTCAATGTAGGTAAAATTAATTTTTTAGAATTTGCGACTCTAACAAATGTCAAGTTAAGCATGGAGTACCAAGAATTTATTTGACAAAGACACAGATGAAAACGATACCCAAGGTACGAACGGTAAGAAAAGGGAGGTGAAGGAGTAGCAACATCGATTATGATGGACAACTAAGTTGAAAGGATTTTTTTGTGTGTGAAGTTTTTTTGTGAGTTTCTTAAAATAGACTCTTCATGATGAGTCACACGGTTGAATGGTAAAGAAGTCTAGGATGGTTTGTAGTGTGTAGAGTATGTACTGGTAACTCCAATAGTTGGAGTGTGTAATGTAAGCATTGTGAAGCCATATGTATCCCTGTGAAGTTTGTGATTATCTAAAAACCACTTTTTAATTACAAGTTTGTGGTCAGCTTTGAAACCACTTTTGTCACTTTGAAGTGATGGTTTGTGTGAGCCGAGAAACCACATGCGAGCCTAGTGGCTATAGAGCCTTCATGGCTATAATTATCGTGCACGGAAGACATCGTGCTCATCGGAGGTAGGTGGTGTGAGAAATACCTTACTCATGGAGTATTTAGTTTCTCACAGGTCTCACTTTACTGAGCACATTTTGGGGGGGCTTTTCAGATACATGTACAAGTATGCAGTGATAATGGTTGACAGAACCATGTATGGGAAGGACATCCTACCAGATTAGTGGTTGCAATGATTGGTACCCATGCATTCTGGTGGATGTTATCTCCTTTATATGGAGTTAGACTTATTTTTTGTTGGTTCTACACATGGGATTTTGCCATTTGTGGTGGATCTGAGTCGCAAACACATATTTTTTTTGTTTTGAACATGATATTTCCCCGTTTGTGGTGGATCTAAGTCGCAGACACATCATTTTTTGGTTCTTCACATGAAATTTGCCTGTTTGTGGTGAATCTGAGTCACACACACGTCTTTTGTTATGATTGATCACAACTAGATTTTGTAAATCACTATCGAGATAAGTAGTCATTAAGGGGGTGTGTTGGCATATGTAATTCCTACTTGTCTGCAGTGTTGACTCTCTATGTAAGGAGTTTGTTCCTATATCATAGGACGTAGCTAAATGGAATATAGAGGTTCTTATACAAGTTTGTGGTCAACCGGAAACCACTTTTGTCACTTTGAAGTGATGGTTTGTGGTGAGCCAGAAACCACATGCGAGCCCTAGTGGCTATAGAGCCTTCATGGCTATAGTGCTCCGCGTGCACAGAGGAGCCTTCGTGCTCACATTGGTAAAGCTCATTGGCCTAGGGACCACGGTGATTCATATTAAAATCGATCTAACATGTCTCAATTCATACCATTTTTTTCTCCAATTTTGCTATGATTATGTTTGTGTCTTCCCAAATATTCATTTTCACACTACATGAATATGTTTGTTGTACTAGATATTATCATTATGATTCTATGAATTACGCTCATTTATGTTCCCATTTTAATTTTTTGATTTGATTTCTACTACAAAATGGAATATAGAGGTTCTTATACCTCCTCCTTTTCTTCTTATATCATCATGATCATCGATTTGTATAACTTGTAGGGGAAATTTGATTTGTTATGATGTAAAATGATTAAGGTTGTTTCTATATGCCTCAATTTCATAGCTAGCATTATAGAGAAAATTGATGTTCTTGTTAATTTGAAAATTTTGTTATTTTGTTTCTTGGAATCATGTTTAAAATTATTCACCCTTATTGAGCCTAGCTAACTCAATGTAGGTAAAATTAATTTTTTAGAATTTGCGACTCTAACAAATGTCAAGTTAAGCATGGAGTACCAAGAATTTATTTGACAAAGACAAAGATGAAAACGATGCCCAAGGTCTGAACAATGAAAAGAGGAGGTGAAGGAGTAGCAACATCGATTATGATGGACAACTAAGTTGAAAGTTTTTTTGTGTGAGTTTTTTTGTGAGTTTCTTAAAATAGACTCTTCATGATGAGTCACACAGTTGAATGGGCAAGAAGTCTAGGATAGTTTTGTAGTGGTATTTGTATGTACCTGGTAACTCCAATAGTTGGAGTGTGTAATGTAAGCATTGTGAAGCCATATGTATCCCTGTGAAGTTTGTGATTATCTAAAAACCACTTTTTAATTACAAGTTTGTGGTCAACCGGAAACCACTTTTGTCACATTGAAGTGATGGTTTGTGGTGAGCCATAAACCACATGCGAGCCCTAGTGGCTATAGAGCCTTCATGGCTATAGTGCTCCGCGTGCACAGAGGAGCCTTCGTGCTCACATCGGAGTAGGTGGTCCGCAGAAATACCTTACTCATAGGAGAAACTTAGTTTCTCACAGGTCTCAATTTACTGAGCACATTTTGGGGGGGCTTTTCAGATACATGTACAAGTATGCAGTGATAATGGTTGACAGAACCATGTATGGGAAGGACATCCTACCAGATTAGTGGTTGCAATGATTGGTACCCATGCATTCTGGTGGATGTTATCTCCTTTATATGGAATTAGACTTATTTTTTGTTGGTTCTACACATGGGATTTTGCCATTTGTGGTGGATCTGAGTCGCAAACACATATTTTTTTTGTTTTGAACATGATATTTCCCCGTTTGTGGTGGATCTAAGTCGCAGACACATCATTTTTTGGTTCTTCACATGAGATTTGCCTGTTTGTGGTGAATCTGAGTCACACACACGTCTTTTGTTATGATTGATCACAACTAGATTTTGTAAATCACTATCGAGATAAGTAGTCATTAAGGGGGTGTGTTGGAATATGTAATTCCTACTTGTCTGCAGTGTTGACTCTCTATGTAAGGAGTTTGTTCCTATATCATAGGACGTAGCTAAATCTAAATATTCTTAGTTTGGTGTGTGATTGAGATATTATCTCAACCACCTTTTGTATGTCAAAGATAGTTTTCCTATCTTGAAACTATACTTCATGTATATATATATATAATCTTTTTGATTAATATAATATAGTTTTAATAAAAAAATAGAATTAATATTTAAACATAGTGCCCTCAAGCACGATCCACATTCCACATTGGTAAAGCTCATTGGCCTAGGGACCACGGTGATTCATATTAAAATCGATCTAACATGTCTCAATTCATACCATTTTTTTCTCCAATTTTGCTATGATTATGTTTGTGTCTTCCCAAATATTCATTTTCACACTACATGAATATGTTTGTTGTACTAGATATTATCATTATGATTCTATGAATTACGCTCATTTATGTTCCCATTTTAATTTTTTGATTCGATTTCTACAAAATGGAATATAGAGGTTCTTGCCTCCTCCTTTTCTTCTTATATCATCATGATCATCGATTTGTATAACTTGTAGGGAAATTTGATTTGTTATGATGTAAAATGATTAAGGTTGTCTCTATGTACCTCGTGTTCTGCTTTAATATAGAGAAATTTGATGTTCTTGTTAATACGAAAATATTTTTTTTTTTCTTGGAATCATGTTTAAAATTATTGAGCTTTATTGAGCCTAGCTAACTCAATGTAGGTAAAGTTACTTTGTTAGAATTAGAGACTCTAACAAATGACAGGTTAAGCATGAAGTTCCAAGACTTAATTGACAAAGACAAAGATGCCTAAGATATGAACAATGAAAATATGAGGTGAAGGAGCAACAACATCGATTATGATGGACAACTAAGTTGAAAGTTTGTTTTTTGTGAGTTTCTTGGAATAGACTATTGATGATGAGTCACATAGTTGAATGGTAAGCAAGTATAGGATGGCCTTTTAGTGGTATTTGTATGTACCTGGTAACTCCAAAGTTGGAGTGTGTTATGTTAGCCTTGTAAAGGCATATGTATCCTCGTGAAGTTCATGTTTATATAAAAACCAATTTTTAATTACAGGTTTGTGGTCAGCCGGAAACCACTTTTGTCACTTTGAAGTGATGGTTTGTGGTGAGCCAAAAACCACATGTGAGCCCTAGTGGCTATAGAGCCTTCATGGCTATAGTGCTCCGCGTGCACAGAGGAGCCTTCGTGCTCACATCGGAGTAGGTGGTCCGCAGAAATACCTTACTCATAGGAGAAACTTAGTTTCTCACAGGTCTCAATTTACTGAGCACATTTTGGGGGGGCTTTTCAGATACATGTACAAGTATGCAGTGATAATGGTTGACAGAACCATGTATGGGAAGGACATCCTACCAAATTAGTGGTTCCAATGATTTGTACCCATGCATTCTGGTGGATGTTATCTCCTTTATATGGAGTTAGACTTATTTTTTGTTGGTTCTACACATGGGATTTTGCCATTTGTGGTGGATGTGAGTCGCAAACACATATTTTTTTTGTTTTGAACATGATATTTCCCCGTTTGTGGTGGATCTAAGTCGCAGACACATCATTTTTTGGTTCTTCACATGAGATTTGCCTGTTTGTGGTGAATCTGAGTCACACACACGTCTTTTGTTATGATTGATCACAACTAGATTTTGTAAATCACTATCGAGATAAGTAGTCATTAAGGGGGTGTGTTGGAATATGTAATTCCTACTTGTCTGCAGTGTTGACTCTCTATGTAAGGAGTTTGTTCCTATATCATAGGACGTAGCTAAATCTAAATATTCTTAGTTTGGTGTGTGATTGAGATATTCTCTCAACCACCTTTTGTATGTCAAAGATAGTTTTCCTATCTTGAAACTATACTTCATGTATATATATATATATATATATATATATATATATGTATATATATATAATCTTTTTGATTAATATAATATAGTTTTAATAAAAAAATAGAATTAATATTTAAACATAGTGCCCTCAAGCACGATCCACATTCCACATTGGTAAAGCTCATTGGCCTAGGGACCACGGTGATTCATATTAAAATCGATCTAACATGTCTCAATTCATACCATTTTTTTCTCCAATTTTGCTATGATTATGTTTGTGTCTTCCCAAATATTCATTTTCACACTACATGAATATGTTTGTTGTACTAGATATTATCATTATGATTCTATGAATTACGCTCATTTATGTTCCCATTTTAATTTTTTGATTCGATTTCTACTACAAAATGGAATATAGAGGTTCTTATACCTCCTCCTTTTCTTCTTATATCATCATGATCATCGATTTGTATAACTTGTAGGGGAAATTTGATTTGTTATGATGTAAAATGATTAAGGTTGTTTCTATATGCCTCGTGTTCATAACTGCTGATATAGAGAAATTTGATGTTCTTGTTAATCTGAAAATTTTATTTTGTTTCTTGGAATCATGTTTAAAATTATTCACCCTTATTGAGCCTAGCTAACTCAATGTAGGTAAAATTAATTTTTTAGAATTTGCGACTCTAACAAATGTCAAGTTAAGCATGGAGTACCAAGAATTTATTTGACAAAGACAAAGATGAAAACAATGCCCAAGGTCTGAACAATGAAAAGAGGAGGTGAAGGAGTAGCAACATCGATTATGATGGACAACTAAGTTGAAAGTTTTTTTGTGTGAGTTTTTTTGTGAGTTTCTTAAAATAGACTCTTCATGATGATTCACACAGTTGAATGGGCAAGAAGTCTAGGATGGTTTTGTAGTGGTATTTGTATGTACCTGGTAACTCCAATAGTTGGAGTGTGTAATGTAAGCATTGTGAAGCCATATGTATCCCTGTGAAGTTTGTGATTATCTAAAAACCACTTTTTAATTACAAGTTTGTGGTCAACCGGAAACCACTTTTGTCACTTTGAAGTGATGGTTTGTGGTGAGCCAGAAACCACATGCGAGCCCTAGTGGCTATAGAGCCTTCATGGCTATAGTGCTCCGCGTGCACAGAGGAGCCTTCGTGCTCACATCGGAGTAGGTGGTCGCCCGAAATACCTTACTCTGGGAGAAACTTAGTTTCTCACAGGTCTCAATTCTTGAGCACATTTTGGGGGAGCTTTGCAGATACATGGCAAGTATGCATTGATCATGGTTGACGGAACATGTATTCCAAGACATCCTGCGATTAGTGGTTGCAATGATTGGTACCCATGCATTCTGGTGGATGCTATCTCCTTTATATGGAGTTAGACTTATTTTTTGTTGGTTCTACACATGGGATTTTGCCATTTGTGGTGGATCTGAGTCGCAAACACATATTTTTTTTGTTTTGAACATGATATTTCCTCGTTTGTGGTGGATCTAAGTCGCAGACACATCATTTTTTGGTTCTTCACATGAGATTTTCCTGTTTGTGGTGAATCTGAGTCACACACACGTCTTTTGTTATGATTGATCACAACTAGATTTTGTAAATCACTATCGAGATAAGTAGTCATTAAGGGGGTGTGTTGGAATATGTAATTCCTACTTGTCTGCAGTGTTGACTCTCTATGTAAGGAGTTTGTTCCTATATCATAGGACGTAGCTAAATCTAAATATTCTTAGTTTGGTGTGTGATTGAGATATTCTCTCAACCACCTTTTGTATGTCAAAGATAGTTTTCCTATCTTGAAACTATACTTCATGTATATATATATATAATCTTTTTGATTAATATAATATAGTTTTAATAAAAAAATAGAATTAATATTTAAACATAGTGCCCTCGAAGAGCACGATCCACATTCCCACATTGATAAAGCTCATTGGCCCAGGGACCCTGGTGATTCATATTAAAATCCTTCTAGCATGTCTCAATTCATAGCATTTTTTTCTCCAATTTTGCTATGATTATATTCGTGTCTTCCCAAATATTCATTTTCACACTACATGAATATGCTTGTTGTACTAGATATTATCATTATGATTATATGAATTACGCTCATTTATGTTCCCATTTTAATTTTTTGATTCGATTTCTACTACAAAATGGAATATAGAGGTTCTTATACCTCCTCCTTTTCTTCTTATATCATCATGATCATCGATTTGTATAACTTGTAGGGGAAATTTGATTTGTTATGATGTAAAATGATTAAGGTTGTTTCTATATGCCTCGTGTTCATAACTGCTGATATAGAGAAATTTGATGTTCTTGTTAATCTGAAAATTTTATTTTGTTTCTTGGAATCATGTTTAAAATTATTCACCCTTATTGAGCCTAGCTAACTCAATGTAGGTAAAATTAATTTTTTAGAATTTGCGACTCTAACAAATGTCAAGTTAAGCATGGAGTACCAAGAATTTATTTGACAAAGACAAAGATGAAAACGATGCCCAAGGTCTGAACAATGAAAAGAGGAGGTGAAGGAGTAGCAACATCGATTATGATGGACAACTAAGTTGAAAGTTTTTTTGTGTGAGTTTTTTTGTGAGTTTCTTAAAATAGACTCTTCATGATGAGTCACACAGTTGAATGGGCAAGAAGTCTAGGATGGTTTTGTAGTGGTATTTGTATGTACCTGGTAACTCCAATAGTTGGAGTGTGTAATGTAAGCATTGTGAAGCCATATGTATCCCTGTGAAGTTTGTGATTATCTAAAAACCACTTTTTAATTACAAGTTTGTGGTCAACCGGAAACCACTTTTGTCACTTTGAAGTGATGGTTTGTGGTGAGCCAGAAACCACATGCGAGCCCTAGTGGCTATAGAGCCTTCATGGCTATAGTGCTCCGCGTGCACAGAGGAGCCTTCGTGCTCACATCGGAGTAGGTGGTCCGCAGAAATACCTTACTCATAGGAGAAACTTAGTTTCTCACAGGTCTCAATTTACTGAGCACATTTTGGGGGGGCTTTTCAGATACATGTACAAGTATGCAGTGATAATGGTTGACAGAACCATGTATGGGAAGGACGTCCTACCAGATTAGTGGTTGCAATGATTGGTACCCATGCATTCTGGTGGATGTTATCTCCTTTATATGGAGTTAGACTTATTTTTTGTTGGTTCTACACATGGGATTTTGCCATTTGTGGTGGATCTGAGTCGCAAACACATATTTTTTTTGTTTTGAACATGATATTTCCCCGTTTGTGGTGGATCTAAGTCGCAGACACATCATTTTTTGGTTCTTCACATGAGATTTGCCTGTTTGTGGTGAATCTGAGTCACACACACGTCTTTTGTTATGATTGATCACAACTAGATTTTGTAAATCACTATCAAGATAAGTAGTCATTAAGGGGGTGTGTTGGAATATGTAATTCCTACTTGTCTGCAGTGTTGACTCTCTATGTAAGGAGTTTGTTCCTATATCATAGGACGTAGCTAAATCTAAATATTCTTAGTTTGGTGTGTGATTGAGATATTCTCTCAACCACCTTTTGTATGTCAAAGATAGTTTTCCTATCTTGAAACTATACTTCATGTATATATATATATAATATTTTTGATTAATATAATATAGTTTTAATAAAAAAATAGAATTAATATTTAAACATAGTGCCCTCAAGCACGATCCACATTCCACATTGGTAAAGCTCATTGGCCTAGGGACCACGGTGATTCATATTAAAATCGATCTAACATGTCTCAATTCATACCATTTTTTTCTCCAATTTTGCTATGATTATGTTTGTGTCTTCCCAAATATTCATTTTCACACTACATGAATATGTTTGTTGTACTAGATATTATCATTATGATTCTATGAATTACGCTCATTTATGTTCCCATTTTAATTTTTTGATTCGATTTCTACTACAAAATGGAATATAGAGGTTCTTATACCTCCTCCTTTTCTTCTTATATCATCATGATCATCGATTTGTATAACTTGTAGGGGAAATTTGATTTGTTATGATGTAAAATGATTAAGGTTGTCTCTATATGCCTCGTGTTCATAACTGCTAATATAGAGAAATTTGATGTTCTTGTTAATCTGAAAATTTTATTTTGTTTCTTGGAATCATGTTTAAAATTATTCACCCTTATTGAGCCTAGCTAACTCAATGTAGGTAAAATTAATTTTTTAGAATTTGCGACTCTAACAAATGTCAAGTTAAGCATGGAGTACCAAGAATTTATTTGACAAAGACAAAGATGAAAACAATGCCCAAGGTCTGAACAATGAAAAGAGGAGGTGAAGGAGTAGCAACATCGATTATGATGGACAACTAAGTTGAAAGTTTTTTTGTGTGAGTTTTTTTGTGAGTTTCTTAAAATAGACTCTTCATGATGAGTCACACGGTTGAATGGGCAAGTCTAGGATGGTTTTTGTAGTGGTATTTGTATACTGTGCTCAATAGTTGGAGTATGTAATGTAAGCCTTGTAAAGGCATATGTATCCCCGTGAAGTTCGTGGTTATCTAAAAACCACTTTGTAATTACAGGCTTGTGGTCAGTCGGAAACCACTTTTGTCACTTTGAAGTGATGGTTTGGGGTGAAACAGAAACCACATGCGAGCCTTAGTGGCTACGGTGCCCGTGGTGCACACAGGAGCCTTCGTGCTCACAACGGAGTAGGTGGTCTGCAGAAACACCTTACTCACAGGAGAAAATTAGCTTCTCACAAGTCTCAGTTTACTGAGCACATTTTGGGGGGGATTTGCAGATACAGATACATCTATGCAGTGATAATGGTTGACAGAAGGACATCGTACAAGACTAGTAGTTGCAGCGGTTGGTACCCATGCATTCCAGTGGATGGTTTCTCCTTTATATGGACGTCAACACATCTTTTGTTGGTTCTGGACATGGGATTTTGCCATTTGTGGTGGATCGGGATTGCAAACACATTTTTTTTGTTTTGAACATGATATTTCCCCGTTTGTGGTGGATCTAAGTCGCAGACACATCATTTTTTGGTTCTTCACATGAGATTTTCCTGTTTGTGGTGAATCTGAGTCACACACACGTCTTTTGTTATGATTGATCACAACTAGATTTTGTAAATCACTATCGAGATAAGTAGTCATTAAGGGGGTGTGTTGGAATATGTAATTCCTACTTGTCTGCAGTGTTGACTCTCTATGTAAGGAGTTTGTTCCTATATCATCGGACGTAGCTAAATCTAAATATTCTTAGTTTGGTGTGTGATTGAGATATTCTCCTCGAACCTTTTGTATGTCAAAGATAGTTTTCCTATCTTGAAACTATACTTCATGTATATATATATATATAATCTTTTTGATTAATATAATATAGTTTTAATAAAAAAATAGAATTAATATTTAAACATAGTGCCCTCAAGCACGATCCACATTCCACATTGGTAAAGCTCATTGGCCTAGGGACCACGGTGATTCATATTAAAATCGATCTAACATGTCTCAATTCATACCATTTTTTTCTCCAATTTTGCTATGATTATGTTTGTGTCTTCCCAAATATTCATTTTCACACTACATGAATATGTTTGTTGTACTAGATATTATCATTATGATTATATGAATTACGCTCATTTATGTTCCCATTTTAATTTTTTGATTCGATTTCTACTACAAAATGGAATATAGAGGTTCTTATACCTCCTCCTTTTCTTCTTATATCATCATGATCATCGATTTGTATAACTTGTAGGGGAAATTTGATTTGTTATGATGTGAAATGATTAAGGTTCTTTCTATATGCCTCGTGTTCATAACTGCTGATTACTACAAGGGTTTTCCCACTCTCATGAAACATGGGTTTGACTTGTACGTATCTCGGTTTATTTTCTAACATTAATCCCCTACTTATTATAAGAAAATGAGGTATTTACCCTTCCCACGTTCTCACCTTACGGAGCCATGTTGGCACTTATGACCCATATTTATTTGAAAACTTCACTATATCCAAAATTTGGGCCCTAACTATAACCCTACATATACATCCCCGACTATAATTCTTTGTATACAATTCATTCCACTCATTAAATGGGCTTGTAGGTTCATACCGATATGCTACGCTTATGCAAATATGTTTTTGAATACAATATCTTCCCCTTCCTAATTACATGAACATAAGCCATAACAGTGAAACCATCCCCTTCCTAATTACATGAACATAAGCCATAACAGTGAAACCATGGTCAATTAACAAAATGATTTTAAAATTATAAAGGACTTTATATGTCCTTAGCTATCCTTTACCCATGGTAGTGTTATAAATTTTATTTTATGTTTTTTTTTTCATGTCATTTCAGTAGACAATGCGATATATCTTGTATAATTACTCCTGCTAAGGTATGCTTGCTTACTATGAGCAACATATGTTCATTTCTATATTATTTCGCCTACAGGTGTCTCCACGTGATGGAATATCTCATACTCCATACAAAATTTTTATTCATACCTTGTAAATATATGTGGCTTGACATTTAACTTGGAAACTCACATGGTAGCATAATTAATATATATACCCCACTATGAATTTTAATGAGACTAGAATGTTTGTTGGGTTGTACACTACACCCCTGCTGATCTTACAATGCTTATGATCAAGAAGTTCACATGAACTCCATGTGAACACTAATAATTTACAAAAATCAATAGAGAGGATCTCTCTGGCCCCAACCAAGAGTGATAATTTCACCCGAAATAACCCTAACCATGTTTTTCGAAGCTTGTAATTTCATTTCTATTTTTCTTTCTTGGCCGCGCCATAGAGTAACTCTAGTACCGAGGGTGTGTCTACACCTGTGGTGTTGTCTAATAGTAACCCGTCTTCTCTTCCACCTGTAAGACTCAGAGTTCCTCGCCTTCAACACTAAAATGACTTACCTTTACAAACGTATTGGTAAGAATTTTTGTTTTTTTCTCTGATTCTACCATTTCTAGTCCAGCTCATATTTACTATGATTAGTCCAAATTCTTCAATGATTTAGTTAACCCACATAGTTCATCTT
This sequence comes from Pinus albicaulis, assembly GCA_034641835.2. Lineage (NCBI taxonomy): Eukaryota > Viridiplantae > Streptophyta > Pinopsida > Pinales > Pinaceae > Pinus > Pinus albicaulis. The sequence goes on along the minus strand of CM076573.1, from coordinate 565,847,502 downwards.
ATCATCCATCATTTTAGTGTTATCAAGTCGGTGCCTCTCATTCATTTCTACTGTCGGAGAGTTTCAAATCAAAATAATTTTCCTGCCACTCCTTAAGGCAAATCTCTTGTGTCTTCTCTTGGCTTCTTCTAGTGTAGATTTATTACACCTTCTCTGTATGAACCCTCATGTATATTAATCTCCAGATTTAGGATGTAGCTGTAGGTTTTCTTCTACTTTCCGTGAATGGAAAAATGAACAATATCGTCTTCCCTCCTTTGTGAATATAAAATGCACGTTCAGAGGGTTGAGCCTGAAATATTTCGGCTATAGTGCACCAATATATGTTGATTTTTTTAATTTTTAATTTCGTGCATGGAAAATAATTGAAAACTTTAGAAATTAATCTTGCAACTACAAAATGTATCATATTGATTAATTTACCCTTTATAATAAGAAACCGTATACGAGCACGAGTGTGCTCCTATTTGGTAACTCTACTAATGTGTGTGCCTTATTAGTCGTTGCCTAAAGGGCCTGCACGAACTCTTGTAATCGAAATGCTTTGGGATTTGAAGTAGCTAAAAAAAAATCAGATGCATAAATTGAAACTAGCCAAAAGTTTTTTACATGTTTTTGTTTACTTTTTGCTAAGTTTTTGAGAAATGCTATTTTTAAAACTTTTAAAAGTAAATATTTGCATTAAAGAGCATTAAAACAATTAAAAAATTTTCTGACCTGTCATTATTTCTGAGTGCTTAGTCATTATCTCTAAGTCCTGGTACACGTGCTTCTTTTCTTTTTGTTCTTTGGTGTTTTACTTCTATGTGGCCACGTTTTTCCTGCCTCTTCATAATAATTCCCTATATAACATTCTCCCATCATTATTTCTGAGTGCTTAGTCATTATCTCTAAGTCCTGGTACATGTGCTTCTTTTCTTTTGTTCTTTGGTGTTGTACTCCTAAGGGGCCACAATCTCCCATCATTATTTCTGAGTGCTTAGTCATTATCTCTAAGTCCTGGTACATGTGCTTCTTTTCTTTTGTTCTTTGGTGTTGTACTCCTAAGCGGCCACGTTTTTCCCACAGCTTCAGAATAATACCCTATATAACATCCTCCCAGGGATCAGACTTCATTAGAGTTTTGTGACATCTTGCTAGGGGTCAGGATTCATTAGAGTTTTGTGGAACCCATAATGCTTCATTAGAGTTTTGTGACATCCTGGATTCATTAGAGTGTTGTGGAACCCATAATTCTTATAATCAGCTCAATTGCACTTTTCCTACACATTGAACGGTAAAATACCATTCTTTGTTAAAAATTCTCAACTGCTCTAGATTATTACTATTACCCTTTCTTCCATTCTGTCAATTCTTTGTAGAGATAAATAAATATATTTTTTATCGGTGTTATTCATCCATAAAATATCCATATTACATTAGATCTAAACTTCAATTTTGAAATTTTTTGGGTTCGAAGATCAATTTTCACTGCTGAATTTAGATGATCATCATGTCAAAGCATGAGTATGAAGCATGAGTATGCACGCATTTATTTCTGGAGTTGTAAACCCTGCTTTTATGCTAAAAAAATATTAAATTTTCCTAATAAAATATAAAATTAGAAAATTATTAATTACAGGCCAAATTATTACAACTTCAAGGTTTTTCTAGTTAAAGTACATGTTTTTCTCGTTATTACTCAGTTAAATTATTACTACATGGTGTTCTGGGTTAAAGTAAATGGACTTTTCTAAGCTATTACTCTTTAATGTTTTCTTATTATAGTAAATAGGCTAACGCTATAGTGCGAAATTATTACTCCATGTTTTTCTGGGTTAAATTATTATTGCATGATGTTCTGGGTTAAAGAAAATGGGTTAAATAAAATGGACTAGGGTTGTAAAAAACTTGTTACCACAATTCCTTCTTATTTTTCTTTTTCAAATCTAAAGGTTGAAAGTGATTTTTGTTTTTCATTTTAATTTTTTTGTAGTAATTTTCTCTTTGAAGATAAGTTGAAAACAAGTTTTCTGCTACTAGAGTTTAAAGAACATAGACAATTGGATTTCACCATTTAAAGAACATGGACAATTGGATTTCACCATTCAATCAAATGTAAAACTGAATTTTACTAGATTTAAGTGGAAAAACACCAAAAACACATCGTAAAAAGATGTAAGGATTATACTTATGCTCCTTGTCTCCTATATATATATAGTAAGGAGACCTTGTTGGAATCATGATTTCCATTGCAAAAAAACTCACAGATGTTAGTAAGAGTTAACATATCCACAAGAGGTGGTTAAGTACATGTCACAAAACACATGGGGAGCACTATTTTATCCAATGTCCAACAATGTCCCACCCCTAGTGTGAGATGGGTGTGATTCAAACTCGATACCTTTGGCTCTGATACCACTTGTTGGAATCACAATTTCCATTACACCAAAATCCATATGTGTTAGTAAACGAATGCATCACCAAAGTTAATGGATCCACGAGAAACAGTTAAGCACATGTAACGAAACACATGGGGAGCACTCGTTATCCAATGTCCAACAGGCCTAGTCTTAGGGTCATTAAATATTATCTTTTGTACATTGTATTAATTTTAAAATTAGTTTCCCCTTTGAACCGAAATGTAATTATAGGTTTCTCATTATTTTTATGGCACAAGGTTCATAATATTTGTTATAAGAGTATACAAACCTAGGGTTTTTCTACTTTAAAAAGGTAATCTTGGCATTTTCTCCGTAACAATTTGTCTTTTTTTTCCTATGAGGTTTGAAATGGTTATATTTGGAGCATATTGAGGATAAATTTTGAAAAACATCTAGTTAAAATTTTAGATCCTTTTTTTCTATACTTTCAAAGATATGCTTTGAGGAAGTTAGGCCTAAATGCCTTTGAAATTAGTTTGAAACATAACAGTTTGGAATTTTTTCTATAAACTTTTTTTTGGATGATACAAATAGTGAAATTTGGACCATATTGAGATCATATTTTGGGGAAAGGTTTGGTTAAAATTTCATGTCTTGGTTTACTATACATTAAGATATATGCTTTGAGGAAGTTAGGGTTCCTGAATGCTAGAGAAATTAGTTTCAAATAGGTTAGTTTAGAAATTTAGCGATAAGTTTTTTTAATGGGAATTTTTAGATAGTAAACTTTGGAAAATGTTGAGGAAAGATCTTGGGTAATATCTAATAAAAAATTCATAGTTTAGTTTTCTATCATTTCTGACATATTCTACATGGATTTTAGGGTTTGTAAAGTATCCTAAAATCAATTTCATACAAGTGAGTTTGGTATTTTTGGTTTTTTTTTTTGTGATACCTTAGAACTTGAAATTTTAAAATATATTAGGAGGAATAAAGAAGTACCATAGGTAAAATTTTGTAATTATATTTGAATAATTGGACAACTGAAAAGCTATACAAGTTTGCTTTTCGAAAGAGGAAAAAAATTAGCAAGTCTTGGGAAATTTACCATGACTTTCACTTCGCACGTCAAATGTTGGTAAAACTTGTGTAACTGTAAAGAAGAAATGTCGCAATATTACAAATCAAACTTTGAAATTAAAAATGGCTTAAATATCAAATACATATCATGAAAGTGGTCAACCATTCACATATTCTTCAAATTAATGTTTTAAGGTATGTAACTTACAATTTAAATAACTTTTGATTCGAAGACCATTTTTATTTTCTTGACTAAAATTTGTGATAAAGAGCAGTATACTATTATTTTTATTATTATTATTATTATTATACATGCCTCCAAGAAGAATCCGAAACTTACTACACTAATTAAACCTCAATATGGCTCATCTATGACTCATGAAGAAACAAAATATTTCAGCTACCAGGAAATCAAGTTGGAAAGTTGATTTTCACACTTGAAACAATGAGTTAAATGGAATATTGAAAAAAAAATGGAGACAAATAAGGAAAAAATAGATAATAAATGAAAAAAATGGAACACAATATTAAAACAATTATAAATGATAGGTTCATTAAAATTGATAATGTGTCTTATGGAGCTCGTGAAAATAAAGGTAATATTCAAGTTGAACAACTTGTCAATAATAAGATCTTTTCAAGTGGATTTTACTCTAATTCTAGAGTTACTCGTGATGGTTTTGGTGAGCCCTCGTATTGCACCAAGAGTGCTACAACTCCCAGGGGCTACCCTACTTTACTTTATCAACCCAAGCTTCGTACAAACTTGGAGGCAACAGTGCTATAAACATAGCAAATGCACTCTGTTTATGTCATCATCTTTTGCTTGACAAAACGGTGTTATTTCTTAAACTATGACAAGAACTGGAAAGTAAATTACTCAAAGGAAATGACAGAAAGGAAACTAAAATAAATTGCTGAAGAGAAATTACAAGAATGAAACTAATTTAATTTGCAGAAAGGAAACGACAGGAAGGGAATGAATTTAACTTGTTGAAAATAAATGGCAGAAAGGAAACTAATTCTAAACCACATTTAACTTGGAAAATTAGCTAAATGCACTCTACTTATCCTATATTATATCTAACATGCTTCTATCCATGCAACTAAACTATCCATGACTTAATTCTACTTGAAAAGGGGTTGATTTGTAGCTTGGAGGGAAGGAAAGGGCTAAAGTGGTGAAGTGACAGCTTAGCGCATGAAACAGGGCTTAGAAATGGAAAGCGGTGGTTAAAACCTTATGAAAACTTATAATATGGCAGAAATGAATGGAAATATGCGATGGTAGAGATGTGATGGAGGCAAAAGTTGCGATATGTGATATTGCAATTACAACTTCGCAAAATAGGGGCGGTAAGTGTTAAGGAAAGAAACAAGAAATGTGATTTGCGATGTGGTAAGTTGTGCGAAGTGTAAAGTACGACAAGTGACGTGGTGGAGTTATCGCATCGGTGGAAAAAGCAATAAGTGTTATGTGAAAAAGGCAAATGATGCGATTTGCGATTTGCGATTTCACAATATCGCAATCGTTAGTTGGACCGGTGAGTGTGAATGGAACAATATAAATGATGCAAAGTGTGATGAGGTAAGTTTTGCGAAGTGCGATTTTCTATGGGCGACGTGGCGGTGGGACCGGCAGCGGAGCATGATCGCAATATCGCAAACAGAAAGGACAAGCGGTAAGAGTTAAAGGAAAAAGGGAAAAGTTGTGATTTGCGAAGTATGATGTACGGTAGAAGGAATTTTGAGGAGGAAGGTGGAGGTCGAGTTTTCGATGGTTTTCAAGCGTTTTTACGTTAAAACGAGTTTGCCGATGGTGACTGATAGAACGAAGGAATAAGGAAGGCAATCGGTGAAGGAGAGAAGTAAGTCTTCAAGGAAAAAGGTAAGAGTTACGAAGCACAATTGCGATGTATAGTGGTGGGAGACTCGAGGAGCAAAGGCAGAGGTTGAGTTTTCGATGGTTTTGAATGGTTTTTCACGAGTTTTGCATAAAAAGTGCAAGGCGGCCGTGAACAAAAAAAACAAATAAATAAGGCTTTGAAAGGCTTAAGTGCGTTAGGTAAAGAAAAGGTAAGTACATCGTTAAGATGAGAAGAAAAAGAGGGGAATGGAGGTGTAAGAGAAGTGCTCAGAAGTGAGACACACCTGTGCGTTCGTGCACAAGAAACAGATAGAAATGCAGAATGAAACAATGAAAGAAAGGCATGGACATGGTAATACAAATTCTTCCCAAAAATCAAATAGAAAGAAATTTTGGCCTATGGGAAGGTCTTCCCTACTCCAAATATATTGACAGAGATGAGAGGGGGAGACTTGACCACAATTTTTGGAGTTTTTCCTCTATTTTACTAGGGATAAGAAATTAAAAACTACACCAGCACAAAAAATAAATAGAAATGAAACTTATCAGAAGTATATCTAACTTAAATGGCAGAAGAAAAGCTATCTAAATGAAATAAAGGAAAATATAGTAACAACAGAGAAGTTGAGGCACATGGATTGGGCCCTAACCCAGGAGCCTATCCCTTTGAAACTTAAATCAGTCGTATGAAATCAATATGCTCATTTCATAAAAGAATAACTTCATACATCTATGAGGGTTTGATCACTGAACAAAACAAAAATCTCAAGAGGTCACAACAATAGTTCTGAATGGAATTGAGACTAGAACAAACTAACTCTTTCTAGCTCTAGCTCTGCTCTATTTATTATATAGGGAAGCTACCAACAACTCCCTAAAAAATGGTAATTGAGTCCACTTGACTCTTAGTCAACAAGGATTGGGTGCACTCCTCTTTGAGTTGCTTGGTTGCCTCTGGAATTTGAATTGTTGGAGAGAAACCTTGGAGATCCTTTGGCTGCTTTTGGAATTTGAATTGTTGGAGAGAATATTTGGGATCCTTCGGCTGCCTTTGAGAGTGGACAATCCTCCTATAATTCTTCTTTGTTGTCTCCTACGAGTCTTTATAATAAAATCCTTATAAAAATGATTATTAATTCCTGATTTTATGCACTCAACCTTATATTAGGCACTCAAAGTACGTTAGCCTAAATCACCACCTATACTAGCATCATAAAACCAAACAATAATAAAAACGCAAGAAAAAGAGATCTAAGAAGGAAAAAAGTGACTATTAGCTCCTCCAAATATGTCTAATGATGGAGCTCATCATCACCCCCCTACTAAATGGTTTCTAATCCTCTGAGCAACTAATCATTCTCCTGCATTTCCTTTAAGGCTCTAACATCTTGCATGATTTACCGAGGAAGAAGTGTGGGAGCTTCCCCAAGGGGGTAAAAACCATTACTCTTTTCTGCATTCTCCCATTCTCTATCTCGTGCATCTGTGTTCTCTTCATCAGTCAGTCCCAGTAGCAAATGTGGGTTGAGCTTTAGTCCCAACCATTGGATCTTTTTGGCCTGCATTTCCCTCTTGTATAATGGTGCCCTTTCCAATGCACCCCTTAGTCTTTCTAGAGTATGGTAATCCCTATTCTTGAGGCTATGAGGGAGGTTGTTCCATCTCCTCTGGCTGGCCATAATTCACTCCTCTTCTATCTGCCTAGAAACATCATCAAAGTGGCCTATCACCTAATTTTGAGTCTGAAGGTAGCTTTCCACCAGTGCAGGGCCCCTTTCAATCTCTCAATGGTTAAGAATGACTCCTCTTCAGATGAACAATTCTGGTCTGATATATAAGGATTCTCTATTTCTTCTTCCCATGACCTTCCATATATAGTTTTCTCTAGTGTATTCATTCACCATCCAAGATGTTAGAGCCATTAACTGCATATCACCCATTGTAGGATTGGGGTCCCAAATATCCATATTTGTCAACACAAAGTTATGCACATAAAACTCTGGCATCTTTTCCGGATCATCCCTATTAGATTTCTTGTAGAAATTCATGAATTTCCTACAATATTGGAAAGGTAGTGATCCATGGGAGGCTAGAGTTTTGATTTGAAATAGAATCCATTGTTCTTTGAGGAACACAACATATGAGTCAGAGGGGAATCTGTGCTGAAGCGCTTCTATGCATAAGTCCGCCATGGTGGCTACTTGCTCCTCTTTTTGCTGCAATTTCTCCTTTAGTGCTGTATTCTATGCATGTGCCTTCTGCAACTTCTCCTTCAGAATTATCTCTTCGATTCTTCCCTCCCCCTTGGTGATTCTTCAATGATAATCGGGCTTTTGGGAGAGCTTTTTGGTTCTCTCTAATTATTGTCAACTCTAGAATACCCAGAGGTCTGCCTTTTTCTCTTTACGCTCAAAGGAGCTATGGTGGCAACTATATTTTTGTATTGAGGGGATGTGGTGTTGTGTTGTGAGTCTGTTTCTCGATCACTTTCTGCTATCTCTATGAATTCTATGGCCATATCTTATGTTTTTCTTTGGCCCCTTGCCTCTTCCTCTTATTCTTCTGGTTCTTCTTGTTTTTGGTTGTTCCTCTTCTTTATTAAGTGCTGCGTGCTTTTTTCAGTCTCTCTCACTTTAAAAAATTTCAATCTACTAGTTTGGATGAGGTGAAATATCCTTTTATTAGATAGCACAACTAATTTTGGAGTGCTTATATAACTCGCCACAGCTCCAGTTTTATGGTAGACAGATATTTCCTTCTCTTGTTATTTCATGATGTACTGTGTGTTTCCTCCCCTTGTTCTCCTCCACTCCATTGATTTAAATTCTTTTCTTTTTCATGCCTAGGTGGCGTGTACTTCCAGTTTTATTCTAGTCATACCTCACGGTGGTGGCCGAGTTAACTGGCCACCTTTCTGCCCCTTAAACTCTAAGTCTGTAAATTAATTATTGCTACCTATTATGGATGCATAACAAGGGGTGTGAAGCTATACCTAATTTTACCTATTGTTTCCAAGGCGGTTGCAGGAGCTGGAGGTTGGAGACTAGCCTTTTAGATGTTGCATTCCTCACCATATTCATGTACTCTGAATGAGCAGCTTGCTGAATGAGCATCTTCCTCAGTGAACTATTAATCTTTGCTTATTGTTTCTCTCTGCTGTGGATGTTGTGTGGGGTGCTTGAGATGCCATGGGTGGCATTCTCGTTCTCATGTTATGTATCTTTTCTTGTTGTTCTTCATGGCAGTCCATGAACAATTTTTTTTTTTGAAGGAACTTCCTAATGTTTGTAGCAGTATGTGTGTTGCTTCTCTTGCTACATTGTGATCAAGAATGGAGGAATGTGGTTTATGGAGGTGATGAAGGAAGTTAAGAATATGAATGTAGTGAATTATGGGATGGATGGTAAAATAAAAGAAGGGAAAAGAATATGCATGCTTCCCTGTGTTTCTAGAAACTATTAACAACCTGAAAAACAACAAACACAAAAAACACAGAGATGCAAAAGTAAATTTTTTTTTTTTTTTGGAAATAAAGTGGGCTGCCTCCATGGAGGTTTTCAACCCAGAAACTTGCCTTGGGCACCTCAGAGCGTTTTCACCCATGGATCTTTATTATCTCCCTCTTTGGTTTTTGAGCAAGTGAGCTGCCTCCATCAAGGTTTTCAACCCACAAGCTTTTTCTTTTCTTTTCTTTTTTGGCAGGAGGTGTGGGAAACTATGGAGTAAGGTCCTAACCATCTTGTCATGAACTTTCATTTAAAATATTTAAACCTTTAATCATACAACATTGCCCAATCTCCTTTGATGTTCTTGTCATGACATACCTTCCTTTGTAGCTGAACTACCTCTGTGTGAAGAAGTGCTTGCATTCTGAACTCATACAATCCATTTAGTTGCAGCAACCTCTCTTCTTGAGAATTTTATAGATCTAGATTTAATTTAGCTTCCATTCTTGAAGTATTGAATTCAAACTGAACTGAAAGTAGAGCTTTCTTACCATAGACTAGGTCATAAGGAGTGAATCTTGTTGTTGTCTTCCAAGTAGTGTTGTAGGCCCAAGTAGCTTCTACCAATCTATCTGCCCAATATTTTCTACTTTTGCTCACAACCTTGGTGAGGATTCTCTCTAAAGCTCGGTTAGTTACCTCTACTTGGCCATTCGCCTGAGGGTGATAGGCAGTAGAAATTCTATGCTTAATCTTGTGCTTCCTCAAAAGATTCTCAATGAGGTGAGAGGTGAATTGTGCTCCTTGATCAGTGCCTATTTCTCTAGGGTATCCAAATTTTTAAAACACATTCTCCCTTATAAATTATACTACTTTCTCCTCAGTTGCTACTTTTACTGCTTTTGTTTCATCCCACTTTGTCAGCTAATCAGTGCAGACTATGATATACTTATTTTTTCTGGATGGTGGATCGATAGGTCCAACAAAGTCCATGCTGCACTTACCAAATGGATCAAGGGCCACCTGAGGGTGTAAAGGAATTTCATCCTTTTGTGTGGGTTTCCCATCCTTTATCACTAGTCACACCTGCTCATGTATCCTCTGGAAACTTGGTGAAGGGTAGACCAATAGTATCCTGCTTGCAAAACTTTGTAAGCGGTTCTCTTTGTAGAAAAGTGGCCTCCATATGGGCTGTCATGACATTCAGGGAGGATATAAAAAAATTCTTCCTCCATCACACATCTCCTTAAGATTTTATCAGGGCCTAGCTTGAAAATATTTCCCCCAATCCATGTGAAAGGGGCGGTTTTTCTCATGATTATGCTCCTATCCTTGAATGAAATATTAGGACGGAGTTTTCCAGTAACCAAGTAGTTGGCTATATCATCAAACCATGGTGAGAGTGTTGATGTGGCGAAGAGGTGTTCATCTGGCAACTGGTCATCCACCATTCCTTCTTCACCTGTGGGGAGAACTAACCTGGACAACAAATCTACAACAACATTTTCCTTTCCAGGTTTATCAACAATAGTCAAATCAAATTGCTGCAAAAGTAACAAGCATATAATTATCCTAACATTTACATCTAGTTTATTCATTAAATACTTGATGGCTGCATGGTCAGTGTGGACAAAGCTCTGATATCTAGTGACATAATGCCTGAATTTGTTCAATGCATGGACCATGGCTAACATCTCCTTCTCAATAATAGTATAATTCAGCTCGGCCTTTGACAAATTCTTGCTGATGAAATAAATGGCATAAGGGATTTTTTCCTATAATTGTCCTAATGTTGCCCCTATAGCTTTTTCGGATGCATAAATGTGGATGTGGAAAGGGAGAGTCCAATTTGGATCTCAGAGGATGGGGGCAGTAGTTATCTATTTCTTAATGAGCTCGAAAGGCTTATGACAAGGGTTGAACCAAATAAACTCAGAATCCTTAGCTAATAACCCAAACAATGGAAAATCCATCTTGTTGAAATATTTGATGAACCTTCTATAGTAACTAGCTAATCCTAAGAAATTCCTGACATCTTTTTTCTTTTTAGGAGCAAGTACCCTTTTGATGATAGTGCTTTTGTTAGGGTCTACATGTATTCCTACTTGGGATATGGATTGTCCTGATACAACCCATACTTTCTTTAGGAATTCACACTTTTCTGGGCTCAAGGAGAGATGCATCTCAATGCACCTTATAAATACTTTACCCAAATTGGAGAGAGCTTCCTTGAAGCCATCCCCATATGGTGTGAAATCATCCATGTAGATTTCGACAGAGTCATGGAATAACTCAGAAAAGATGCTCAGAACAGCCCTTTGGAAGGAAGCTGGGGCATTTCATAACTCAAAGGGTAGGACTCTATAAGAAATGGTACCCCAAGGGCAGGTGAAAGTAGTCTTATCATGGTCTTCAAGGCTAATTTGAATCTGATTGTACTCACCGAACCCATCTAAGAACGAAAGGAATTTATTCCCTGCAAGGCCATCCAAGACTTGGTCTATAAAGGGAAAATGGAAATGGTCTTTCTTGGTGGCTTTATTAGGTTCTCGATAGTCATCACAAATTCTCCACTTCCCATTCTTATTTGGGACTAGGATAAGAGGGGAAACCCACTCACTGTTGGATATACTATATGAACCCTGCATCCAATAGTTTCTACAACTCTTCTTTGACTATGTCCTTCAGAGTCGGGTTCATCCTTCTTTGGGGTTGTCTCACAAGTTTGCATCCTTCTTTTATGTAAATGTGATGTCTTCATACCGAAGGATGCACCCCTTTCATGTCCTTGTAATCCCAAGAAAATGCTTCAAGTTTTTCTTCCAAAAGCTAGCATAGCTGCTTCTCTTCTTCATTCGAGAGGCTTGGGTTGATTTTCAGATATCTGTATGGGCCAAACTCAATAGCCTTGGTGGTTTCATAGGTTGTATCAACTGAGTGCACTTCCATCCAAGGTTTGATTTCAGACTCTTTGTCTAAGGTTTCGAGAGGAGTGTTAGTGGAGGACTGGTTTTGAATGGCATGGTCGATGATTTCATCTTCATCAAGCTGCCCCCCTCTAAGAATAACATATATGGTACACATAGGGGCAGTTTTATATAAATCATATTCTCCATCCTCCAACCATATAGGGAGATCATGATCAATGGAAGGTTGGGCTGGAGGATATAACACTAGTTGTTTAGACAAAGGCCCATTTTTTATAGTCATGTTTCCAGCCCGACAACTAATATAAGCATCTGCAGTGGCTAACCAAGGTATCCCTAAGATGAGAGGTTAACCATTAAACTTGGTTTTTGGTTGCAGGACCAGGAAATTTTTAAGATACTCCCAAGAGTCAATGGTAACCATAACCTCCTCAACAATTCCTTCCAGAGTTACTATGGACCGATCTGCAAGTTGTCAAACTGTTGTGGTTTTCCTCAAAGTCTCTTGGAGATTAAGTTTTAACATAGTTTCCTTGGTCATGATATTGATGGCAGCCCCTATATCAATCAGAGTGTTGGGGACTATGACACCTTCTATATGCACATCAACAACTGGACTACCAGGGTCCAGGTATTTTGGAAATATCACCTTTCCCAACATCAGGTTAGACAGTTGTCCTACCACATTGATGGTGGGGGTATCTCTCTTCCTTCTCTTAGGCTTCTTGAAGAACTTTTCTATGATGACCTATTGTAGATAGGGACATCCTTAATGGCCTAGAGAAGTGGTATGTTTACACACAAATTTTCCAATTCTCCCAGGAGTTCAGTCTCCTTTGGGGTGTGTTGACTAGGATGGATCAAGTGCTCGGGAAAAGGAGGTTGTTTGATCTGAGGGTTATCTTATTCCTTTTCCTCCTCAACCTCTATAGGTGGAGATGGGGGATGGTTGTGTGGGAGTACTATTCCCAACCTAAGATTAACCTCCTGTATCTCCACAGAATAAGCTGGATGGGATGTTTCTCCACTGGGAGCCTGTTGTACCTGTCTGTTATTCGGGTTCAGATTGGGTTGTGCAAGTATAGGTAGCTTAGGTGTAGCAGCATGAGTAAGCTGAGGTTGAGGTTGGGGTGAAGGCATCAGATCAAGTAGTTGAATTTATTGAGGCCTCCACCCTTGGGATGGACTGTTCCACAGAGGTTGTTGTGGAACATACTACTAGAATGGTTTGTTTGCTATTTGGGGATGATATGAAGGGTTGGAAGGCCAAGTAGGAGGTGTAGACCAGGATGGAGGAGTGGCAGTGCACCAAGGTTGCATGGGTGCACTCTGATTATTGTAATAATAAGAGTAAGGAGCACCTTGCATACCTTGTTTATATGGCCGAGGGCCTTGAGGCCTTCTCTCATCGATGGAATAGAGTTGGTATGGCATTGTTTCCCCACCTTGATATACAAATTTAAGCCCATGTAAGGACGGACAGTTTTCTATGGCATTATTCTCTTCACAAACTAAGAAAACGTCTATGACATTTAGTCCACATTCATTTCTTGGGTGCTTCCTGGTACATCTAGGACAAAATATGGGCATGGATCTATCTGCTTCCTCTTTCTTCCTTTTGACCTGCATTGTGTCCATTTGAAAAGCAAAGGTGTGCAACATGTCACTCTTGAAATCGTCTAGCATGTTTCCAATGTCATGTTTTACGAAGGTGTAAGAGGAAGGGGCATTCGATGTACTTTGGTTAGCTTTTCCTTTCTTCCTAAATGCCCTAGAATGGTTCCTGAAGATAGTTTTGATTATTTCATAAGGTGTTTGGTATATATCTCCTCATGATAAAATATTCAAGGTTTGTATCATCTCTTCACTGATCCCTCGAAGAAGTACAAGTTTAAGTGAGTCAGGATCAAGAGTACAGTTGGCTCTCTTATAGTTCAATTGAAACCTCTCTTCATAATCCTCTAGGGATTTATCAGGCCCTAGAGTCATCCTAAATATCTCATCCTTAGTTTCCTTGGACCTACAGTAGTATTTGTAATTGTTGTTGAAGGTCTCTTCCATCTGTGCCCAAGTAGTGATGCTATCCCCAGGCAGACCCATGAACCAGTGCAAGGCTGCATCCTTAAGGGTAGATGGGAATAACTTCAACTTCTGATCATCAGAGGTGTAGTCATAAGTCCTACAAATAACAACAAATTCAAACATGAATGTGTCAAGGTCCTTAGAGGTAGGTCCATGGAAGTGTGGAAGATATGAGGGGCTAATGTTTTTCATCTTAGTTTCCCCATCTGCCTCTCTTATGGGAAAGGCTCTCTGGGTCCTAGCCATGGTTAAGATAGGTGAAGTAGGTCCCTCAGTTGAAACAAGGTCTTCTTTTTCTTCCCCAATAGGATCCTCAAAATATTCAGAAGACTCTCCTATAGGGGGTTCAATCTCACTGCCACTGAAGAAGAGTGAAGGGTGGCTAGGAGGTCATGTGGGGGTTTTAGGTAAGATTTATCTTTGGGTATTCCTAGTCCTATGAGGCATGAAAATAAGATACTTTTTTATTTTTTCAATATTTTTGAAATGACATGAAAAGAAAGGAAAGAAGAAAATAATGCTAAAAACAAAATCAAAACATCTACTAGACACTTCCCCGACAACATCGCCAAAAAGTGGTGAGCCCTAGTATTGCACTAAGAGTGGTGCAACTCCCAGGAGCTGCCCTACTTTACTTTATCAACTCGGGGTTCGTAAAAACTTGGAGGTTACGGTGCTATATACATAGCAGATGCAATCTGTTCATGTCATCCTCTTTTTCTTTACAAAAGGGTATTATCTCTTAAACTATGATAAGAACTGGAAAGTAAATTATTGAAAGGAAATGACAGAAAGAAAACTAAACCGAATTGCTGAAAAGAAATGATAAGAATGAAAATAATTTAATTTGTAGAAAGGAAAGGACAGGAAGGGAGCTAATTTAACTTGCTGAAAATAAATGGCAAAAATGAAACTAATTCTAAACCACACTTAATTTGGCAAATTAGCTAAATGCACTGTACTTATCATATAGTCTATCTAACATGCTTCTATCCATGTAGCTAAACTTTCCATGACTTAATTCTACTTGAAAAGGGGTTGATTTGTAGCTTGGAGGGAAGGAAAGGGCCAAAGTGAGGGCTTAGCACTTGAAATAGGGCTTAGAAATGGAAAGCGGGAATTAAAACCTTATGAAACCTTATAATATGCTAGAAATTGCTTTGGAGGGGAAATTAATAGAAATATGCGACGGCGGAGATGCAAAGGAGGCGAAAGTTCCCAAGAGTTGGCACAACTACTAGGATTTGGCAAATGGGAAGGAGAATCTACCAGTGTGGGAGCGATTATGGCCCGACTTGGTGCAAGAAGATAATAGGAGGAACACTAGAGATGGGACTTCTTCCAAAGAAATGAAAGAAGACATTGCATTAGTCAACAAAGGAAATAAATCCAAGGGAAATATGTCCCAAGGCGAAGAGGGAAAGAAATACTTGTCCAACATCAATTTTTTTCTCTGTCACGAGTTTGGGCACTATGCCATGAAATGTCAAGATAAGAAGGAAAGCAAGAAGGAATCTTCAGTAGCAACAATAGGTGAAGCTCTAGCTTCATAGTTAAAACTTGATTTCAATCTCATTTCATGCATGGAAAGACAATGTAATGGGATGCATGTCATATCTCGATAGCGGTGCCTCGTTGCATATGACGGGGAATAGAGATCTCTTCAGTGACTTGGAGGAAAAATGCCTCAAGAAGAACATAGAGTTTGAAGATTATGGGAGGTATAGCACTACCGACATCATTACAGTTACATTTCAGGGTGTCTGGCTCCCCTCTCAGACTCACAGATGTGTTGTTTGGTCTAGGACTAGAGAAGAATCTCGTTTCCATAGTGGTATTGGAAGACCGTGGCTATGATGTGATTTTTAGTAAAGGTTTTCCTTAGACATCGCCCGAGGATGGGTGAAGAATATCGATGTGCGAGTCAAGAATCTTTACGGTATTGAGGTGGTTGAGAGGGAGCATAATTTACCTCTCAACATGCCGCCTGATAAGAAGCCTCAGAGAGTTGTGGAGCACCCACATTTGGAGAGTTAGAGAGGAGGTTTAGTGGAGACATCCACTCAATAAGAGACCTCTAGCAGGGGCGAATTTCGAGCCAAGCTGGAAGAGGAAGCACATGCAATCATACCTCCAGGTGAGAGGTGGGATATGTGAATTTATAGTCCCAAGAGTGCAAAAATTTGGGCAAGTTCCATTGAGATGTCTTGTCTCATGGATCACTACCTTGCTACGCGGGCCCGTAGTACACAGTAGCAGGATGGATCAGTGGTGATTGATGAAGTTAGATTTCAGAGTGACAGATGTAAAGACTAGCAGTAGTCAGATACTAGGGAGTGCAAAGTAGAGTTGGCAGCAACACAAATGGTATAATGCGGAGTCAGCAGTAGCGCATATTTTTCAGTAGGTAGTGCAGTAGCTAGTAGCAGTCAAAGACTCTGGTGACATATGCATCATACTGATCACATTTTCTTTGGTTTGGATGCTTTTTAGTTTGATAAGGTGCAGTAGCAACAATACTAGAGAGAAGTGTTGCATGGAGAACATTCCAAAGGCACCAAATCGAGATAGAGTTGAATTCCTTTATTGTTGAAAGGGGATGTTAAAAATGGAAACGAGAAATAATGAAAATGGTATCAAATGGGATTCTAATTTAATTTCCCTTAATTAAATTATAAGTAAATTTTAATTCCATGTCACATGAAAACTTGTACAAATTAATTAAGTTAGGAAGACTTAGTTAGTTCATTTAATTCGAGTTGAGGGTCAAACTAGAGGCGTGTAGAGTCTCCCCTACTTTTTAGGAGCCTTGGTTGAGTTTATTTTGAGTAGTAATTAAATAAATCAATTTATTTGAGTTAAAATTAGTTTAACTAGTTCTAACTGATGGAGGAACTAGTGAGAGGTCAAGTGAGTTAAATTAGATTTAATTCGCATGTAATGATCAATCAGATAACTGATAATTCACTAGAAAATAAATCACGCATTTCAATTCTTAGGAATACCCCGTTGATATTGGAGTAAAAGGGAAGTGTAATATCAGTTGTATAATTAAAAAATTGTACATGTGGGCATGGATTCACAGGAAGAGCCTTGACGTGTTTCACAATCATTATATTTCACATTCATCATTGGGGAATTTCCTTGTTAATAGGCACCTAATTACCCAAGAAATTTTGCAAGGAATTAGGGAATCGCGAGGCCAAGAAATTGGTTAATTATTGAACTGATCTTGCCTAGGAATCAGTGAGACAAACAAAGATAGTGCATAGAGCTCTCAAGCCTGGGAGAAGGATTGTATTTTTGTCTTATACTTTGGCTTATGGAATATACACATAGCAAGGTTTTTTGCTTAGGATTTCCCAGATAAATCTTTGTCTTGTGTGATTGAAATTATTTCTCTTTCTTGTTCATGTGATTATGCAATTTTAATTGGTTTCCACAATTTGTAGAGTAGATTCAGGTATTTTGTTTTAGCATATTACAAATATCAGTTTTAATCTACGTGGATTTTCTACACAAGGAACTAAAAGGAACCTTGGAAAATCACTATACGGTCTTCAAAGAAATTACCAAACCTCTACC
This sequence comes from Pinus albicaulis, assembly GCA_034641835.2. Taxonomy (NCBI): domain Eukaryota; kingdom Viridiplantae; phylum Streptophyta; class Pinopsida; order Pinales; family Pinaceae; genus Pinus; species Pinus albicaulis. The sequence goes on along the minus strand of CM076573.1, from coordinate 565,830,152 downwards.
TCCATCTACAGATCATGAACATCAAATTGAATTAATACCTAGAAGTTCTCCTGCTCTTCAATTTTTGTGTTCGTCGATAGAGTCAATAAATATGCACATTTTTTTCGAATTCAAAGTAAATGCATCACAAGACAAGTAACAAAAGTGTTCATGAAGGAAAATCATAGACTTCATGGTCTTCCTAAGGTAATAGTAAATGAAAAAGATCCAAAATTCATAGGTACTTCTATGAATGAACTATTGAATATGTGTGGAACAAAACTAGCAATGAAGTCAACATATCATCCACAACAAAATAGTTTCAAATGAAATAGTGAATTTTTTTAGGGTTTTCTACAATTATTATTTAGATAAGAAATTTCAATGGATGAAGTGGTTTCTTATGGTATAATGGTAGTATAATATTATATATCATACATATACTAAGATGACCCCATTTTATGCTCTATATGGATATTCGACTCCCGCAATCTCATATTTTTAAAAGATAATCCAAATTACAAGAAATAGAGTCACATATGGAGAAAACTAAAATATATTTTTCATTTCTTATGGAAAACCTTCAAGTTTCCCAAAACAAAATGAAGCAACAAGAAAATCAACATCAAAGTGAAATACAATGTGACGAGGGTGATTGGGTATTTCTCATACTACACGCTTATAAGAAATCTACACAATTATTAACAAGATTCAACAAGGGGCATATGAGTTAGATTTTTCTTCTGAAACTCACAAGGTTTTTCATCTGTCTTGCCTAAAAAAGGTTGTGGGACAAAATATACAAGTGCAAAAGGATTTTACAAGGTTGGATGAAAAATAAAGGTTGATTCATGAACCATAAAAATTTATCGATCAATGTTCAGTATCTATTCAAAATATAACCATTATTGAGTACCTAATAAAGTGGAAAAAATGCCTCTAGAAAAATCTATTTGAGAAATTCTTTATTTCATAAAAAAAACACCCTCAAGTACAAGATTTGAGCAAAATATTTTTTAAAAGAGGGGAACTATGTTATGGCCCTTCGACACATTAGATTTAATAAAATATTATAATTTAGGGTTGCAATAGTAAAAAATAGTTAGATAAGTGAGTGATACACTCACATGTTAAAGACAATTTATGTTTGGAAATACATGGAGGGAATGAATGGAACATGACAGTGCTATGATTACATTTGATATAACCATGATATATGAAAATTCTACTATATATGTGTTTAATGCATTCAATGCATGCATGCTTGTATATGACAAACATTAACATGGCTAAGTTTAATTGAAATTAACGATTGTTGGTATTTTTTAAAATAAAAGAAAGGAAAATTTGTTGATTGCAGAAGTGGGCGGTGTGAATCCCTCACTCCCACAAAAATTAAAGTAGAATAAATGATTTTTTAATGATTTCTCAGATGGGTATCCCAATGGAGAGAGTGGAATCAAATTCTTGGCCTTAAGCTAATTTTATTTGGCATGAAACGTTTATTTTTCATATCTATTTTTTTTCGATAACGAAGATGATATTATACAAGTATGTAAGGAAATGATCTCTCATTTTGATTAGTATCGAATAAAAATTATATGATTGAATGATTCACTATATGAATGGTCTTGAAGAACAATTTAGTGGTTACAAATAATGCATTGAAAACATTTTTATACATAAAAACTAGCATTATGTGGTTGAGAGAAAATGTAGATTGTGGGTAGAGTGCATTAGGTGCCGCATGATATGTAACCCCTTTATGAAGGATAACAATATTACCACTTAAAAGGAACTTGATTTTATGAGAAGAATATTAGGTTTGTCAGAAATGGACTTTTTTTTATGAAAGCAACTTTAGAAAAAAAAAAAAACTTTGTTTTAAATTTTTATAATATATCTCAAGAGAATTGTGCATTGTGATATAGATGAATGATGAATATATATAAGGATAAATAAATTTTATGCAAAAATATTTTAGGAATAAGGTGACTATTGTGACACTAAAACTCTATGGCATGTAAATTTTGTGCATTGTGATATAGATGAATGATGAATATATATAAGGATAAATAAATTTTATGCAAAAAATATTTTAGGAATAAGGTGACTATTGTGACATTAAAACTCTATGGCATGTAAATTATGTTAGAGTAAGTCATAAGGATGCCTTGGATATAAGATTAACCATCTCTTTGATCTTGCCATTCGATAAATCTTTTCTTGGGTAGATCACCCAAAGGAATGTGAAGCATAGAATGTGATTGATTTAACCCAAAAGGAATTCCAAGGAAGAGGAGACTTAAATAAAATAGCTATGAAAAGCTTATGTCATATGTTCATTGGGATCATGAATGTGAATTGGCGTGTCTGATACAAGTAGTGAGTCGAACTTGTTACGTATGGAATCCTAATGAAGTGAAGGAAAGCCATGAAGATAAGTACCATATTGAAAACTTAATTTTTCAAAAATCATATCTCTTTGTAAAAATTAAGATCTCCTATGGAAAAATTTAAATTTGTTGTATATGAAAATGGTTGTAGCACATGTGTTTTTTTTTTTATGTAGTCATTTAATGTAATTCTACAAGTATAGAAGTGGCTAGATGGTGGAGACAAATACCATTGTTGAAGTAGTGGGAAAGGAAAAGAACATGAAGATGATGTTTATATAAAATATCAATGATATTTGTGTAGCTGAAAAATGAGCAGCCTACAGACTACTGTAATGAAAAAAATATAACTCAAATGATGTCTTATTGAGGATGACACCTAAAATGGCGTGAACACTAAGGAAGGTGTTCCTTTAATGGGGAGGTGACTGTAACATCGAAAATTTTAAGCCCCCACTAATTTTTTTATTATAATTAATTATGTTAATGAATCATGTGTGGGAAAGTGAATGTAAATGGGTCAAAAGACGTAGAACAACTATAATAAATTATTTAGTATTATATTTCAAAATACTAGAGAATAGATAAGCCAAAATACATCCGAATTTGAGAGAGAAGTTCTAAGGGAGGTTTAGGGAAGCTCCCTATTTGACCTTGAATTAATTTTTCTGAGTTTTTACTTGGTGGTTGAATTACATAACTTCCAACAATTATGAGAAGAATGGGGTGATTGGTACCAAATTTATCAAGAGATATGGACCACATATCAATTATATATATATTGTATGCACCACATATCCAAAATAAAATGGACTCAAAATCTCATGACTAATAGTGTGTGCTTGAGGTAAGCACTCGTAGGAGTGTGAGAGCCAAAAAAAGATAGACAAATAGATATAAAAGAGTGATTATGGGTGAGAAGGGAGAATAGAGAGAAAAAAAGAATTGCTACATACAAGGATATATGGATATGTATCAAATCAAGTATCATGGAGTGAACCAAAACTTCCCAAGAATTCTAGGTCTGTGGGTATAAATAGAAGGTGAGATAAAACTCCTTCTAAGATGCAGTAGCCCATGTAAAGTTGTGGGTTGCCACATTGGTCAGGTGAGTGAATGTGAAATACTTTAGCCTAAGACAAAAATCCACCTAGAATTATTAAAATAACTTGTTAAATACATGCCCAAAAATCACTAAGAAAGGGAAGCATTGAGGGAATATTGACTTAATGAAAGGTTCCTTTCATACTATACATGCCTAATGGGGTCATACTATGAAAGTTAATTTGGGTCAATGCATGAAATGTATCACACTAAATCCTTGTGCATGAAGGAGAGTAGCCTTCATGTTCTCTACCTTGAACTAAGTGATGTTGAACTGTAATTGATATTTCCTTTCAAGGCACCAAATTTGGCTCAAGGGTGGCGAGTTGTAAGAAAGAATGTATTGTAGCTTAACTTATGGTTGGGTGGAGAGTGTTTGTCTCTTCTTTAGTCTCCAGAAAGATTTTTTCAATTAGATAAACATATTATTCCTCTATTAAAGAAATGATATTGTTGTTCACTTCTTTGTGAATGTTGTTGTGTTGGGTTACTAAGAATGTATGAATGATGAAGTAGAAGTATTGGTTTAAATGTGCTTGATTACTAGCTCTGAGTAAGAGTATAAGAATGGACTTTATATACAAAAGTATCCATTAAAGTATGTTTTTTGTAATACCTTTGAATTATTATATTTTGGTGTGCAAAATAATCCAAAGGTTGATTAGAGTCGAAGTATCTTCTTGTTTTCTACTAGTGTGTTTGTGCTCACCAAGAAATATAGAAGTTTAAGCAATTATGTCATATGCATTTTAGGAATGAAAATCTTGTGTGGTTTTCCTAGATTGGATACCTTGAAAGGCGTGTGATAAAGCCCCTGATTGAGATACCTCAAATATGTTCTAAAGTTAATAAATTCCTTTGGTTATCTTAACTTTGGTAACTCACACACACACTCTCTCTCTCTACTAGTAATTGTATGTATTTGAATGATTTACTAGCAAAATTTAAGGGGACCAATTTCCTCAAGATATAATCCACAATACTAGCATTTAAGCGTTAAGTTTTGGAATTGAAGTCTAAAGTGTTCAGTTTTAAAGGAACAAGAATAATTCTCCTTTATCTCGGTGAAATTGAGAAGACTTGGACATTTACTATATTATATACTTTGGTCATGGAGATATATTTTTGAAAAAAATGTTTTAGTGTGCTTCATAAGATGGAGAAGACTTCTAAAATTCTAGAAGTGTTTAGGAAACTTATTTTCTCTATTAGTAATTTCAGTCCTTTAAAACAAACTTGGGAGCTTAAGGGCAATGTCAAAAATTTGGAGATAACCCCATTTAATTTCAGGATTATTAGTGAATTTCTGGACATTTGGGGTTTGGGGATCATTGGCCCTATCCCTTCATCATATGCTATAGTGAGAGGGGTAAAACAAAGAGCTTAACCGAGAATGAGGTTAAGTTCGAAAGATGGGATATCGAGCTATGGGAATAATCCCTATCACAAACCCATAATATTAACAGATCCTGATAGTCCTATAACCTAACAAAATCTTAGTTCCAACAATTGACAAATGGACTATTGGGTTATTTAGCATTGGCCATCCGGAATAAAACGAGTAAACCCTATCATGAATTCTCTGATACTCATAGATCCTGAAAATTCTATTGGTTAATTGTAATCTTCCCGTGAGTTGACATTTATCTAATTGGTTTGGTCAGAATTCATGAGTGGAGTTCTTGCTCTATCTAGTGGTTGATGCTTGGTGGGTCAAAACGTTAGAAGATAAAGATTACCATTTATTGGTTGAAGACTATTATTTAAGTGTTGCGACTTCGACCATTGGTCTATTAGGGCCTCATGATATCAATTATTGAGTGTTGGGAGGTTAAGACACCACTCTTTAGGGTTTCCTCCCAATATTGAAGGAACCTGATATGTTTTAACATGGTATGGTAGGTGGCAAGTCTCCGATGATGTGTCATGCTGACATATTTGATGATGTGGTGAGATTATGTGGCATGGTTCACATACATTAGAGTGTGCATTGGTGCAGAGGTGGCAGTAGACATGGTAGATACGAAAATGTGTCCATATGTGGTGGTGACATGTGGACAAAGACTACCACGTTTTTTCCACATCACTTATGGATGTTTACATAGCGTTTAAAGGAAAATTTTTCTAATAAGCATAACTTTGGATGTAAAGCTTTGATTTGGACGAAATTTATATAATTAAAAATTACGTAATGAGAAAAAGATGATGGCGGCCTTCGAAATAAGCTTTAAGGTGATTGAAAGAGGAAGAATTTTGATAACCTCATCTGCATAATGTAATCCAGAGATTAGACTTGGATACCCACTTAATTAGGCATTAACGGGATGTATATGTTACAAGTAGCTTCAAGAGAAACATTTGAAAAGCCTTTGGAAATATTATGATTAGAGAAAAACACTTAGAATATAAGGGAATGTTATTACACCGATAGGCGTACCCCCTATCGGAAGTAGCATCTTTTGTGATTATGCTAATTAATCTTTTTGATCTGATGGTCTAGATTGAAAGATGCCGGTATATTCTGGTCATCGCCACTCAATCAATGGATCAAATCTACCCCACTAACTTCCTTGCATATCTAAATCACATGTTTAAACCGTACTTAAATTAATTTTTTACAAATCTTGATTAAAAATTTACTATACCATTTATTAATTGCCACCTATCAAGATTAACAACTAGAAGGAAACTGAAACATTAAATCTTCTCCAAGTGTTGAAATCATTCTGCAAGGTGTCCCATGCCTTTCACACAAGCCATAGTGGCAGCAAGCGGTGCATGTTGAAATCGTTGTGCAACGTGTCCCATACCTGCATAGTGGCGGCAAGCGGTGCAATTCGGGGAGTGGAAGGTTCGGCCAACGAACAGGCAAAAAACTGGGTATACCCTTGGTGGTGAAGGCATTAGAATGGCCTGACCACATTGGTGCGCACGTTCCCAAGGGTCTCCTCATGCCTCTGGAGAACGTGGAGGAGGGGGACGGGGTTGTAGCCACTGGGGACATCTGGCTGAAGCAGAAGGGTGGTGTCAAACACCATTTCAAGTGGTGTAGTATAGTACTAAGATTTCTTGCCAGCTGTAGAAGAACAAGATGAAGAACATCAAGGGAGTGAAGGCCAAGAAACGATACATGCCTTTCTATGTCCCGGCTCGTGAGATCATTATGGACGAGGAAGCTACCCACTCATGCTATGATGGTATAGTGTACCGAACATGCAGATGCTATGATGGTGAACATCCTTTTGCACATGTTGTGGCTACTGCTGCAAGTCGTGAAGATGGGATTTGTGAGAAAGAAAATAGAACAAGGTAAGACTTGCAATGACCTGCAATCGAAAAAAGAGGAAATTTTATATTATTTTATTCCAATCGGTACATTCTTTATTAATGAAATCTCTACTCCATTGAAGCATTTGTTTTTGTTCTTGAAAATCTCACGGTTAATGAATAAGCGACATCAAGGATCTCGTTTGATTAACATGTGAAGGTTCAATATTTGACGGTTATCCTGGAATTGGGACCATTTCACACATTGAAACCCACACGAGCTTACCAAGATTAGCGAAGCAAGCTTACTGCATTATCCCTCACTAGAATTCACCATAAACGATGATGTGGACGACCTTGACGGTGGACGAGCATGAAGGTGTGCGCTGAACCTGGTAACTTTCTCAAACCTTGTAACCATAACTTTCTCATGGTGTGCGCTGAGCATGAAGGGGTTCTGGGAAGAAACACGTTTGAGAATTTCAAATTTGATATCGCTTGACGGTTGAGAGTCTGAGATATATTTTCGTTGGATTATGTGATCAGCCTCTGGATAGATTTGTGACGGGTAATATAATTTTTTCTCATGAAATGTGGAGAAGCAACCAAAAAGATACAGAAATCCCTCATAAAGTTTGTTGTAATCCATCGTGACGGAAAGATCCTTGCTACATTGAAAAATTCGTGTCTTTCATTGTATTTACTGTGCCATATGAGAAAGTTTCATCACCAAGAGACTTACCTCGTCTTTGAGTCGTTACTGAGCTAGCTTTTGCTACCAGAGTTGGAAAATTTGGCTTCTTTTCGGTTAATCTGAAATGGACTCAAAATTCCTTCTCTTACCATGTATTGGAACAGTGGAATAACCTTCCCTTAATGTCATAGTAAAATATCGCTGAGACAGACAATGTCATTAGTAATGATACAGTGGGAATTGCAACACTCTTCGGAAGGTTGTTCGTAAGCCCCTATGATGAACTACTAAGCACATTTTAATAGGATCAAGGAGACAAAGCAGGAGCCGAAGCCAGAGCCATGGCCATGGTATCAGCAAGTTTCGACCAAGAACATCAGTAACACAGTCGTCGTCACAACAATTTTTTTCCATCTCTTCTACAATAGCTACGGGAAAACAAATATATTAAAGGTTGCCACAAGTAGGGATAAATGGTTAATTTTGTGCATTTGAAAGCAATACATTAAATTGATTTCTGGCATGATGTTTCTACAATGCATGTCAATTGGTTTTCAATTATTGGACTCTTCGATATCTTGATAGGCATTTTTTTTAAATGGTGGACTGTTCGATATTTTGATAGGCATTTTTTTAAATGGTGAACTCTTCGATATTTTAATAGGCATTTTTTTTTATGGGATTTTGATTAGTAGCAACTATCTTTGGAATAAATAGAATAATGGCAATTTGTATATAAAGGTTTTGTAAGTTTACCTATACTTTTCACAAACTAGGGAGTGCATTTTTTATTTTATTTTATTTTTTTGAGCTATAATCAACACTTTTTAATAATTAAAATTATTAATCATAATATTATTAAAAATTTACAAAGGCTAATAATATATTTTGATATTAATATTAAAATTAATGCTACCCACTATTAACAAATATTAATATTAATGTCACTGTTAATATTAATTAAATGTTATTGATATTAGTATTAATTAATATTATCAATATTAATATTAAAGTTAATAATAATAATATATTAACTATTATTATACTTTGTTATATATTTATTACTCTAATAATAATTTGTATTAGTATTTGATATTAAATAATTAATGTGTAGGAATATAATAATATTAATAAATAAATAAGTTTTATTATTAATATTAATTAATTCGAATAAGAATATTATTTTTAATATTATTAATATTAATATTAATATTAATAAATAATATTAGCAACCTTTAATATTAACAATAATGTTAACAAATTTTAATAATAACATTAGTAATATTATTAATAATATTATTAGTAACATTATTAATAATAATAACAATATTATTAAAAACATCATTACTATAATATTCACGATGTTTATTTAAAATTAATGTTCATAATTGTATTAATAACAATAAGTTTCAAACATGATTAAGGTTTATTAAAATTATTAATAACATTTAAATTATAACAATAATATTAATAACATTTTCTTAATAATATTAATATGATTAATTACATTAATGTTCATAATTGTATTAATAACTATAAGTTTCAAACATGATTAAGGTTTATTAAAATTATTAATAACATTTAAATTATAACAATAATATTAATAACACTTTATTAATAATATTAATGTGATTAATTACATTAATGTTTATAATTGTATTAATAACTATAAGTTTCAAACATGATTAAGGTTTATTAAAATTATTAATAACATTTAAATTATAACAATAATATTAATAACATCTTATTAATAATATTAATGTGATTAATTACATTAATATTGTTAATATAAATCCTAGTAACATTAATGTTGATAAATAATATTAATATTAATATTAATATGATTAATTACATTAATTTTCATAATTGTATTAATAACAATAAGTTTCAAACATGATTAAGGTTTATTAAAATTATTAATAACATTTAAATAATAACAATAATATTAATAACATTTTATTAATAATATTAATATGATTAATTACATTAATATTGTTAATATAAATCCTATTAACATTAATATTGATAAATAATATTAATAATGTTTTCTTTATAATAATAAATATGTTTTTTATTAATATTCTTTTTTAATTATATTTACTGTAAAAATATGATGATTAATATTACTATTGTTATCAAAATTAACACTATTAATATAAATAGTATTAACATCATTAGTGATAAACAATATTTTTAAAATATTGATTCCTAAGATTTATTAATCTCTTTATTAATCATGTAAGTTTTTCATTCATTTGTATTTAAAATATTTATTCCTAGCCTTTACTAATTTTTTTTGTTTTTTATAGGTATCCCTTGGCCTTGTTGATCTCTTATGTTCTTAATATTTTTCCCTTAGGTTCCCCAAATATTGGGTTTTAAATATTAGTCCAAGACTTTAACACTAATGCATGGTCCAATTTCACATTATGAAAAACACCGACTCAATATGAAAATCCACCATGGGAAACCATTGTTAATTAGCATTAGCCATATTCGATCAATGTCATCCATGATCAAATGTCACATTCTGACAAATATTGTCTCAATATGAAAATCACCCATGGCCAACCATGGTCATAGTTGGTCCAACGTCGGTTTATAATATTAACAATCAGTAAGGTTGATTGATCACTTGCGGTTTATAATTTGTTGGGTAATGGTTTTCCCTTTGGTTCACCAATTCTTTTGGTTTATAATATTAAACCCTTGGGTTTATTAGTTCTTTTGGTTTATAATATGAACAATCGATCAATGTCATCCATGATCAAATGTCACATTCTGACAAATATTGTCTCAATATGAAAATCGCCCATTGCCAGCCATGGTCATAGTTGGTCCAACGTCGCATTGTGACAACAATTGTCTCAATGTTTAAATCAATTCCTTCGGTTCACCAATTCTTTTGGTTTATAATATTAAACCCTTGGTTTTATTATTTCTTTTGGTTTATAATATGACTAACCGATCAATGTCATCCATGATCAAATTGTCTCAATATGAAATCACCATGGCCAACAATGGTTTACATTTATTCAACGCTTACATTGTGAAAGCAACAATTGCTCTAATGCTTAAACAATCTCTTGGTCACCAATTCCTTTGGTTTATACCTGCTTGCAATTTATTTCTCCTCGTCTGACCAATGCCTTTGGTTTATAATATTAAACCCTTGGGTTTATTGGGCTTCTTTGGTCTATAACATGAATAATCCATCTATGCCATCCATGATCAATGCTTCATTCTAATAAATATTGTCTCAATATGAAAATCACCCATGGCCTTTCATGGTCATACATCGAACTATAAGACAAGATTAATTGTCTCAATGTTTAAATCAATTCCTTTGGGTTCACCAATTCCTTTCGTTTATAATTTGTTGGGTAATGGTTTTCCCTTGGGTTCACCAATTCCTTTCGTTTATAATTTGTTGGGTAATGGTTTTCCCTTGGGTTCACCAATTCCTTTGGTTTATAATATTAAACCCTTAGGTTTTATTAATCTCTAATGTTTTTAATATTTCCCTTAGCCTTATTGATCCCTTAGGTTTTTAATATTTTTTGGGTAATGGTTTTCCCTTGGGTTCACCAATTCTTTTGGTTTATAATATTAAACCCTTGGGTTTATTAGTTCTTTTGGTTTATAATATGAATAATCGATCAATGTCATCCACGATCAAATGTCACATTCTGGAAAACATTGTCTCAATATGAATATCACCCATGACCAACCATGGTCATAGTTGGTCGAACGTCGCATTGTGACAACAATTGTCTCAATATTTAAATCAATTCCCTTGGGTTCACCAATTCCTTTGGTTTATAATATTAAACCCTTGGGGTTATTAGTTCTTTTGGTTCATAATATGAATAATCGATCAATGTCATCCATGATCAAAGGTCGCATTGTGACAACAATTGTCTCGATGTTTAAATCAACTCCCTTGGGTTCACCAATTCCTTTTAGTTTATAATTTGTTGGGTAATGGTTGTCCCTTGGGTTCACCAATTCCTTTGGTTTATAATATGAATAATCGATCAATGTCATCCATGATTAAATGTCACATTCTGACAAATATTGTCTCAATATCAAAATCACCCATGGCCAACCCTGGTCATAGTTGGTCCAACGTCGCATTGTGACAACAATTCTCTCAATGTTTAAATCAATTCCCTTGGGTTCACCAATTTCTTTTGGTTTATAATTTGTTGGGTGATGGTTTTCCCTTGGGTTCACCAATTCCTTTGGTTTATAATATTAAACCCTTGGGTTTATTACTTCTTTTGGTTTATAATATGAATAATCGATCAATGTCATCCATGATCAAATGTCACATTCTGACAAATATTGTCTCAATATTAAAATCACCCATGGCCAACCTTGGTCATAGTTGGTCCAACGTCGCATTGTGAAAACAATTGTCTCAATGTTTAAATCAATTCCCTTGGGTTCACCAATTCCTTTGGTTTATAATTTTTTGGGTAATGGTTTTCCCTTGGGTTCACCAATTGATTTGGTTTATAGTATTAAACTCTTGGGTTTTATTAATCTCTATTGTTTTTAATATTTCCCTTAGCCTTATTGATCCCTTAGGTTTTTAATATTTATCCCTTGGGTTCACTGACTCCTTTGCTTTATAACATTAAACCCTTGGGTCTATTAGTTCTTTTGGTTTATAATGTTAATAATCTCGTTGGTTTATTAATATTTTATGTTTAAAATACTGATTCTTATGGATTATTAATTTATTAGGTTTTTTAGTTTAAAATATCAATTCTTACGATTTATTAATCTCTTGTGTTTTTAATATTGATCCCTTATGTTTATAATATTTATCCCTTGGGTTCACCAATTCCTATGGTTTATAATATTTAAACCTTTGGTTTATGATGACATTGGGTTTGTATTATTAATTATCCTTTGGGTTTATTAATATCTTCACTTTAAAATATTAATTGTTAGGGTTATTAATCTCTTAGGTTTTTTGTTTTTAAATATTGTTTCATATAGTTTATTACTCTCTTGAGTTTAATATTATTAATATATTAATATATATTATAAATAAATATTCAAATATTTATTAATAATGATTATTAGTAATATTATAATATTATTATTAATATATATTATTAATAATATAACCAACTACGATATAATATATATTATAGATATATTATTAGTTCTTTTGGTTTATTAATAATATAACCATCTATGATATTAATATATAAATAAATATTTAAATATTATATATTATTTATATTATTTTTATATTAATAAATATTATTAATATATATTTCAAGTTAATTTATAGTATGTATATAGTTAATATTATTAATATATTAATATATATTATAATATTAATAATATATATAAAATATTTTTTTATATATTAATAATATTATAATATTACTAATAATCATTATAAATAAATATTCAAATATTTATTAATAATGATTATTAGTAATATTATAATATTATTAATAATATATATCAATAATATTATAATATTTATTTAGTAATATTAATAATATTATAATATTACTAATAATCATTATAAATAAATATTCAAATATTTATTAATAATGATTATTAATAATATTATAATATTATTAATATATATTATTAACAAAATATATAAATAATATTAAAATATTTTAATATTTATTTAGTAATATTAATAATATTATAATTTTATTATATTTATTAATAATGATTATTAGTAATATTATAATATTATTAATATATATTATTAATAATATAAATATAATATATATTATTAGTTCTTTTGGTTTATTAATAATATAACCATCTATGATATTAATATACAAATAAATATAGTATGTTTTAAGTTAATTTATAGTATGTATATAGTTAATATTTTTAATATATATTATTAATACTTATTATAATATTATTAATTTATATAAAATATTTTTGTGATTTAGCATCATAATTAATATATTTAATATATTAATATTCTTATTAATATATAATATATATATTTCAAGTTAATATAATAAAATTATTATATATAATATTTATTTATTGATATATAAATTAATGTGATGGGTAGTGGATATAGGCCTATCAGCGTATATCAACCACATTGGTAAATATAATTGTAAATCTATTTTATATACGCTTATGGACATATATCAACCACATTAATAAATATAATGTGGTTGTGCTAGTATATATAATCTCACTTTTTAATTAAATTAATTATTTAATTAACTATAATTACTTCACTTAATAATAATATATATATCGTATAAGAATAACGAAGTAACCGTTCAAATACCTCATTTCAATTTTTTATTTTGAATACGAGTTTAATGTCAAAACCATGTTTGCATTTTGCTGAAGGTAATTATTTGTCATGGGCACTTCGGGTGGCAATATCATTAAAAAGATTTCCACTGAAATCAAAGCAGCTAATAGTGTTTTAAAAAAAAAATTATAATACGCCATATCATGCGTAATATTTCTGGTAAAGGAAATTTTCAAACACGAATTCCATCCCTGCGTTTGAATACATGTTTTTAAACTTTGGAATTATTATTCGTTGGAATTTTGAAGTCATACCTTAGATGATAAGTTTTTGAGGATTGATATCATACTTCACATTTATTCTTTATTTACAACATAGTTATTATTAGAGCACTTGCTTCGAACAACCTGTAGATCTCGATCACATCAGCTTACACCGTGGAGCAGCGGGTGGCAGGACTTCCTTATCAACCTTAGCAAATCCAAACTAAGGACACCTGTGCCGCAATATTTATTACCAACTTGTTTAGAGAAACAACAAAATAAAGCTTCTGTCTTCGAGCTGTCTGATTATATCACGGCTGAAATTGACTTCCTTCGAAGGTCTGGCCGAATTTCCAGTTAGGAGGAGCAACATTATACGAAATAGTTGTACCGCCATCGCTGGTGGTGACCTTAAAGGAGAGGCTTTGGCCGTTGAGGTAGGAGTTGCTTTGCCAATTCTGTCCCCAGTTGTGTGACATTGCTTGCCAACCAGTCCTTGACCCTTTTATCCAAACGCCATGAACGTCCACTGCTCCTCCCACGTTGTTGACGAGCACTAGGTTGAAATATGAATGGCCGTTGATTGTAAACCAAATTCCTCCCCTTTTCAAGCAGGGGACCCTGCGTATAGCATCTTATAATTAATTGTCATACGAGTAAATAAGGTTGCAGGTAGACAAATTTGAATTAAATTAGGTTATCCAAAAGACCATGGGGCTATGAATTACCTCCTGTAGAGGATGGGGACTATCCCACTCCTGTACTTGGAGATCTTCTGATAAGCAGGCTCCGCCATGTCGAAGTGCTGCAGTGGTGGGTTGCACCATCCACCATTGTTGTTGGGGAGAGCGGAGTTTGGCGGACAGAAGTTGGTGGCCGTGACCTTGACAGTTCCTGACAAACACCATTGGGGATCGTTGACACATTTCATTTCGTAGAACGCTCCGCAGCTGAGTCCGCTGTTGAAAAGCGCAGTGCTCAAAGCAGCAGTGTTTGTTCCATAACCTTGGCTATAAAGATTACGGTATCCACACGCCCCTCCTGGAAAAAAAAACAGACATAAACAATAAGAAAAGAACTAAATGTAATCAAACCATATATCGAAAGACGGAAGTTAGAATAAAATTATAATAAGAGTGATCCTTTTAACCAACACTTATGCATATTATATTTCATGGTAAATATGACGTACTATGTACTAAGTTATTGTTCGTCTATTTTAATATCTATTGAATTCTCACTTTGAAAATAGTGAGAAAATTATTCATTTATTGCATACGGTTTAATATTTGCCCTAAATCCACCATTATGAACCATTTAATGAAATGAGAAGAGATAGTGCTCTAGCGCTAAGCTGCGTTAACATTAACTGGGGATTTACCAGAAGACAAGGATGGAATTTGATGGGCAGTTGCCCCTCACAGGGCAATTTCCATCAAATAGAGTCCAAATCTGCCGTCAACCTTCTATGCTAAAATGAGTTGCAGAAACCATCTGGTACTTTCGGTTTAAAATTCGTATGCATTTTTTCGGACACTTGTTCAACCTCTCCCAGGACATACCATGGTCGATAAGTTCCTCTACCGCTGAACTACATGACAACCAGTTTTTTTCTGAAGTGTGAGTTTCAATAAAAACGCAAACTTACCCATAGTTCCGGAAGCATCAACGCCACCATAGAACGTGGCGTGGGCGGATTGCCAGCCACCGTATCCATAAGCTCGAGCAGACAAACTGAGGAATCCTAGCAATGAGATCAAGGCAATGCTGTGGATCTGAGCCATTAACCTGCAAAGAAAGAAGCTCATTAATCCACATGACTAGTTTCCTCGTTTAATAAAATACAATTGATATCGGAGTAGTTACATTACAGCAGCAAAGGACTCAGGGTTTCCGGAATACCCAAGTGAGGTCGAAGGAGAAACAAAATGAAGTGAAAACCGAGGATTCTCTCCGTTGAGAAGTTGAAGGCAAGAGGGCCAATATATAGGGTAGGGACGCCAATACTTGGGCGCCCTCCGTTCCACGTCAACAAACCACGTGGTCAACACATCATCTGTTGTACGACAAGTGCCATTTGGAAGCGTTGACCTATTCTGGTGGGTGAGCACATTAAATTCGGGCAGGTTGTGGACGTTTAGGGTTTCAAACCACCTGTTATGCACCATGCATTCCACAGCCTGTGCATTTCTGTTCGGGGCGGGATGTTGCTCGGACTCCTCTACCGGTGGCTGTGCGCTATGTCGCCAGCACTGGTGCACATTCGCTTCCCTTGTTGAACTTACGCTCGCGGTGTCTGTTGCTATTTGGATGGCTTGTTGGTTTGTGGCGCTTTCGGTGATGTTTCTCCTACGCCCTGCTGTGGACATGTTCGGCTCCCTAGACTATCAATTTGCCCTCCTCGACTGCTCAATGCAGTGCAGAGTTGTTGACCACTTCGTCCCCTCTACTGGTTTGCTCAGCTCCATGGACTATCAATTTGCCCTCCTTGACTGCTAAATGTGGCGCGAATTTGTTGACCACTTCGTCCCCTCTACTGGTTTGCTGAAGTACCATAAGGTTGAGTAATTTTCGAGGGCTTTTACATTTTGTAGTTGTGTTTCTTGCATTTTCGAGGGGTTTCACACATATTTTGGCTAATTTATGCTATATTTGAGGGTTTTGCAGGTATTATTGCAGGTATTGCCGAACTTTGGCGGGATCTGGCTATCAATTGGCTCCTGCATCGACATTTTCCTCTTCATTTCGCGTGGCATCTTCACCTCCCAGTAGGAAAATAATTCCTACTAGCCCTGTTGTGTTTTTCAACACTTAAACATGTGTTTATGAACACTTCTAATCTATTTCGGTTCAATTTACCTCTTCTTGCTTCTGTTTGTTCATGGCACTGGTTCAATTTAGCTCTTCTTGCTTCTATTTGTTCATGGCACTAGTTCAATATAGCTCTTCTTGCTTATGTGCCTTAGGGTCTAGGGTTTCTAGTGGCTGATGTGCCTTAGGGGTTAGGGTTTTCTAGTGGTCTAGGGTTTGTCCACTGTTGAGCTTTCGTGCTCCTGCTTGAACTGTTATGGCTCTACTCCCGAGACTTTCGTGCTCTTGCTTGAACTGTTTTTGGCTCTGTGCGAAATTCCCTGTTACAACTTAAGTCCTCTGTAAATAAATCTTAACAAGTTGTACAGAAATGCACAGGCTGTGGAACAACATAGGTTTGTAAATAATGTCATTTCAGTATAAAGTTGGATTCTGGAGAACAATACTGTTTGCATGGTTTTTTCTTCCTTAATGCAAGTTTGTTGGTTAAAATGGATTTCAGACAGACCAACATGTTTGGGAGAAACACGCTTGTCTGATACAATGGCTTGATTTGAAAAAAAAATCATCCAATAGCTTTAACGTAACACTGAAATTTTTGTCCATAACAACTGAATGTTCAATTGGGTTGAATTGTCCAGCTTCTATATAATTTATCATTTCTTTTCCGGATTTGAATAGATTCTGTCACTGTTTTTAACCTTCATAGAGCGTTTGGCCGAGCATTCAAGTTTTGCGGCTGCTGCCGAGGATATAATACACGAAGCAATTTATTTGATTTACTAGAAAAATTGAATGTACTAAGTTGAAAGCTATTATTATTTCAAAAGAATCACAAATTTGTAGAGGCTCCAATGCAATAAACGATAATTATTTCGCCACTGAATCGATCAAGAGCTTAATTCATCTACACCAATCCTGTTATTGCAGTTTGAAGGCATGTCATGCGTTAAATTCACTGGAGTCTCTACATCTTCTTCTTCTCCTTTTAATCACTGCTCTTCTCGCTTGAGAGAAGAGGGAGAATCCTGCAAATAACACTTTCATCGAATTTTTTGTAATGCTTTATGAATTCCTGCTCAACAATTGAAGCATATCTATCTACATGATCCTCATAATTGTTGTACAGAGCAGGAACTGTGATGACAGCCAGGACAACTGTGGGAGGTATGCAAAACAATACATGTTAACCAATAAAACAAGCTAATAGACTGACAAAGAACCCACCAACCAAGAAAACAAGTTAGATAGGAGAGAAGCAAGTGCTTACATAAAGTTCAGAATTAATGGATTATCCAAACTTACTGATGTACAGAAGTGTGATGAGGTCAAACCAACTACTGACAGTCGACAAGAAATACAAGAAGGCAACCACCTACAAGTAACGCCAAATTAATTTGCATAAGTCAAACCACAAATATCTTCATGTTCTAACAAATTGTCCTGAAGTTGAGTTTTAGATTGGGCAATTTGTTGTTATAGTTATTGTTATCATTACATATTTTTCTTTAAAGAACAGTTTGACATGCACAGAAATGCACAAGCTGTGGAACACATGTTGCAATTTCTAATTATTCCTTTTTGGATTGGAGTGGACTAAGATAGGTAAAGTGTTGGAGTGGAGTAGGATAGGTGATTATTAAAAACTTCTGTTGTTGAACTGTTAATCGGTTGCCGTTTTACTGCGGTAAATTAACTTATTGCAAAGAATATGTTGTTGTTTCTGGAGTTGTGAATTAAGTTCATAAGCTTCATGTTTGAACTCGAGGAAATCCAAAGCTTTTGCTTTTGCTCACTCAATGCTTTGTTGTAATTCTTTTAATTGGTCAATGATTCTTTTGATCTATATATAATGTTGTCTCTTGACTAAGGTAATTTGTTCTTGAAGTTGAGTTTTAGATTGGGCAATTTGTTGTTCTAGTTATTGTTATCATTACATATTTTTCTTTAAAGAACAGTTTGACATGCACAGAAATGCACAGGCTGTGGAACACATGTTGCAATTTCGAATTATTCCTTTTTGCATTGGAGTGGACTAAGATAGTTAAAGTGTTGGAGTGGAGTAGGATAGGTAAAGTGTTAGAAAACCCTGCTGTGGAGCATTAATCAGTTTGCATTTCACCTGCATTAAAATTAACTTATCACAAAGAATATGTTGTTGTTTCTGGAGTTGTGAATTAAGTTCATAAGCTTCATGTTTGAACTCGGGGAAATCCAAAGATTTTTCTTTTGCTCACTCAATGCTTTGTTGTAATTATTTTAATTGGTCAATGATTATTTTGATCTATATAGAATGTTGTCTTTTGACTAAGGTAATTTGTTCTTGAAGTTGAGTTTTAGATTGGGCAATTTGTTGTTCTAGTTATTGTTATCATTACATATTTTTCTTTAAAGAACAGTTTGACATGCACAGAAATGCACAGGCTGTGGAACACATGTTGCAATTTCTAATTATTCCTTTTTGCATTGGAGTGGACTAAGATGATTAAAGTGTTGGAGTGGAGTAGGATAGGTAAAGTGTTAGAAAACCTTGCTGTGGAGCATTAATCAGTTTGCATTTCACCTGCATTAAAATTAACTTATCGCAAAGAATATGTTGTTGTTTCTGGAGTTGTGAATTAAGTTCATAATCTTCATGTTTGAACTCGGGGAAATCCAAAGATTTTTCTTTTGCTCACTCAATGCTTTGTTGTAATTCTTTTAATTGGTCAATGATTCTTTTGATCTATACGAAATGTTGTCTCTTGACTAAGGTAATTTGTTCTTGAAGTTGAGTTTTAGATTGGGAAATTTGCTGTTCTAGTTATTGTTATCATGACATATTTTGCTTAAAAGAATAGTTTGACATGCATAGGATGTGGAACGCATGTTGCATAACAGGTGGTTTGAAACCCTAAACGTACAGAACCTGCTCGAATTTAATATGCTCACCAACCCTCCCCTAGTATCTGAAGAGATTGTTTCAGGAGTTTCATTTTCCTTAGTTTCATCATCTGGTGATGACATTGTTTCCAAAAATGGCTGCCATTGTTTATTCATGTTGTTAAGTGTCACTTCCATCCCATGCATGGGAAATCTAGTGAATATAAGATTACACATTTCACACCGAAATCTAGTGAAGGGAAATCTAGTCAATATCTAGTGAATATAAAATTTGCACTTTGAGACATTTAGAGACATTTTTCTTTTACTGAACTTTCCTTTAGAGACATTTCTTTCTTCTTTCAGTGCATCCAAATGACTTCTCAACATTATTCTGCTATTTCAAAATACATATTTGTAGCATACTCCAGCTAAGCCCTGTAGTTAACAAGAGTGCATGTCGTATAACCATTTTGTGCATTTCTCATCCATGACAAAGTGGATGTATTGCGATGATGTTAAATGCAGTAAATACTGCAAACAACTTGATGTAGCATGTGTTTCATGTTAGGTAGATATAACGAGATTGGTTCTGATTATGTAGATATTCACATTTAAACAGTCCCATGATTATACTTAGTGTAGTAGAAAGGAAATATGAGATCTATTAAGATATAAAAGTCCAAACATATAGTCCATCCAAAAATCCACATCATAATGTGGTTACATCCAAAAACATCTAACACTCCATAATTGTTGATTCCCTACTCTCCATATCTTGCAGCGTTTGACAAAGTAAATACTTTTTATCGTTCCATTTCGGGAATCCATGGCGCCATGGCGGCTTGTACCAGGGATTTCTGAGATCCAAGTAAGACACTTAAAAGTTTTTCTGGTAGAATAATTCGATGTTACCAGAAACACTTTAAGTGTCTTACTTGGATCTCATAAATCCCTGGTACAATCCGCCATGGCGCCATGGATTCCCGAAATGGAACGATAAAAAGTATTTAATTTATCAAACTCTGCAAGATATGGAGAGTAGGGCATCAACAGTTATGGAGAGTAGGGCGTCAAAATTCATACTTTGGGAGTCTTGTTTGAGATGATCCCAACAAATAGAAGTTGGGTAATGGATCCAACTAGCTGCCTATAATGATGTACGAAGAGATTCTATCTATTGAACCCTTAGATTAACATCTCATGTTAGATAGATATAACCAGATTGGTTTTGATTATGCTGTTAGGCTACCTTATTTTCCTAAAAAAAATGATTTAATTATGAAAAACAAAATTACATTCACTATGTGTTTTTCTACATTTCAGATATATCCTTAAGCATAGGAAGTGATAAAAAGTATGGCTGGGAAGATATCTTGCTTCATAAATAGTCTTAAAAAATGTCAATATGACAGCCCTATCACAATCATTCTAACATATCACCGATTTGAAACCAAACATATAGTCCATCCAAAAATCCACATCATAATGTGGTTACATCCAAAAACATCTAACACTCTTATTCTTTATGGCCTTGAGAATCTTCAGTGACAAACCCTGAGTTACTTGATTGAGCCAAGTAGGTTGGCCTTCCTAAGAAGGCTTGATTAGGTGGTGGTTGATTGCTTCCATATAATTGAGACCAATTTGTCCCTTCCAACCATGGAGGAATTGAGTACCCGTACCTCACACTTGCGTTAAGTGGAGGTGTGTACTGAGCATACATTGAATTCAGACCTCCTGTGGTAGGAATAAGGCAAGTGGGTAAACCCTGATTTTGATAGTGAGGCACTTGAATGTTTATGAGGTCTTGGAATAATGTTGTATTATTTGCAATGTTGTCCAATGTGTTGGACATGTTCCTGGATTCATTCTCATCAACTGTTCTTGCATTTATGTCAACCATATGAGTCAACCCTTGTTCCCTTTCAAGCATTTGTTGAGCCTTCCTTGCTTCCTTTTCCTGTCTTGAGATTTGTTTTTGTTGCTCCTTCTCTTGCCTTTCTCTCTCTCTTTCAAGCCTTTCATCTGCTCGACGTTGTGCTGAAATAGCCCTTGCTGCCTTCTTCTCCTTGGCTTGATCTTCTTTTTTTTTCTGTTTTAATTCCTGAATTTCCATTTTCTTATTTTTAGACTCAACAAGGAGCTTTATATAGTCTTCAGAGGTGAGTAACTGTGAACTTCGCCCCAAACGAAGACTACTGGCTGTTCCTTGCTTCTTTTTCATTGACACTCTTTCTACTGGTAGCTTTAAGAACCTCCCAAGTAACTTCTCCCTCCCTCCCACCTGCATGTCATTGCTTGGCACTTTAGTATCTGTGGCACTTGATTGAACTATATTGTTCTCTTCATCTGCTGCCTCATTATGTCCTCCATCTTCTTCCATTGATCTATTGTCCACAAAAAAATGAACAATTTCACTATTCAATTCAGCCACTTGTGAAGGCATGTTCATGCTTTTTTCATTGGTTCTTGAGACACTATGGGCATTCAAATTAATCATGTTTTCTGCCAGCCATGATGGTGGGTTTACTTGGCTAGGCAATGTCAATTGGTCATTTTCAATTTCATGCCCAATATCAGCAATTTCATTTTCTGCATTAACAATATCAGCATTTTCATTTTGAACTAAATCTTCATTAACAATATCAGCAATTTCTGTTTCAACAAAGTCTGCATTCTCAACTGCATGTTCAATAGTGTTGCCATTAATTTGTTGACAAGTATACTGTGTTTCACATACCTGCTCATCATCATCAGCATATAACTGTCCTTGAGAGAGGGAAATTATATTATCAGCTGCAACCACATCATCATGTTCATTTAATTCTTCTTCCACTTCATGTCTTTCTTCCTTACCATCCACATGGAAAGCTTGGCTACAAGCAGTATCATGCATAAGAGCATCATAATTTAGTGGCCATATTCTTGTCCTTCTAAAGCCAGCCTTGATATTTGATGGTGTCAGAGCCCTTTTAAAAGCCTTACTTGCAAGCTCTGCTAACTCGAACCTTTTGACCTCAACCCATGGATTCTTTGCCATCCATGCAGCACGTTCTGACCTGAAATAGTTCTTGAAAGGGCCAAACACACTAACATCAAGTGGCTGCAATCTGTGAGTGGTATGAGCGGGCAATGTTAAAATGTCAATGCCCAAATTGTATGCTTCTTCAATTGTTTGTAGAGCCATGTGTCTTCCATGGCCATCTAATATCAACAGGTGTCTGTTATTAGGTGAGACACCACCTGGCATAGATGCAGCAAAGTGGCAAAGCCAATTTAAAAAAATCTCTTTAGTCATCCATGCATGGGGATGTGCAACCATGCATGCTGCAGGTTCACAATTTTGTATATAATTTTTCAACTGATTTTTACCTTTGAAAAGATAAAATCCTGGGATTGAAGCACCAATTTCATTGACACAACATAAAATGGTTATCCATTCCCTGCTCTTAGGCAAAATCTTTGGCACATTTCGGCTGCCTCTTTTGGCAATTATCCTCATGCCACAATTCCTTCCGGCCTGTAAACCTGTTTCATCACAGTTCCATATATGGTCTGCAACATAAGAATGTTTATCATATGCACTAGAAAGAGTGTCATAGAACTTACATACAACTGTAGGGCGCAAATTTAATGCTCTGTCTCTGTCAAGGCCCTCAGTTGTACGCAATACAAGGTATGGATGCCTTTTTTTAAACCCAAACCACCATGATTTACCAGGAAACCCATCTTTGAATGGGTTTGGCCTCCCTTGACAGATTTGAGCAACTGTAGATTTGAGTTGTATCAACTCTAGCCCATGTCCCAATTGGGCCATTTCTTTACACCACTCAACCACCTCGGCCTCCTCCTCTTCAGTCATAACTGTAACAGGCCCTCTACATTTGGTGTGAGTCAGCCCATTTATCCAATAATGTATTGATGAAGGGGGAATAATATGCTTCTTTGCAGATGCCCAAACATAATATCCATTGAACTCTATGTCGTCAATTGCAGCTAACATTTCTTCTTTTGTCCAACCTCTTATGGCGCTGATCTTTTTAGTTGAAATTGCACCTTGGACTGTGGTTGACGGTGGCTCTGTGGCTGATGGTGCCACAACATTAGCTTCAGCCACATGGTCATCATCAACAACATTTCTTGGAGCATTGGTGACATTGACATCACTTGTTCTTTCTTCATCTGATGAGGTGCATCGCAGTTGGGCACCCCTGGTCACTCTTCTGCCACTTCTCCTTGTGCGAGCGACATAAGTCACTCTTGCCATGGATGCAACTACCTGCAGAATTATTGCATGCATTTAGTTAAGAATAATTGAAAAGAATTCTTTCATACAAGCCAAACATCATCTGGTAACATCATCTCTTCCCATTTATAACAATTTATAACAGTTTACAATTAGTTTGTGTGTTCATGCCCGAGTTTTTTGAATGCCTTTCCTTCTGTTACAGTTTTCTTATTATCTGTCTTGTCATCTTTAATTCCTATGATCAGCTAATGCTCATCTACTCATGCTCAAATATTTTCCACAGTCTTATATGCTCAGCTAGTCATGTTTTGTTTTTTGTTATGTTTTGTTTTTTTTATCATTTAATAGAAACATGCATGATCATTTTGTAAACATAATAATAAACTTATAACAGAAGCTGTCAGGTCTCTGAGGTTGAGTGGTGGGTGAGTTTGTTGGTTTGTTTGACATTTTATCCTTCTGTTATATGGGGACTATCAGTGTAGATGAGTGTATGTAAAAAATAGTAAGCTTATTTTGTGGTATGTTGATATTTTTTCTATAAGTCTTTTTCCTCTTTTTATGTCAGAGTTTTTGTTTCAGTGAAAATGTGAAACAAGAGTTTCTTAATCCTGTCTTATCTTGTGAGTCTATAGCATTACTTTTACAGTTAAAAAATCTACTGTCCTAACCCCTCTCCTGTGTCTGCTTATTAAAACAACTTTAAATCTAGAATCCAGCTGCTGTTAAGAGACTGTTGCTATTTACAGAAATTGACTGTGCTAAGACTATCTTATAGCACATATCATTTAAGTCTGCATTTTTTATACCTAGAGAGTGATTTGATATCTATGTAAAAAGTTTAGAATATAGAAAACTAACAGGTGTAGTTTACCATACAATTTAGATGTAGTTTACCATACAATTTATTTTAACCAGAATCAAAATGTTGTAGAATCCTTAACTATTTGTAGTTTACAATTGACCCGATGTCTGCTTAATACAAGGGAAGAGTAGCACATTTTCATATCATGTCAGCTCCTCAGGATCAAACTCAGTGCACGTATTATTTCTCTCAGGATATTTAATTAACAATCATAAAAACACAGCTAGCATATAGAACCATTTACCCTTAATTTTTAATCTTAGTATTCAAAAAAAATGAGAAGTCAATATTCGATTCATATTTTCCCTCTGGATATATAGTAGATCCCCAGGATAAAGCTATGCTACTAAAAAGTATTTATCAGCTATCCAGGCAACCTTTGCTAGCATTAAAAGTTTATTAGCTAGGATAGGGTAAACAATTAGCACCATATAAAAAACAATATATAAGATCAAGGCCAGTATCAATGTAAATGCATTATCAAATTGAATATTCATGAGTCAGTGGCTCAAACAAATTTTGTTTGCTTAAATGTAAAATGGACTATTACTGCTAGAAAATCATGCAGTCTTCACCTCAAACAATACACAGATCATAATATAACAACTAACAAATGTTTAAAAACTAATAGATGATTTAACTGTGCTGAAAGGATGGGAAATTTTTTTCCCATTGTGTTAGACTACATAAAATATATAGAGCATAAGTAACAGAGGGTTTAAGCATAAGTAACGGATCTCTGTGTTTTCTATTTAATGCTAGTCTGTAAGCGAAGAAACTTATCTGTGAATTTAGGTTGATTCAATCTCTCATTGGGTTCAAAAAATTAAACTGATATAAAGACTTGTAAGACAACTAAAATAAAACTGATATAAAGACATGTAAGACAACTGAAATAAAGGCTCAAAAATGAAAATAATAGTGTAAGAATCAGAAATTAAAATAAAATTATAAGAAAATTGTTGATAAAACTAACCTGATTATACTTTGAAATGTTCTGTGTTGGTTTGTCTCCAGAACTGGTGAATAGTTTGAATTTTCAGCAGTGGTTGAACTCCTTTTATAGTTTTTTGCAGTTGAATTTAATTGGTGACAATGATAGCCATGGATTGCAATGGCTTCATTTTGCATGTGTGATCAAGATTGAATTTGATGTGATCCAATGGCTGGGAATTTGTTTTTGTTGATCCATGTGCTTTGATCTATTTTGATATGTTTTAATGGAAAATAATTTATTGAATTTATTGGGTGGGTGTCATTTATTGTACACAGTGGTTTTAAATGTTGTTTTGGGTGGGTGCCATTTATTGAACACAATGTGTTTAAATGTTGAATAACACAGCAGTTATGGCTGACAAACATTTCTTTTTATTATGTGCAGGTATTGATATTTACTTCTCTAACACAACATCAAGGTTGATCAGATGGGCTGAAGTGACTGTCTTTTTGTACTTATTGACTTGACCATTTTGGAAGGAAAAATGGTTTTATGAGTTTTTGAGTTGATATGATATGATTTGTAATCTTGATACTTATTAAACTATTTATGGACAGTCGTGGGCCCAGTCAATGACTTCGGAAATTTTGGACTTAATTTAATATATTTTCATTTCAAATTATTTCTTTATATTTAATTATTGGATGCATATATATCTATTTTTGGTGGGTTGATGGGACCAGTAATATAACAATTACTGGTCCCTGCACAACATTAGACAACTCTCCCCTAGAACCCGTCTCTCTTTTTGTGCGGACAGTTTGCGTTTTCCACTCGGTCTTTGTGTGAAGTTGCCCATGTATTGCGCACCGACTATAATTAATGGGGTCAATTTTTGAGAAAGTACGAGAAGGCTGTAGTCACATGGACTGTCACCATTTTAAGTTTTGTCAAAGTTGTTGGGTCCAGATACACACGGTAAGGAAATTGAAATAGCGGTGGGAGGTGGCAACGAGGAGTTTCTCACATATGTTTATAAAAAGAGATACCTGGTTCATATATGGATGCCCTCGCTTGGATTTAATTTAATGGAGAAAGACGTAATGTTCAATACATTCTTCAAATGGGCATTGTACACGTTGGAGAAAACATCGTCGTGGTCACACCAAACTCTATTTTTACCAAATATTTTATTCTCTTCGTTTTCACACGAACCATGTTACTGCTGATCTCGCGAAGGTACGGTTTGGGTGCGGAATTAATCACGCTCATAAACATGTTGTAGCTCACACCAAAGCCTATTTTCACAATTGTTTGATTCTCCTCGTACATGTCACCGCTGATCTTGCGAAGGTATGTTTTAAGTGCGGAATTAATGAAAGCGCTACAGTACCTGAAACTTTCGTGGGAATAGCGGCCACCAACGCCACTACCTCAATATACCTGCCATGCAGCAGGGAGGTATAAGTATAATGCATCAGGTTTGCCTCTGATTAAAATTAACATCTCTATGAGCAGAAATATTTTATAATTTTCCATAGTTAAATTTTGCTATTTTCATTGTTTATTTATTTTAATTTTTTTTTTTTTTAATTTTATTGGTAGTTAGTTTTCACTTCTTATTGCCCATGATTGTACAATGAAGGTGTAGGGTTTTCACGCGATGTTATCAGTATTCATAAATCGAGGTGAATTCAATTATTTAAATGTATGTACTCGTGTTATCAAGTAACATTTGGACTTATCTCGGATCGGGGTGCCACGTGAACGCTGATGGGAAATGTGAGGTGTCACGCGGCAGTGTGTACCACATGGTCACTCAAGCATATGGCTGGCAGATAGCCAGTAGGTAGTACGTTCACACATTGGTTCATTATGGTTGTCGAGGACATAGCTGGAAGCCAACTAACGTTGTGAGGGCGGTTTGAGAAACAACGTTGAGTTTTGAAGGGGTTATTGCAAGTTGCGAAAAGGAAGGGGAGCATAGTTCTCAGGTGCAATTCTGAAGAAGGAGTAGTGTGGAAGAAGGCTGATGGTTTAGGACCTCTGCTGGTTACCTCGTACGTGATGTATCTTCTTAAAAACCATGCAGAGATCATTCATCTCGTTGGTTACACTGTAATTTTTAGGGTTTGACATATATTTGTTGCTCAATTTGTATGCGTCTATTCAATGTCTATTTTTTTATGGGGGATGCCAAAACTTAATGGGTTTGCATGTTTCTTATTACTGCAGAGGTTCACTGAATTATGGTTCCTGTTATAGCTTACAGTCTGGTTTCTTTGCTTGCATGGCCCTAAATCAAGGGTATTTATAGTTTTTCGTTTTTGTATCTCTTTTTTAAGTCAATTGCCATATGTTCTAGTGCCCCTTGTGTTTTTGGCCCCTGCTGTTAATCCCTACTTCCGAACTCCCTATCATGTTTCCTTCCACTCTCACTGTGCCTCGATTGGGGTTTGTAATGACGGAACGCAGGCTTCCGCGTCTCGGGCCTAAGAGACAGCATGCATGGCCATGCAGGGCCACCCTCTTAATAACATTTGTGGTGTTTCTGTCTCTAAATCTGCTCACTCTCATTTCTTCTATCAAGATACTGACTCTCTGCAAGGTCTGTGGAGAAATTCTCTGTTTTAAGGCCTCAGCATATAGTTAATAACTCTCACTCTAGTCATAGAATTAATTGGGAGGGTTATAGGAGCCTTAGTTCAACTAGGTCGCACCCCCATCCTCAAGGGTCCTCGCTCTGGGATTTGCGTAGTCTGATTTCTTCCCCCTCATTGCCTAAGCTCAATTTCTATAATTATACCACCCTCAGAAGGAATAGCAGTGTTGTCTATTACTTGGTAACGATCGCAGCTGTGGGACCTATTTACTATTGCATGCAAACAGTTATTGACTTTTTCTTTCGATATACAGGCCTCTTTAAATTAATAATAGGTGTTGCCCAGTCACTATCCAAGGAATTGCAACAGAAGAGTCACGAGTTTGTACTTTGGAATACAAATATGGTAAAAGGACAACCTGCCAAGAACGAGGTAAAGGATAAAAGGAAACATGATCTGAAAATGGAATGTACTTGTTTAAGGGTGCAAGGTATCCATTTCCCATAATTTCAAATGTGAGCTATACACTCCAAGTGACCTCTGAAAATGTGAAAACTTCTTATTTCTTATACAGAGATAGACTATAGGGGCATTCACCGGACATGTCACCTCTAAAGAGAGGATGAGTTCCAGAGGCTACCTGGCCCTCTACAGACTCTGCCTAAAGAAATAATGAAGTTAACACTTAGAAGTCTTTGACATACACATACTTGAAGTTTGATGTCTTGCGGAATAAGACAAATAACTTTCTGCAGCTGAATAGGTGATTATGTGTGTATGCAAGTTATGTATATTTGCTGTTTAACAATTTATATCAGTTTGTTTAGCATATCATCTTCAGCAAAATAAAGACATCAAAATGATAAAGCAGTTCACCCCCTCCTCTGGGCTACATCTGCTGGACCAAGCCTCTCAAACTAGGCTTGTCCTCTTGTATTAAAAATGCTACAAAGGCTAATACAAGAATATGAGTGTCTCGAAAGACAGATCTGACTGTAAATACAGAATCAGAAGATAGGAATTAGCTAAACATGCTCTTTCCCAACACTAAACAGTGAAATTGTACCTTATACAGTACTTTCCCCAATTGGCCCTGGTGGCCCTTTAGACTTTCATGGAGAATTTCGAGGTGAAGATGACCTCAATTGGTTCTGAAACCTCTGCCATTAGACTCATAAGGTCGAAAATAGTAGAAATAGGCTTTTGAATCACCAAAAATGGATTAACATAGCCCCCAAACAGCTCCAGCACTGAAATGACCCTGATGGCCCTGAAAGCTTCCCTGAAGCTAATTAGTGAGAAGAATTCCTCAAAAGGAAAAACAAGCTGTAGAAATGGATTCTGAATGCTGAAAAACTTCAGGAATGACCTTCGTTCCACATTCACTGGCTGCACAATTCCCAATGCAGCTCCCAAACTGATTTGGCCCTAGTGGCTCCTGGAACTTCCACGAAGCAAAATCACCTGCAAACGACCTCAGATGACTGTGAAACCTATGCCAATGGCTTCAGAAGGTCGAAGAGACCCAAAATCAAAAAAAAAATTCGTTCAAAACGGACTTTCCTAGCCAAAGTTATGGCCATTTACTCCCAACTGCAGTGTAACCAAAAAAAACTCCAGTTAAATCTGGCTGACTGCCAGATAGTCCCGCCAAATTAGGGCGGCCACCAAAATAGGCGGAATGCGCCATTTATCTCGCCAACTTAAGGTGCTAGAAAATACGTTTTCCGCCCAACCGTTTAACAAATGGGCCATGTGGTCCGGCGGTAAAGTCGTTCCGCTGTTAACCCGTCGACCCACGTTCAATTCCGGCCGACTCCATTCAAAACTTTTAACACACCATTTCGTTCCATTTGGGGCCACGTGGCGGCCTCCGGGTTGGCCACGTGGCACCCAATGATTGGATGCCCCCAGAATATTCTGCGGAATATTCCACGGAATATTCCCAGAATATTCTGTGAAATATTCTTTTTTTAATAAAATTTTTCATGAAGTCAAATTTGGCATTTTTTAATTGAAATTGACAAATCTTTAAAACTGAATATCTTTCTCATACGGAGTCGGATTTGAGTGCCGTTCGCAGCGATGGAATCAGGAAGACGAGCTCTATCCGGTCGTTCAGGTTCAAACCAGTTCTGAGCAACTTCGTTTTTGACCATTTTACGACACTTGGTCCTGAGCTCCTGATCAAAACATAAACTTCTAAACCCCACTACAGGGTCTAGCAAGTGAGGCAGAAAATAAAAAAAGGAGGTTATGGGAAACCTCTTCGATTTTTATTCTACATGTAATCCTCCATAGGTTCGCAATCTTATTCAGGGGTGGGAGAGAGACTGCAACAACAAAGAGGAGATAGACATACATGAGGAAGCATTGGACTTCATTAAAGACCCTGGTAATACAAGAGGGAGATATGCAAGACCCTGGATATGCCCGGTTCCAGTGTCAAAAACCTAACACCTATTGAACCTTCAGATGATTGACTAAATATTTCCTTGGTATTCTTATGTATTTTGCGAATAGCATTTTTTCCAATACTAGATGGCATTTAACTCATTAGAATGGCCAACAAACCCGATTTATTTTGATCTATTACAACCTACTACTTTTTTTATTAATAGAAAATAGAAAAATACTATTAAATTTACAAAAAAAAAATTAACAAATAGACATCTATTATGTGTACACCTCCGTAGCTACTTTAATTTATACTACGGCATTATTTTTATTTTTTAGATATGGTTTATAGGAAATAGTTGTTCGTCTCCAATGCATACCCATGCCAAGGTTTATAAAAAAAATCAGTTATAATCTTTTCCATCATAAATTCTAAATAATTTTTTTTTAATTGATTTTTCAAAAAAAGTTGGTGGTAAACCAAAAATAAAGGTTATTCTCTTTCGCATAATTTTAACATTTTTTTTTTTAATATATGATTTATGCATATTAAAAATTTGGAAGACATAATTTTAACGCTTTCTTTTTGTTTCTATATGATTTATTTATGCTTATTAAAAATTTGGAACATTGTGTGGACTTTGTCCAAGTCCGAGACTAGATTGTCTATCGAAACGCTTAGGGTAAATGTATTAAGCACAAATGTTTTGATTACTATTGTCGTACTTCATTAATATCACAAGCTTATGTTTATTTTTAGACTGTTGCAACTTGCATTTTTCAGAACACCAAGTATACATTTATATTATATTCTGTAATGGATTTTGATTTAACATTTTGAAGGGTATTTTCTAAGCACAATTTTTTTTAAATTACAAGTGGTTTAATTTATTTATATGTTTAAAATATATTTTGAATATTAAAAATATGAAAAAACATTTTATGTATATATTTTTTAAAACAATAATAATAATAAAATATATCTTAAAAAATTAATATAATAGAAAAATTAAAAGTAAGAATAATTAGGAGATAGCATATAGCTTATCTAAAACTAAAATTGTAATTAACAAAATACCTTAATTTAAAAATAAGTGAAATTTAAATCGGATGGATTCTAAATCTTAACATTAACTTAAATTGAATATTTTTACTTTAATTTAACTGTACTTAAGCTATGCAACAAGTACTTATTTTTATCATAAGGGATGCATCTACCCACTAACAATAGATTAATCATTAAACACTGGCTCATCCCTTTTGCTAGGAGGCATGCAAGAGTCTAATAATTTTATTGTAAATCCTTTTCATTTATTTGAATTGGCTATGTTAATCCTTTCCATAATAATTGAATAGTCATGTGATATGACCTAAATATAATAATTGAATCAGTGATTTGATGAGACCTAAATTTCATACAAACTAATTAATTTACTTTCAAATATGTACAAAATTTTCCTCTTTTGTCATATTGATCAACCCCTTTCTTACAGAAAAATTCTCAGCTTCGAAAGGACTTAGACAAGGCTGTGCGATGTCCTGACTTTTATTTCTTATCCTCATTGATGGACTCAGTAGGAAAATCAAAGATGATCAATGACAATGCAACATATCACACTGCACAATAGGCATCTTCAGTCATCCTATCTCACCTCATTTTTGTGGACGATGTGATGGGCATTGTAAAGCCGGACCCCAAAGAATGGATTTCCTTTTATGGTATCCTACATGACTTTTGTCTTGCATCTAGATTATATATGAATAAATATATGTCCACTCTCTTTTCAGACGACCCACACGTTGCATCAATTCTTCAAATTGTAAACACTTTTGGGTTTAAAATTGTACACATGGATGTTGGCTTCTAATATGTGGGCTTCACTTTGAAACCGAACAGTTACAAAAACATGGACTGGGTTAGGCTCACTAAGAAAATCAAGAAGAGGCTTAATCAGTGGGCACACAAATAGATTTCTCTTGGGGGTCGAATTTCTCTAATTAAATCAATCCTACAAAGCATCTTTATTTATTGAATTCATACCATTAAGCTCCCAAACGATGTGATCAACAAACTAAATTCCATCACATCTCATTTTTTGTGGGCAAGAACACAAAGAGAGTTGAAAATTCACCTTGCTAGTATGGATATAATTAATATATCCATTTCCCTTGGTGGATGGGGGGAAAAATATATCGCTCCATTCAACATGGCTCTTTTACTAAAAAAAATTGGAGTGGAATCACCAATGAACGCCTTTGGAAATAAGTTATATGTGAAAAATACCTACAAAATTGGGAGTTCATTCACTTGTTGTGT
Source organism: Pinus albicaulis (assembly GCA_034641835.2). Taxonomy (NCBI): domain Eukaryota; kingdom Viridiplantae; phylum Streptophyta; class Pinopsida; order Pinales; family Pinaceae; genus Pinus; species Pinus albicaulis. Next base: position 565,797,134 of record CM076573.1, on the reverse strand, counting down.
GATGGTGCTCGAGATCCTTCCCATGTCTCCTATTACCTGAGCAACCTTCTTTCGATAAAGCATTGGTTATTTGGAAATCTTAGATGGGCAGCTTGCTTAGGCTCCACTCCACAAATCGGCATAGATTTACTTGTAGGTACAAATGGCGCCCACTTACTATCTCCTGATCTCATCACCTTTTTAAATAAAATGGGATTATTTGTGATCAAAGGTATAACAAATGCTCCTCTCTCCTCTTCTTTCCATACTCACTGGAAAGATGAGTTTCATCTTGAGATTCTTGAGGCAATGATTCCGAAAATGGAAAATATACATTACCAAACTTAAACATTCTTAGATAGTCTTATCTCCCAAAGATGATACGTTATATGGTATGGGGGATCAATGCAGGGGAGATTCAATGTAAAGGAAGCATACAATCTAATCACTCTACCCCCTAGACAGATGATGGTTCACTCTTGGATGGTCTGGGCTTGGAAATTGAATCTCCCCTTAAAACTCAAAATATTTTCAAGTCTTGTTTCTCATAATCGCCTCCCCACATAGGAAATCTTATGTAGGAAGGGTTTTCAAGGCCCTAGACGATGTAGTGAGTGCCTTTCTTCTTGAGAAGACACTTTTCACATCTTTATTCTCTGCCCCTTTACCTCTTGAGTATGGAATGGTGTGCTCCATGTGATAAACTATCATGCTGCTTGGGATGTTCTGAACATTACCTCTTGCCTTTTTCGGTGGACACTAGAGCATAAAAATCACTGAACTTTGGATATATTTATTATTTGGTGTATCTGGAAGTCTAGAAATGCCTTTTTTTTATCATTTTTTGCTGAATATTTGGAGGACGTTGTGTAGCATCCTTTCTTACTATTCAGAATTTTGGGTTCTTTTGTCCTCTAATCAACTATATCCTCCTCCTCCTAGAGACTTTTGGTCTTCCTATCTTGTCGGGTTCTTCAATGGTGCTTCCTATTTTGACTCTTATGGATGTGGTATGGCTATCCACATTAGCCCTCAATGCTTTTTTAGTTTCTATTGTTATTGTGGCTTGGGCAACAACACTCAAGCCAAACTTCTTGCACTATTAGGGTCCTTCACTGTGCATTTTGGCTTGATCTCAGGCTCCTCTCCATTTTTGGTGACTCCAAATTAGTTATTGAATGGGAAAACAACAAGGCTCCTTAAATTCTACATCTCTCGAATCATGGAAGCTACGCATCAAAGCTTTGTCTGCCCTTTTCCGTCATTTATCTATCCAACATATGAACAAAATAAAACAGTGAAGCCGACCGCCTCTCAAAAATGCGTTGCAGCTCTGTCCCGGATCAAATTATCTTCAACAAGTTCGACTTGAGTATACAGACAGGGGAAGGTATCATACCTATATAAAAATATCATATCACACATTGGGATACTCTGCCTCTCGTGTATTTTCCTCTGGTTTTGTTGGTTTTGTCCCTCTTAGTATTTTAAAGGTGTAATACTTTCTTTTTTGAGTGGTTGATAAGTCTTTTGTGATATCCATTTAGTAGAGGTCAATGTTGCATTGCAACCTCTAAGAGCAATTTAGGTTACTATCCATGATGTATAAATAGACTATAAACATTTTTTTTTCTTTGCTTTAAAATAACTAAACTGATAATGGAAATTTATTTTCGAGGTACATGTACTTTCTTATTTATTTTTATTTATTTTTAAAAACTAATTAATTTACTTTTTTCATATACATTTAAATTAACCAAATTGATGATTTCCATAATATTTAGTTCAATCATTTATAATGAAAACTAAATATCATACAAACCAAACCAACTAAAACATGAACATAAATATACAAAATACAAAAGTGTACTTATCATCGAATATATTAAGTTATTATCGAGAATACTAAGGTGTTGATAATCCAATTTAAGTTTATACGATGAATTGCGTCAACTGCCCACTGCAGCTGCATGGTGCTTCAAGTTTCACTCGAGTTCTTCCTATTATAATTGAAATTTCAATAAACACTGATTATTAATAAATCTCGTCGTCAGACGCAATTTTTTTAGGACGGTAAAAATATTAGAATCTGGCCAAACAAATTAAAAAAGTTTGGTAGTAAGAATATTTGAATAGAGTTTTTAATTGTTGAAATAAATTCAAGATTATTAAAAATTTGTAAAGTATTTAAAATTAACTTTAACATAAATTTACAAAATTCTTACTAAATTTTATCAAATCTTACCAATTTTTTATGAATCTTTATTTACAAATTTGAAAGCTAAATAAACTACGCTATACTGACTACCCTCAGGGGCTCTTTGCGATCCAGATGACAATCAATTCCAAAAGGCCCGCATATGATAATTGGCGAACAACCGTTACAATCAAAGCAACGAAATTCATTCATAGATTGTGACCTTCTATTTATTTAAAAAGGGGCTCCGATTAATTTGTGTCGGCAGTGCGTTGTACAGTTATGATGTGATATCATTCCAATGAGCAATGAAATGAATGAAATTGACGAATTTAGATATCACAGTTCAGGTTGGTTTATGTAATAGCTGTTCTACGACATTGTTCTGTCCCCATTCATACCCGTAAAAAATATCACAGTGGCTCTCGCCTAAAAAGCGAGATATTCAGTATTACGGAATTTTTGTAATTATGCACGTCAATTCACCCTTCACCCTTCCAATCATTGCATCATCAACCAATAAGCGTTGTAGTGTCGGTGCTGGACCAGCGGTCTGGTACGAACTTTTTTGGTCATTAGCTATTACACTCTGAACATACCAGCCTGGCTGTGGCCCGCAGGCTCGGGTTGTTAACGGCGGTCTAACAATGGGGGTTTGCCCCTTTTTGGGTTCAAATTCCATTGCTGGGCTATTTTGATTTTTTAAATGTGTTTTTCAAAATATATAAATAAATTGAATAATTTATAAAAAAATTATTTAAATATTTAAATTATGTAAGCTTCTTAAATTAAATTTATGATTCTAATAAATTTATATTAAAATTGTATATATTAATTAAAAAATTATACTATAATAATAATTACTAACTTTAATTCTAATTTCAACTTAACTTTGAAAATAAGTCTACTAAACAAGTGAATAATTTATTTTCAATTGTCATCCAATAATTTAATTTTACAATCAAATAAAAATTTATAATCTCACCTTACCAAAAGTTACCCCGCATTTTTACACCCTTTGTTCTCACCCAATCAGTTTAAAACAAACTTAAACCATTCTGCAACAATATGATCACCCTAAAATATTCACACAATCAATTTGAAATAAATTTAATATTATCTCCATACAATATTCATTCCCCATTCCACGAGTCCTTTCTTTTTTATGTTGGTCATTACAGGCATATGTAGGGAAGATACATTATATCTAAATAAGATGTTATAATGTCTTTTTATTTAAAATAAAAAGTTTAATATTAATTAAAAAATTAATTCCATATATATATATATATATATATATATATAATTTGACTGCTAAATATATGAAGTTATATATATTCTGTCTATTCTAGTTTTGAACTTGTGGTCTATTATGAGGAAGCACATGAATTACATTTTGTAGATACTTAAAGCATTTGAAAAGAGAAAAACCTTAATCTTATATAAAAAAATGTCTTTCCACCAAGAAAATAAAATACAACAACTCACAACTTAAGTATTATAAGAAACATAACATCTCATTCTTTCCATTATTTCTTTACACTTTTTTTCCAACCCCCTATCTCTATTGCTATTATTGTCAACATTGTCTCATTCACCACGGTGGGTTATCTTTATCATAATTAGAAATTTCTGAGAGGTGCTCTTTTTGTTCCCACTATTCCATCATATTTAAGTATCAACGTTCCTTCTGCACTAGGAGCATGAGCTGTTGCGATATCAACATTTGTTGTGAATTTGAAACTGAATTTTGGGTGTTCATATTATATTTAGGGAGGAGGTCTTCCTTGATCTCCTCTTCCTCGCCTTTCAAGAAAATGGGTTCATATGGTTGCCAACATTGGGATTTGCGAACCTGCCCCTTTTTTTTTTGGAAGTTTTTTTTGGATTGTTGGCACAAATCCTATAAATGCCCTATTTGAAAAGATGAATGAAATCCACTGGTCGTAAATGCCCTATTTGAAAAGATGAATGAAATCCAATGGTCTTGTTTTCATAATCTCAAGTTTGGATCCATCATAAATAATTATGATTATTTTTTACTTGTCCATTAGGTACACATGACATGGTTCTATATATGTAGTCACATGAATTTATGCACATGTAAATAATCACATGTATTTATCCACATGTGAATAATGATATAATCACATGTAGTCAAACTTATTTATCCATATGTAATTATCTTCCAGGAACTTATAAATTTTTTATTTTCCCAACTACCTTGCTTACCTTGCTTATCAGTTGTAATCTAAATCTAGATATGGGAGGTATGTGGAATGCATTTTGCAAGAGAAATGTGACAAAGGTTGCAGTTCTCACCATGCGTCATTGATCATTATTTTATAGAAAAATAAATTCCCATATCCAATTTCTACTTGCATGTTTTGATATTTTGATTTAAGTTAGCAGGAGATCATTTCCACGTTGGCAACCAACAACAAAAATTAGAGAGAGATGGAACACTTATAAGGTTGGTCCTATGAGTTTGATTTTCCTTATGAGCCCTCCCTTCTATTTTGGATTTGTAGGGGTTATTGTGCATTTATGAAGTAGGGCACATACCATTGAGTATATTCTCTTGTAATATTGTGGGGCATACATCCCTATGTTGCACACTTATTCTTGGAAGTTATAATTGTTGTCTAGGGTTGCTCTTACCAAGGAGAATTTATTGCTGAGTAGGTGGCTGCTTTTACTTTGGGAGTTACACTCCCTAAGGGATTTAATTAGCCAATAATGGTGCAATCCTTGAGCCCATTAATGGCCATTTTGTAACCCACTCCTCTTGGATTATAAAATGATGGAGGGCACATTAATATTTCAGACAACAAAGTTGTATGTGTTGTATATTTTAGATGTGTAGATCTTGAGCATGATGCAAAACTACTATAGTACTTTATTTATGAGTAATACAAAAATAATGTGATTATTGTTGGAGCCTTTCCTTTCCATCCATAACATTTCCGATTGTTGCATGTTGTATATCAGGTCCTATTTAGCTGCTATAACTTTTTGTCATAATTTTGAAATTGCAGATATTATGTCAAGTAGACATTATTTATCTTCTGTTGTAAATTAGCTCATGAAATGCAGTCTTTGCACTCCTGAATATTTCCTTATGGTATTTAACTATATACTCATCTAAAGTTTTGATAGGGGAAATCTATATTCTAAATTTTAAGGTTTTAGGAGCTGTAAAATTCATTCTATGGGTAAAGATCCGAAGCATGGTGTAGAAAACTAACATGGTATCAGAGCTGTACATATGAAATTTCTCAACAAATCCACATATGGATGGGAATTTTTTCTATGAGACAGAGCTATCACAAGCTTTCAGTGTGTGCAATTCACTTGTTTTCGTACTTGAAGCTGATCTTCCCCCAGGTTAGGCACTTGGACCTGTACGATGTTCGAGGGTGAGATGCCCATCCATTCATTTGGTTGAGCACAATAAAAAGGTGACCAAAAAGAAGCAAATTTTCCTTGATTCAGTCAAGGACCACTTGATCCCTCACATCACATAGAAGAAGATAGGGAAGAATTTGTATCATGCCCGAGTCACTCTGTATCAAAGTGTGAAGTTTGAACATATCCCACAAGATGATTTTGAAGAAAAATCTCATTAGTAACCATATGAAAAATAGAAATACCATGGCAAGATATCCAATGAAGATCACAAAGTCGAGAGATCAAATTAAAAACATAAGAAACAAGGTTTATGAAGATGAGTTAGTTCAGATAATTGTAAATGGATTCTTAGTATCTTGACTTACATTTGTACAAGGAAAATGGGAATGTGTGAAGTTGTCCACTTTTGAAACATTGTGGGATGAATTTTTCGAGGAAAAAAATTTATTATTCAGAGTGAAAGAGACTCAAAATATTCCACTCATTGGGAGGATGACTAAAGGAGGACCCAAGAAGGCCAAGGAAAAAGAGGTTTGTTTATCTCATTCTAAGGAGGAGGCTATGATCCATGTGAAATGTTTCAAATTTTTGTAAGAAGGGACATTATGGCTATGATCCATGTGAAATGTTTCAAATTTTGTAATAAGGGAGATTATGCAAGAAAATATATAAAAAAGGGAAGCAACTAGAAATGCAGTTTGAGATGAGTGTTGAAGCTGAAGTGGATGAGTTGGCATCCAAGATATAGACATCCTTCTCCTCGATTTCCTCTTTCTCAACCAGTACCACTTTATTGTTGATCAACATGTAGATAGTGTAGGATCAAAGAGCATGACATTCAAATATGAGATATCCAACATGTTTCAAGAGCAAAAGGAGACATGCAATTGGATTTGAGTGATAATGATATCTATGTAGTGCCCTGACTTTTGATGCCTAGAAAAATAATGTATATGTCTACATGATAAATGGCTAAAAATCCAAACGATGGAATATGTAAAGTGGTACATTAAATAATAATACTAACACATCCCAGACTATAGAAGGAGAAAGGAAAAAAATGGGAGGGGCTATGATCCCACAAGAAGTGAAAAAAATGGGGCTAGCCAATTATTCTGTATTTTACCATTTTATTACTCCCATCAGTTCTTTAACTTTAACCTTATTAAACCTTTCCTTATGGTTATCCTAAGTATTATTAACCTTAGAAATTTTGAATTGGTGGTTAGGAGAGAGACATATACTTCTTATGAAAGCACATGGTATCTCATATGGATGCAAATATAATCCATGATTTTTGAGCATGCAAAAGAGATTTTGATATCCATTCTTCTATGAGATTTTTCTCTCAATGCTTAGGTTGTTGTATTAATGCTAAAATAGAATTATGGAAAAAAATTTCATGAACCTATGTGGAAATTATGATAATGTGAAAGGCAAGCGATTTTCATTGAATAAACTTAATTACAGTTGATAATCCCTAGAGTCCCAGCAGTGAGATTTCTTGGCCAGTCAATGCTAGATCACTGGAGGGAAGTGGGATAACTTAAGGGACTGCATGACAAAGATATGGATCCCATTCATTGGGTTGTGCAACCTGGTGGGAGAAGGCTGGTAGATTGAGATAGTTGTAAGAGTTTATAGACTAGTAAATCCTAGGAATTAGACTATGTGAAGGGAGATAAAGCCAATAATAGGTCACTTCATCCTTGTGGATCCTTGGTCCAAAAAATTAATTAATTTATATTAGTCAATTTCCTATGCCATATGACCCTACCCTTGAAAAAAGTGGTTAAAGGAAATTTTATAATATCAACCACCTTTAAAATATAACCCAAGTCCACCATTTTAACAAAATAATCAATATTGGAGATTTATGAAGTTATGTGCTTCTTCTTTTTCTTGCTGCTTAGTGGAATTTGGTCTATTTTATTATCCTTTGTTTAATTTGTATGTTTTTCATTTTGGATCTCATTCCATTATTTCCTTAATATGGTTGATGTATCAATTTTTCTATATTCAAACCTTCAAATATTCTGAACTTATTTTAAATAGAGAATAATTTGAAAAAAACAATAGAACTGCTTACTAGTGCAGATTGGTCTTCCACCATAGGAAGGAATGGAGTCCGTTCACTATGAGAAAACCATACTCACCTTTCCACAGAAGCAAAACCCTTGCCTGGTGTAGTAAAACCCTCAACAGCCAAGGAAGAAAAATGAAAAATAAAGGGAAAAGGGGTAATCAAACCCATCATGTGAACAACCAAGAAATCAAGATGTTTGTTTTCTCCAAGAGCATCAAGAATGTCGAATCCAATTTTTAATTTAAAATAATTAAAAATATCAAAATAAAAATTTAATATAAAATAAATAATTAAGACAAAATGGTAATTTTGTCTTAAATAAATTTCTTATACAAGGATTTTGGTGTAATATTGGGGGTAGGTGACTTACCTCAACTTTCAAGAAATTCTATCACCTAATTCCCACAATAGTTTGGATGTGATTTTCTTCAAATGAATGAGATCTAATCACCCGAGAGAATGAGGCTAGTGAGGTGATATTTTATGGCTACAGGCAAGAGCAATCACCTAGGTGTTGTGAGTGACCTATCGAGTATGAAATATTCCCATCTCAATCTTCACATGATAGATATTTCAAAGGTGTAGAAGCTCTTTTTTACAATACATAAAAGAAATCAGCCAAGAAATATTGTGGAGTTATAAAATAAAGGAAAAACAACATAGCTCCAATACCATTTATGTATCAATTACAAGTTGCTTCACCTCCTTAATGACTTTGGTTAGAAGAGGATTATGGCTAGGACCAAAAGCGTTGTATCCTTAACATATTTTCAAATTTTCAATTGAAAAAAACCATGATTATGTTTCTATGTGGTGACCATGAACAAAAGTGGCATGATATATTTGATTCAACACCTAATTTTTTAGAGTTTCCTTATGTATTTCCAAAATACTTTTTTGGGATCCCACCCACGCATGGTCTCAATTTCACCATTGAACTCAATGCAGGATTATTCCTATCTCCAAGGTTCCTTATCAAATGATTTCACCCATGTTATTTTAATTACATAAGCATCTATAATAATTGTTGACTTCTGGATTGATATGGCTTAATGCAACATTTTGAGGATGTTATTATTTTTGTTGATGAATAAAATAAGTCAATGGATCTTTTCATTTACTATAGATGGTTTAATAACATCACCATCTAGAATCAATATTAGTTCTCATAGATTGATGACTTCTTTGATCAAATGAAAAGGAACATAATATTCTTAAAGATTTATTTGTGATTTTAATACCACCAAATAAGAATTTAGAAGGGCATCCCATATATTGCATTCAAAACATGATTAAGAAATTATGATTTTATTACGATACCTTTTAAGTTTACTAATTCCCTAATAGTCTTCATAAAACTAACAAATGGGGATTTCATAAATACCTAGGAAAATTTGTTCAAGTGTTTCTAGATGATAGTTTGATTTATTCATGTGTTCCAAAGGAACATGAGGAGCACCTAAGGTTGATATTGTAGTGACTTGGAGAGAATAAGAATGATTAAAATTCCTTTTAGTGTTCCTTCTTCTAGTCAAAGATCCATTCTTTGGGCCACATTACTTTTGCAGAAGGTATAATCGCGGACCTTGCCAAAATCAAGGCCATTATGGAATTCCTAACATTAAAGGATGCTCATAAGTTACACTATTTCAATGGATTGGTTGGGTATTATAGGGTATTCATAAAGTAATCCTCCAAGATAGCTAATCCCATTACCAAGGTAAAAAATAAGGGTAAGAAATTTATACGGATAAAGTAGTTTCAACATGCCCTTTTAAGGCTCAAAAATTTGTAAACCACTTCTCTAGTCCTATAAGTGCTAAAAATGGACCAAGGTTTGTAGTATTTACATATACTAGAAATCATATTATTATGTGATGAGTAATTTATCATCTTATGGAGCAGTTCATTAGTCAAGCCACAAGATCACTATGAAGTTCAAGGAATCAAGAGGAAGTCCTGATTAGTTGGGAAAACACTTGTGTTCCACAGCCATGCATGTGGACATCAAGGTGTATATGTACATCCCCATATTGAATTAAGTTACCATCACAAGAAAATGCATTCCTCATTTTTTACTACACATCATGCCTCCATTTATGTTAATCGCATGTGCGTCTCTATGTGTATAGAGTATCACTTGAGTAAGAGTTTCATGAAATTTTTCATGTTGTAAGACCCTATGTTTTTATCTTGAGAAAGTGGAGTCCTCTCCAAGTCACTCATGTAGAATAGGTTATCATAAAAAATGTATGTGCTTTTCCATAAGATGTGAACATTTCATTTTAAGCAGTGTGAAAATGCGGTTTTAACAGGACATTAAAAGATGGAACGAGCATGAAGATTTAGGATGTTAGTGTTATGATTGAGGCATGAATGCACATCTAAGAAGACTTTAACAAGGGTTGAAAATGAGGAATAATTAGAGAGGTTGGGGTGTTGTAGTCTCACTTAGAGGTGTAGACAAGCAATTTAAGCAGCATGAGAAATTATTACACAATATTAAGACATTTGACGAGCTGAACGAAGGCAACTTGTTAATGGTACTAAGTGAAAATTCCTTAATCGAAGTTGATACCCTCTCCTTGGCACTACATATTTGCATGACGAAGAAGAAATGTGAAATATATGTGCAACCTACTAAAGAAATTATCAAGGTTGTTGCAACATGTATAGATGGTTTTGTCATGTTGCAAAAGGAGGTGTTGGAACTTGGAAGTTGGCCATTGGAGTAAATTTGTAATGGATTCGAGGGGGTGAAAGGATCTGATAAGGAGTGAACTACAAAAATCTAAAAAATATGCCATATTGGGTTGGAATATTACTATTTTGGGACATCCAAAGTTGAAGGTTCACTACGTGTATCTTGGGCTTTTGATATGTGTTAGTGGTGTTAGTGTATTGTTCTTGATGAGAATTGGCTAGAATGTGTTCCGTGAAGGAAAAAAGACCACAAGTTTGATATGGCTTTAACCATTTGGCATTATAAGGTGTGTTATGCCTTGGTTTTGAGGAGACATTTAGGACCATCTTAGACTGTGATGGGTTGTAACGTGGACTTAGGTCCACTTGCATGGGTTGAGGTGCAAAGGTAACCCATGAGTTGAGGAAAATGATTGAAATGATTACATAGATATAAAGTGTTTATTATATAATATTAATGTTTTTTTGTCGCAGAATGGAAGAGGAATATAAGAAAAGAGAGGCACTGAGGTTTGTTCTAAATCAATCAAAAGGAAGGAAACATGTATCTTATTAGTAGGAGTTTTTAGGTTTCCTCTTCAATAGGAATAAATTTTAGCTGGAGCTAGAGAGTTGGCCTCAAAAGCATTGATTGGGTATTCTAAAAATCCAAGACCTGAAATATCCAAGCTAGTCCATTAGATAGATTGGTCTTGGGAAAATGTTGCAAAGGCTAAGGTGAAAATCTCCCATTTTTAATGTGGGTTTTAAACCTTCTATTTGAGAATGATAAAAACAAGGTCATGATCTTGAAAGGAGGTCATTTATTTTACCAAAACTCAATGCCCATTTTTAATCCATGGTGTGATTCTATCTATTTGGATTTGGCCTTGAACATTAAGATCTATCTTTGAGTCTAGTTATCAATCTCCCATTTTTATTTGTAGAGAAGGTCTTAAGTGCTATGGGGGATAAGATGGTTATATTCCAACAACGCTCCCTTGGAACCCTATAAAGAGTTGTTGCGCCCCATTTTGTTGTCATAATATTTCAACCATGAGATTTTCCTATGAGGTTGGCCTTGAAGGGAGGGTATGTAAAGGAAGTGGAAAAATCAAAATTTCATGTTGTGTCTAAGGAGAAGTATAGATTGTAGGTGTCTCTATAGGTCTTGAAAAAGGTGAAAGGAAATGGAGTTTACCTCCTATTGCAACACCTTCTATTCCTCCATTCGAGGTGTTAAAGGGCACTAACTTTAAGTGTCATAGGTGAAAGCTCATGAAGATCTTAAAAATGAGAAGGTAGGTGTGATTTAGCGTAGGATTGATTATTTAACGGTTGAATTTTTGGGTGAGATTTCCAAGTAAATGGAAAATTTGAAGCCTTGCTAGTACCACCTATAGATTAAGTAGAGTATGAGAAAATGCTTCCAAAGATTCAAAGAGTCTCTCCATATGTTTTCCATGGGATCCATGGAAATTATGTTCAGATTTCAATAACTCAAGTTAAGGTATCATCTTGACTCAAGGCACATATACTTCTTCAACTAGTGGTGGATATTCCAACCAATGACAAGGCAAGGTTGTTCATTTACAAGTTTGGCATGAATCAAGTATTCTCCCTCTTTGCGAAACTCTAAGATTAGTGTGCATAATGGACTTATTATTGTAAATAATTGCAAATATTGGATTATGTCGAAGTTTAAGGGCTTGAAATGGTTGCCTCAACCTACAAATATTTAAAGGAACTATGTGTTTTTCAATTAAACCATTAGGTGGCAGGGAGCTAGAAAAAAGGAAGGCCTTGTGGCTATTTTTAAGAGGCCAAATTTGTCATTTTTTTGTGAGTTTGGTTATAATTTTGTTTCCATCTAATTTAATGCTAATAACCTAGCTATGTGTTCATTCAATAGATTTGTAAATTCCTATGTCAATGGATTGTCGGGTGTTAGGTTTGAAAGAAAATTAATATTTATAACAAATTCCAAAGACCTTCCTTAACCAAAAAATCTCATTGTATGGATGGTGCTAAGGTTATTGCCAGAGTTGATAACTACTCGAAAATAATAGTGAAATATGTATAGGTGATGAGCACTATGTGTAAGCTTTGAATTATATGAAAAGGGTGGGAGAAGAAAAAAATGTTGATATTATGGTATTTGAAACCCCGTTTTGTTATTCATATTTACCTACAAATAAAGGAGTCTTACCTATAACATTACCATTTCCATCGTTATCAAAGTTTCTCAAACTCCTTCCATGACTTGTAAGCTTAGGGGAAGCTAAAAGTTCTGTCCATACATCATTTCCAAAAATCTGCAATGGCTTAGCAACCTTAGGCAATGATCTCCCAAGTACATTTGTTGCCTCAGACTGGAAGGAAATTGAACTTAATGTCAATTTCTTAAAGCCATGGAGATGTCAGGTCCGTGAATGCTTTCCACCACGAATGTTTTTTTTATGTGTGATTTATTGGAAAGTTCAGGGGTCTCTTGTAACTTATTATTTAATTGATCTTGCAAAGAAGGAATTCCATTCGGCTTGCCAAATGCGATGTCATTTTCATTGAATCGAGGCTTTTGTTGCTTTCAAAGTGATTCCAAAACTTGTTGGTCAATATGTATATTTAGACAATTTACTGAAATGGAATTGAAATCTTATTGCTAATTTCCACAAAATTCACGCAACCTAATGTATCAAGGGTTAGAATAATAGAAAATCACCGAACATACAAAAGGGTTTATTTCAAATCTCATTGGTTAATTTTACTATGGGAGCTCCAATGGTCAATATGTGAATTTCACAATTTCTTTAAGATATCACAAATAATGAAGTGAGGGTTTGCACGACAGCAAATTGCAAAACATCGAGAGGTTTTTTTTCAAATTGCGTTGGGTTTTGTTACATAACATGAATTTGATTTAAAATTCTGGAATTTTCCACATATGGCTTGTTAGAGATAAACATTTATAATATATGAGGAATTAAGTAGATCTATGTAAAAATTTTGATAAATGCATGCGATTTGAATTGAGTAATGAGAAAAGGCATTAGAAAAATTGTGGAAAGAGGCAAGAGATATGAATGTATTTACTTGCTCAAGTAAAATCCGGGCCACCTAAAGCTTTGAATAAATTGATCCATCCACTGTGTTCAAGCATATACAAGATGATCAACCTTCCATCTTTCGAGCTCCTCACTAGTCTTTTCGTGTGCAACACCTTCAACTGGCTTGAACCGAGGTTCAAATTGAATATTTTTAATGACTAAAACTGTGGGCAGTAAGGAACCGTGGATGAGACGAACACGTTATTATATACCAGGGATGGGATGAGCTATTCCAGATAATAAACTAGCAATTGCACCATATGTTGCAAAGGAAACGCTATAAAGAATTAACATAGGAAAGAGTAGTATAGAAGAAAACAATATTTCTTATATATAAATATATAAATATATATATATATATATATATATATATATATATATATATAATCGTCTTAAAAAAATAAGAAGAAGAATCGAAAATTTCTCCATAATAAACATGTTTGGATATCGACATTTCAAATATTCAAATATAGAAGAAGTACATATGTATACCTCCCTAAACTAGATGGATGTAATACGAAAGGTTACTTGTAAATATTTAATCACTGTTGTAAATTACTTTAAAATATTATGGCCTTGTTGGGAAAGATACGTGAAGTCATATATGAACTAATGTTTTATTTATTTTTAATAATAATCATTATAATCGATATATTTAGCCAGCCTCCATGTAGACTACATTGGATAAAATATGCAAAAGAAAATTTTCACGCCTCAACAGTTAAGGAAGTCCAATAAAGACTTTGGACATAAGTCGTTCTTGCCCATATGCCTCATCCTAGGGGAAAATAAAAAGTACTCAAAGAAAAAAGGTGGTTGGCCAAGAAGGGAGAGGGGAAAAATTGAGGTAACCGGTATCTTGGAGCCTGGTAACTTGGTAGGAAGAGGCCCAAGTAGATTTGTAGTTATAAGATACTTTCCTCAAGGAGGGGGCATTGTATATAAAATCGTTCCTAAGTGTGAAATTTAGCTCGGGGGAGTCTGGAAGAGGTGTGAGGTCTTATTGGTTGGGTCGAAGATCTATTCACCCACTGTGGTTGGCAGCATACCCACTAGATTGAACATATAAGTTTTTATAAATATTTTACGATGAATTTGTCCCATGAGTGCTTTTATGTGAGTAAGATATTTTATTTGTGAAAAAAATAGTTTTTCCGTGAATAAACTTATTTTTTGGAAACAAGAAGACATACTGGGAACCAAATGTCTTTCTGAAAATCAATGTGCTTCTCAAGATAGGATGGAATTCATAATAGAGCAAGGAGATTGGAAGGGAATTCGAGCAAGAAAATAAACAATGGGTGAGGGAGGTTAGTTACTTAGGCAAGACTCAACGAATAATCTTGCCATAGAAGCAACAATCCTACTTAAAGTATCAGGTTGGGAAACATTACAAGCCTTGGTATAGGCTCACAAATACAGGCCTTGGAAGGCTCACAAATATCTAAAACTGAATCTTGGTATAAAAATATTTTCTAGGACCTTTATTCTGTATATATATGCTCAAACTTTAGAACAAGAAATCGATAATAAAATGCCTTAACATGTCTTAGAATTTTTGATAATATAAACAAGAAAGTGTAATCGTAATAGAACCATGCAAGGCTTGTCTAGTCTAGTTTTCTTCTATCTGTGTCGAAAGTCAAAAGAATAAAAATGCAGAGTCAAGAATAAACAGAGATGCCAATCAGACAGCTCAGCATTGTATTTCTAAATAACTATAGAGACTATGATATTAGCACTATAATAAGGGTAATAACTCCCTGTAATTAGAACTGGTGAAATTGAAGATAATTATAACAACGAAAATAATAGCATCATGCAATATTTCAAATAGAATAGCAAATATAAGAACTAAAATAAATGCATGTCATAAATTTAAAAAGATTTTACAGTCTCAATTGTACAGGAAATTAGTCTATGACAAAATAAACCCCAAGGAGAAATATATAAGTAAATATATTTCCAAAAATGATTATAATCCTTTGAAATAAAAAACTAAGTCTTTGTTTTGTTACAATTCGAGACTACAATTGGGGCTATGAAAGGCATGAAGACAATGGCCCGAAACAACATTTTACAGAAACCCTTTTTGATTAGAAAGTGCTTGCATTTGAAAACTTGAACCAAGGTAATGAGGTAGAGTTTATTAGAACCTGTAGAAATGATAAAGGACAATCTATTGAGCCATTGAGACAGTTCCAAGCTGTAGACATGAAGTTACTTGGAAACAGAAACCCATTGGTAAAAAGTGTATGCAAGACCTAATAGGTATTGAAGATTCGTAACCAGGACTATAAATATATTAGAGGCTCCCAAATACCTGTAGTCGCTTAAATTTAGTCTCGCCATAAATGCAAAAGGTCTGCAATTACATAACATAATCGTATAGGAATTCACCTCTATATTAATAAAAAGAAACATTTCGGTTTACCAGAGGATTTTCTGGCTGAATGGGAAAGGTATCACAGCTTTCTTTGCATGGCGGGCATTAAAATATCATAGAGGTCTGATGTGATTGTGTGTGGTGAGGAAAAATTTGGAATGACAAGAAGGCTTCAGGATTCCATGCGAGGCTGGACAACACAAAATTCTTGAGCTGCCACCGTTCGAATTCTCCCGTCCATTTCTGCAGCATGTTGTCGATGTTGATTCTCTCTACGATGTCCAGCTTTTCGTCATCTTTGGACAGGATTTCATCTGTCAAGACATCGAGATCATGCACATGCTTATTCATGGCTTATACACGAGAAGATGGAGCATCTTATTTTGATGTTCGTTAATATATATTTTCCTGTAACTCATTAAAAATTGTAATTGTTTTTAATCGTTTGGTAGATATGATTTGAATTGTATAACATTACAATCAAGGGTTTAGAATGGTACACGTAGCAATTTATGAAAGTTGTTTTCAAATAAGTACACTTTACAGAGTAATTACATAAGTCACTAATATATAATATATAATAATAAAATATCTCCTTCTGAAGTGAAAAAGTCAGTATCCAGAAAAGTTTATTTGGGAAAATGGATTCAAAACACAAAAGTCGATATCCAGAAAATTTTATGTGGGAAAATAGATTCAAAAATCAACTACCATGAATATAGACTACTTCAAATGGAAAGGGTAATAAATTCATATAAAGGATACAATATTCAAATTCAAAATTATTTCCAATGTCTCAATTGGAATGAAAGATAATAATCAAATTAGCAATCATTGCCTCACGTGATTTAGCATGGAATATTTTAAAAGAGAGAAGTGATTTTTTTCACATATTCTGTTTTCCTTTTTTATCATTTAGTTGAATTTATTTTTATTTTTTAAGATCCCAACAGACCATTTATTTTAATGAAGATGAAATCATTTTTAATGAAAAATCTTAATTCTTAATCTAGATGTTACACTTTGATAACTAAAAAAATATTATGAGAAATTTATTTAAGTCCACTCAAACCATATTGGTACTCTTCCAAAATGAAACTTTCAAAAGCAAGGAAAAAATTATCTTAGCATAGAAAAAGTGAAAGTGCTTTCATGGATATTTTTAGTCCTCATGTTGTCCATACATCTAATTATTTTGGAAGAACTCCAATATCTAATCCAAATTTGAAGGAATAATTTAAACAAGGACATTGATATGACCCTTGAGAACTAAATCCAAGAATTGTCTTTGCTTAATATGATAGGGAAATTCATATTCTCTTATCATGTAACCACCCCACTAAGTGGCATTAAGGAGATGAGTTGATGTTTTTTTTTCCTCTTTAACTACTATTATAGGGTCTCTTTCGAGCTTGTATATTTGTTATGCTCAACAAGAACTTTCCAACCATTGTATTCTTTCTTAATTATGGGTCATGCATAGAAAGATATGACCTTCTAAAAATTTCTTCAAGTTCTCTTTTTCTCGACCACACTAGAAATCATACTAGTGATGTGGCAACAAGTTCACCCAACATCCGTATTATGTCATGTCACAGCTAGAATAATTCACCCCTGGGTTCATACTTGTTGAGACATTCATCTTTGCTTAACCACTTATTGGTTTTGTTGTTTTCTTAATATGATAGGAAAAATCATCTTCTCTTATCATGTACACAACCCTCCTAAGTGGTATTAGGGAGGTGAGTTAATGTATTTTTTTCCTCTATATGTACTATTATAGAGACTTTTTTGAGCTTCTATATGTGTTCCTCTCAATAATAACTTTCCAACCATTATAATATGGATTAATTATGAGACACCTATAGAAAGATGTGACCTTCTAAATATTTATTCAAGTTCTCTTTTCCTCAACCACGTCAATGATCACAATGGTGATGTGGCAGCAAGTTCACCAGTCATATATACTATGCCATGTCACAACTCGTATGATTCACCCATGGGTTTACACTTGTTGAGACATTCATCTTTGCTTAAATTCTTATTGGTTTATAATTATACTACTCCACAATTATATCACTTTCTCACCAATCTCCTCATCATGCCAAGCCTTTTAAACCATGTGATTGTTGGGCAATTTATTTGAACAAATTGCTGCATTAAATTATCGACCAGGGAAACTCGTGAGCTTGTGATGGTGCCAGCAATATATATGCAGGAGTAGGCAACTAACTCTATGTCTAACTAAATTATTTATGATTCAATATAATATGCAAGGGAAGAGGCTCCTAACTTAGGAGGTCCTGGTTGTCCTTCCCTACAGTATCATAGAGAAATCATTCATAAAACCAGAAACTTGAAATAAAGACAAGGCTATTCAAAAGCGGAAAGTAATATATTCTATAACTCTAACTCAATTAGTTTAAAAAGAGGAATAATATTGAAATGGTTCTTGACTCAAGAAATCCACTTTCACCTCAATTACCACTTAATGAATCAGACATTAAAACCAAGAACTTAAGATGGATAAATTATTAATGAAAGAAGCTCTTAACTTAAGAGACATGTAAAGTATTCCATTATAATTCATTCATCTTAATATCAAAAATCTCAACAAGAAACTACTTGCACACAAACAGAAGAAACCAATTTTAATTCGACAAGAGAATGAACTTTAATTGTTGTTCAGATTCAAAGAGAGAGAAAGACTAACTTAGTCTTTTGATTGTCCTCTCATGTACTAATCCAAACTAAACTAAGATTCATTCATAAGCATAAGAAATGAAATGACTTGAAACATAAAAGCAAAAGAATGAATTTCAATTATCATGCAAATCAAATAGAGAGAGAGAGCCTAACTTAGACCCTTGGATATCATCTCACATGTTGATAAGATTCTAATTTAAAACTCATTCATCAATCACACACAAATCCTTAAACATCTAAGCAATGAAATGAAACAAAATCTAATATGAAATAAAATGTTTCTCCCATCCTTTTAGAGTGAGCTCAATTCTCTTAAGAACAAGACAAATTATTCCATATACTACACTAAGGAAACTTATATCTAAAACTACATAAATTCCATAAATTCATATTCTACATTAACATAATTTACATCTAAAACTACATAATGGAAATATATGAAAAATGAAGCTTTATTCTATTCCATCATTAATTGGATACAATGCTCTAAGAGTCCTCCCCTTGGAATGGAGGAGGTACTCCTATTTATACAATGAGAGGAGTAACAAACTCATAATGATCATCCACTAATATCTCTAACCATCTAGACACATAACCCTATCCTCCATGATTTCCTCCATGATCTTTTCCATGAGGTTTATCTTCTTAATTTCGAATTTGATCATCCAAGGCCACATAAAGGTGTCTTGGAAGCTTCCTTTGAGCCTACACATGTCAACAAACTCATGCTAATTGTTAGGCATAAGTATAAGCATATTATTTTCTAAGTTTTAGCCATAAATTCACTTTAAAATGTTAAGAATTAATAAACTTTGGAAAAACATAGGTATGACCCAATAATGAAGTGAATGTAATGATATGGAGGTGGAATGGAGGTGACATGAAGGTAAAATGTGAAGATATTGATGAATAATGGAGTGAAAATAGGGACTATTTTGAGGCCCAACATACCCCCAAACTGAAGGTATTGCATGTCCTCATGCAATCTATTACATTACTTTTTTGGTACTTGAGCTTTGGCTTAAACTCTGCATGAGATCATTTACTTAACTTTTGCAAAGCGTTATTTTAATGAACTACAACTTGGTTGGTTCTTGTGTTTCAACCATATTTTGTTTGTTGCGTTCATTGTATGATCTTTGCATAATGATAATGTGCTTTTTATGGCAGAGTATTTTTGTTGGAATGCATCATGGTTGGTTCTTGTGTAACAACCATGATTCTATTGGCATCGAATTAACTTTTAAATACTTTAGACAAAGCCATTTGTATGCTCATGTAATAGTAAATATATTTTGAAGGTAAGTGGGTTTAGAATGTGATATATAACTGTGGATATGAATGTGACAAAGCATGTATGTAAATGTATCCTTCCCATTAAATGGATGGCTTTGGCAATGAAAGGAAAGGAAGTGAAGTTTTTTTTTTTTTTTTCCAAAAATTATTATTCTAACATTTCAAGGAATTTAATGGTTAAAAGTTAGAAAATAGCATACCTTAACTTACCCTTCCAAAAATAGGTGAGAGTCGTGCATGTGTGACTGGAAACTGTTGTGAAAATGGTGGATGAAAGATGGATCTGTATTGTCGTATCAGCTGCTGGATCCGCTGCTACTAGATGAAAAATCTGAGGAGTCTGTTGAACATAGCTGAAAGTTGTATCTGCTGCTGGATGATGAATCCGATGAGTTTGCTGAATATGGCTGAAAATCTATAAGGCTTGGAAGGTATAGAAAATATAGAAGTTACATTTTCCTCCCAGCCTTATTTATTGACTTGTCCTCAAGTGAAATACAATGAATACCATGAATGGAAATATAATGAATGGAAATTGGCTTCATCTGTTGCAAAATATGGGTCTTCAAGTCTTCAACGCTCGATGGCACAAATCTTGCTATGTGATTAAATGTGTCGATGTCGAACATAGCAAGAAGTTGTTGACTTAGTGGCCGTTAATGAATGCCCCTAGCCAACACAAGAGCTCCCACCATTGATTCCAATGGGAGTCGGGATGCCTAACACATCTTTGTAGGTACGAATAAATTTGTCGTGGTCGAGTCACCTACAAGATCCAACGAACAAGGGATATTAATGTACTCCCATTGTTCATTGGCAAGAGTACTTGCCATTAAGGCATGCAAGCCTCTAGGTGTTTTTCAATGATATTTAGACTCTAGAACTTTGACTCAAGCAGGGTTTTATTGGCGGAAATGAAAAATGGTATGAAAAGGGAAATGGAAATGGAAAATGGTTTTTATTGATGAGTTAGGAAGCATGGTGAATGAAGAAGAACTCTTGCTATGAAAAATGGACATGGAAATGGTATGCTTTATAGATGTACAATTGATGGGATTCAAAATATTTTCAGAAAGGGAGGTGGAAGGTAATGGTTGTGGAGATGGATTTGTCTTGAGAATTTTTCATGAATTTAGTCTTTGGAAGACTAATTGTCGTCACAATGTAGTCTCCGTAATGATCGCTTTGTCGTCCTGTAACCTGTAAAAAAAACTTGGCAGAAAGAAACATAAGTGTGTTCAAGAAGAAAAGGCCAGTTCCTTCATGATTCTTACGCAAAAATTCATACCAAATAAAACAAGTTAAGGACAATCAAAGGTGTTGAAATTGACTTAATCATGACATAAAATCAATCCATTCTTAAAAATAACCATGAAAAATAATACTCCCTGTCAGATAACTCATGAAATGTGCTTCGCAATTCTGTTCTGTAAAGCATACAAAAACCATGTGATGAGTTTATGCCATCTTGATGCTATCAAAAGAGAATTGAATCCTCCAATTGATTTTTAAAATTCGTTTCCAAGTATGCCATTTTTTCAAAGTTGTGTGAATTTTGTGAAAAAAAATTTAGATTTTTTTTAAATGAAAACATAAAAAAATTTTTAGATGTTTCATTAAACAATAAATTAAAAACATAAATTTTTAATTTATTATTTAAGTTGAATTATTTTTTTTATTTTGTTTTTGTTTTTTTTTTTTTTAATAACAAAATTAAAATAGAAATTTTATTTTGTTATTTATTTTTTAACAATACAATGAAAAATCTATATATATATATATATTTTTTTTTAATTATTATTTTTTTTAAAACTAGAAAAAAAAAAAAAAACAATTTTATTATTATTTTTTAACAACAAAATTAAAAATAAAATTTTTAATTTGTTGATTTTTTTTATTGTTTTTTAAAAAATAAAGAAATCAACAAATTCTATTAAAAATTAATAAAGAAAATTTCTAAAAATAAACTAACACTAATTTGTTATTTATTTTGAGTTTTTTTTTAATAAAGAAATCAACAAAAACAAACTAATAAAGAAAATTTCTAAAAATAAACTAACACTAAAATGGATTTTCTTCCAATATCCCTCAAAAAACACACAAAATCCTCTAAAATCAATGAAAAATCTGGCTTTTTGTTTAGAAGATAATGCACATGCAAAATCTTCTCCAAGATAAGTCAAATCAAATTTTTTATCATTAAATGGAATATGGAGGAGGCATTTTAGTGAACGGAGGCAAATATTTTCTAGGTTTATTGGGTGGAGCTTGGACCGAGATTTAGAGCCCACAGCGTGAAAGAGCCTGAGAGTTGGTCCGCGAGGAAAACATGGAGAATCATGGCGCTATGGATTTCCCTTGGAGTTTCGAAAGCTGGACCAGATGTCGCGGGCAGCTCTAAAAATGTGAGGCGTGGCCTGTACAAGCGCACTGGCTAAAACTCCGAGAACCAAGATCTGGGCCATGCCTGCAATCACGAATGCGTTGCAATTGATCTCTCTCACTGTGTTCTGAGACTGTCGCTCATTTTGCATTTCCACCAAGGCACTCACAGCAGTATTTTTTTGGATCCAGATAATTTGGCAAAATTTGGGCAGCAACGACCACACCAAATTGTCCAAGTGATGTCCTGAGGATTGGTATTGTGACCAATGGTGAAAGGTTGTCAAGATAAACCGCGCGTTTCAACTTCTCTTCAAAATCAACACACTCTTTTAGCTGTTGTGTGGTTGAAGACCGTCCATAATTACTTGAGAAAAAGAAATGGACCAAGCTACTAATAATTCCTGTAGAAATAAAACACTGCTGCTGAAGATGAACCTGCTGGTGGACTAAGAGAAAGGCGAGCCAATTGGCTTTCACTTCATTGCTCGCGAGCCGACCTCTAAGTCGAGTTGCAGGGTTGATAAGAGGCTTGATTGACTGGCCTATTGGTATGAAGAGTCTGGCAGCAATGGAATGAGTGCCACAAGCTTGTGAAAAACTGCCTGTAGTTGCGGCCTTGATGCCCTGAATTGGCTCAAACGATGGCTCAATGAGAGCAAGCAGCAAGAGAGGAGCTTTGGTGCTTCGATGGCTTGCTCAAAAATAAAAGGCCCAGCCTCAAGCGGAATTTACCACAACAGAGAGCAACGAAATTTTATTTGCTGTATTTGTTTGTTTGTTGGTTGATTGTTTTATTGTTAAATTTTTTATGAAATATGTTGTTGTTTTTGTGTTTCATTTTGGCAACGGCGCCAAAATGTTGGGCAATTTATTTGAACAAATTGCTGCATTAAATTATCGACCAGGGAAACTCGTGAGCTTGTGATGGTGCCAGCAATATATATGCAGGAGTAGGCAACTAACTCTATGTCTAACTAAATTATTTATGATTCAATATAATATGCAGAGAAGAGGCTCTAACTTAGGAGGGTCTGGTTGTCCTTCCCTACGGTATCCTTAGAGAAATCATTCATAAACCCGAAACTTGAAATAAAGACAAGGCTATTCCAAAGGCTGAAAGTAATATATTCTATAACTCTAACTCAATTAGTTTAAAAAGAGGAATAATATTGAAATGGTTCTTGACTCAAGAAATCCACTTTCACCTCAATTACCACTTAATGAATCAGAGATTAAAACCAATAACTTAAGATGGATAAATCATTAATGAAAGAAGCTCTTAACTTAAGAGACATGTAAAGTATTCCATTATAATTCATTCATCTTAATATCAAAAATCTCAACAAGAAACTACTTGCACACAAACAAAAGAAACCAATTTTAATTCGACAAGAGAATGAACTTTAATTGTTGTTCAGATTCAAAGAGAGAGAAAGACTAACTTAGTCTTTTGATTGTCCTCTCATGTACTAATCCAAACTAAACTAAGATCCATTCATAAGCATAAGAAATGAAATGACTTGAAACATAGAAGCAAAAGAATGAATTTCAATTATCATGCAAATCAAATAGAGAGAGAGCCTAACTTAGACCCTTGGATATCCTCTCACATGTTGATAAGATTCTAATTTAAAACTCATTCATAAATCACAAACAAATCCTTAAACATCTAAGCAATGAAATGAAACAAAATCTAATATGAAATAAAATGTTTCTCTCATCCTTTTAGAGTGAGCTCAATTCTCTTAAGAACAAGACAAATTATTCCATATACTACATTAAGGAAACTTATATCTAAAACTACATAAATTCCATAAATTCATATTCTACATTAACATAATTTACATCTAAAACTACATAATGGAAATATATGAAAAATGAAGCTTTATTCTATTCCATCATCAATTGGATACAATGCTCTAAGAGTCCTCCCCCTTGGAATGGAGGAGGTACTCCTATTTATACAATGAGAGGAGTAACAAACTCATAATGATCATCCACTAATATCTCTAACCATCTAGACACATAACCCTATCCTCCATGATTTCCTCCATGATCTTTTCCATGAGGTTTATCTTCTTAACTTCGAATTTGATCCTCCAAGGCCACATAAAGGTGTCTTGGAAGCTTCCTTTGAGCCTACACATGTCAACAAACTCATGCTAATTGTTAGGCATAAGTATAAGCATATTATTTTCTAAGTTTTAGCCATAAATTCACTTTAAAATGTTAAGAATTAATAAACTTTGGAAAAACATAGTTATGACCCAATAATGAATTGAATGTAATGATATGGAGGTGGAATGGAGGTGACATGAAGGTAAAATGTGAAGATATTGATGAATAATGGAGTGAAAATAGGGACTATTTTGAGGCCCAACAGTGATATAGTGCACATGAACATTTTATCTATGCAATACGTCACATAGAGGAAAATTTCATCCTATAAAATAGCACATCACACAAATTTTCTTTGTACACGTCCTACTTTTCCCTGTGTCTTCTATGTCCCCCACCCCTTCTTCCTTTCTTTTTTCTTCATCTATCCCTTATATTTTCCTTTATTTTTCTTTCTTTCTTTCTTAATTGCATGATAAAACTATTTTATTTTGTGGAAACCCCCTTTCGTCATATTTATCACATCTATAAAGACTATAGACATTCAACATCCAACCAATGTGTGACATGTGTTAACCTCAAAGTTTACATGAGGTGCAACAACCAATCAGAGCATGCCACATGTCCTCCTCAAAGTTTTCAATGATACGACAATGTGACACATGTCATAGGAGAAAGATTTCCCAACTCATGATATTCCAATGAGGATTTACCACATGTCCCTTCAAAATTTCATGGCCTCTATCATATCACACGATTTGTTTTCTGCAATACAGCCTATATCACATAAAAAAAATTCTATGAAATACACAAAAAATATTAAGCCTTGAAAACCATCCAAATTTTTACAAACATGTGCCTAAGTGTTTTCCATAGGGTGATACACTTATCTAAGAACCTTAGGCTTCTATAAAACTCAAAAAAAGGCATGAATACTTAAAAAATAATTGGTTTATATGTTAATAAGCTTAGTTTTTCAAGGGAATAACTCAGTTTTTCAAGGTGTTCATACCTAGGTCCCATACCAGAGGAAGCATGATCAGTGCACTCAATGATGTGTGATGTTCAACTGTAAAAAATGGGTTGGAAACAAATCAATTTTTTGGCATGTTCTAACTTTAGAGATTAAAATTCTCTTTTGAGTAATTTTGAATTTTTTGAGGGCTTAAGGATGATAAACATGGATGAGAAAATGGAAGGAAATCACCCAAAGCGTCCAATGTATATCTCACATATCTTTTTCCTCTTGGAGGAATGTTATGTGAAATTTTTCCTCACCAAACTTTCAGTGATGATTATCTTAGAAAACAAGCATCAATAATGTTTTACTATTTGTAATACAACTAAAAAAATAAAATAATTTTGTATTATGACCAAGAAACAGCCATTTCATTGGAATTTCGACATTTGATGACTAGAGAGACATTATCCAACTGGAAAAATATTGACTTTGTCAGACATCAATATCCTGATAAATAGATAATTCACTTGGTCAAATATTGAATATATGAGGATATTTAATTTTCGTTGCATATCTAAGGAACAAAATTTTTGTTGGATATTTGACTAACATATCGTTAGATATTCGACGATAATTGTGTTTATCGAATATCCGAAAAATGTTGGGGCTTAAAAATGAAACAAAAAGTGTTTGCAAGAAAAATTTGACAGTACGATTGAACTATTGGAGTATGACCTCAGATTTTTGGTCCATATGTACTAGTGGGGGTTATGGGTTAGGGGTTAAGGGTCATGGGTTAAGTGGATAAGGGGTTAAGGCTTAGGGGTTCGTGGATTTTAGGTTAGGAGTTAGAGGCTTAAGGTTTAATGGGTCAAAGGGTTAATGGGTTATGAGTTATGAATGTACATGGTAAGGGATTATGGCTTGGGGATTAAGGCGATAGGGAATTTAGTGGTTATGGGTTGTAATAATGGGGCCCCTAATCCCCTTATCACCATTTGAAAGCAAATACATGGAGGATATTTGGGGGAATTGTGATTTTCCATAAAATTTGGATAAAATTTTAGGACGTTGTGGCTCTTTTCGTTGAACCCTAGTAGTGCTTGGAGGTTGTATTTAGAGGTGTTTTCAAACAAAAAATTAATATGACCAAGAAGATTAGTGTTGGAGCACCTATGGTTTGGAAGAAAGGATTAGGGGTTCTAGAAGTTAAGGGGTGTAAAAATTCCTTGAAATCCTGCAACTGCTTGAATGAAAAACTATGAAACTAATTTTGTTACACCAAGACACAAGATTTCTATATGATAGATAAGCAGCGGAAAAGAAAGAAAATCACACATAATAACACAATATTTTCCTGGGTAACTCAACTAGGAAAACCCTCTACTTGTTGTAGATTGTATTAGCAGAAATTTACCAAATAGAATACTTTACAAGAAATTTTTTTTCCAAACCTCACTGCAATAACTTGACTCAACCCATATTTCTTTGAATTTAAGTCTCTTATTTCCTAGCGTTGGACAATCCCCTATTATTTAGGAATTAACTCCTAATTTTTAGTGCAGTTTTAGAAGGTCTATATGTTATTTTCATACAGGATCCTCCTTGATACATTGTTCCTATAACAAGCTCTCACATAAAATCATGCTTACAAATATGATACAATGATGTGCCTTTGTCCTCCTTTTAAGCCTTTCAACCCATGCTATAACCAGAAAGATAATATTTCAAGCTCAAAGTTGTGATTGATGTGTTAACTGTGTTGAACTAACTCTTCTAATTCATTCTTGAGTCTTATAAATGCTCACTTGGAGAAAAATAAAATTGAGCCTCCAATTTCTTCACATGAGTTAGCTTCTCCATAAAATCATCCTTGAACTCGTGCATGTTAAATAAGGACTAATCCAGGTCTTTCTTGACTAAGGCACACGTCTAGAAGACCTTCCTCGCTATTATTTTCAACACTCC
This sequence comes from Pinus albicaulis, assembly GCA_034641835.2. NCBI lineage: Eukaryota > Viridiplantae > Streptophyta > Pinopsida > Pinales > Pinaceae > Pinus > Pinus albicaulis. The sequence goes on along the minus strand of CM076573.1, from coordinate 565,769,852 downwards.
CTCTTTGCAAGGAAGAGATTTTTTACAATTCCCAACTTATCTCTAAAATGGAAAAAAGTGCTTCTCGCCAATGCCTTGGTCAAGATATATGTTGTGTGGTCCTCTTTTGGGATGTATGGAAAATTCAATATCCATTTCTGCACAATCTTTGAGATGATGATACCTGATCTCGATATGCTATGAGCATCATGAAACAGTGGGTTCTCAGAGATTTTGATGCAACTCTGATTTCATACTGTATTATAGTGGGCTCCATCCCCTATCTGAAAAGTCCCACAAGCAACTTCCTGATCCAAATAGTCTTTCATGTGGTCAAAGTAGCAGCCATTTTCTTAGCCTATACTAAACTTAGTGCAATTCATCTCTACTTCCAACTATACTCCTAGAAACACCCACTAACCCAATTTCTAAAGATGCCACCTAAAGTACTCTTTTGATTTGTGGAGAATCCTACCCAATTTACATATGTGAAGCCCTCAAGCCTCACTCCATCAACATGTTTACACCACAATCCATAAACTATTGTACCTCTAAGTTACCTCAAAACATATTTCACAACAACCCAATGAACTTTGGTTGGTTCCATTATGAACTTACTCAGTTGGTTGACTGCAAAACAAATATCAAGTCGTGTATTGACGAAGTACATCAACGACAGGATGAGTTTATTGTGTACTATAGCTTCTACTCACTCTGATCTACTAGCATCCACCTTCCTCTAGTTTGTGACTTTATGCGTGGCCACGGGCCTGCAGTCCTACATATGAAATCTCTAGAGAATATTTTGTAGTGTACTTCCATTTTCCCATGAATATATCACTGTCACCTTAGCAAACCTCAAATGCAAGGAAATAATGCATAAGCCCCATATCCTTAATATCAAACCCCCTCGTAAGTTCCTTCTTTCAATTGGATCAAGGTTTCTACTTCAATCAATAGAATTTCATCAACATGGAGCACTAGAATGAGTGGAAGCCCTCCACCCATAATGCAGTACAAGTTGGAATCTACCTCACTCTTAGTGAAGCCTAATCCTGAAAGGTAGTTATCAATACGAGGGTACCATGCTCTTGGAGCATGCTTGAGCCCATAAAGAGCTCTTTACATCTCACACACATGTGCGTATCTGTCAAACTGCTGAAATCCCTCTAGTTTCTCCATATAAAGCTCTTCCTCAACCAATTTGTTGAGGAATGATACCTTCATGTCCATCTGGTGGATATTTCACCCCATTTATGTTGCAGGTGCCAGAATAGTCCTGATGGATGAATACCTTCCTACTTGGGAAAAGGTATCCTCGTAATCTATGCCCTGAATATCTGAGAAGACCTTAACCACAAACATGGCCTTGTACTTCTCCACACTCCCATCTACTCCATGCTTCACCTTGTACACCCAGTGTGATACTACAACTATTTTTCCCTTAGGTCATGGCACAATCTCTTAGACATCGTTCTTCATTATGGAGGACTATTCCTCCACCATGGCATCCTTACAAACTTTCTTAGAAGCTACCTCCTTATAACTAGAAGGCTCAGTGTCCACTGCTCTTTTCGTCAATGCAATATATTTAGTGTACCTTTGGGTCTACTCACTCTACTTGAACATGGTTCTAGGCGATTCAACCTGCTCCTCAGCCTCCTGAATCAACTTCGTGGCCCACTTAGCTTTCTTCCTCCTAGTGTTAGGATTCTACTCTTCTCTTGGTCTCTTCTCCTATGATCTTATCTAAGGCTCCTCATTGGGAGTGAGTAGCTCCTCCATCTTAGGTACTCCAACCTACTCTCACTCTAAGGACTCCCTTAGAGCTCTAGACTCCTGAAACATCACATCTCGTCTAAGAATAGTCTTCTTGAGTCCTAGAAGATACACCTTGTATGCATGAGTTATCTCATTGTATCCCACAAAAATACCCTTTTATGCTGTGGGATCCAAGTTCTTCCTTCTATCTTTGGACATATGGAAATAAAATTGTGTGCCAAATATACATAAGTGTGAAACATCAAACTTTTTTCCAGTGAAAGCCTCCTTTGGTGTAACTCATAAAACAACCTTGTGTGGACTCTTATTTTGTAGAAATATTATAGTGTTTCATGCCTCTACCCAGAAGAACATAAGCAATCCCTGATCATGCAACATGGCCTTGGTCACTCCAACAATACTGTGGTTCTTCCTCTCATCCAACCCATTCTGCTTAGGGTTATGAGATGTTATCATCTCTCTCCTAATGCTCTCCTTCACACACAAAACCTTGAAGGAATTAGAGGAATATTCTTCACCATTGTCACTCCTCACTACCTCGATCTTCTTCTCTATCTAGTTTTCTACCAAGGCCTTAAACTCCATGAACTTGGTTAAGACCTCATATTTCTTCTTCATAAAAAATATCCAAGTTTTCAAAGAATAATGATCAATCAAAGTAACATAATACCTATGTCGCATAAGAGATGTAGAAGAGAAGGGCATGCATGCATCTGAATGCACCAGCTCCAAAAACCATTTGGCTCTGTTGTCTTAACCTTGAAAAGTAGTCCTGGCATAATTTCCATGTGTGTACCCCTTGCACACATCATGCTAGTCAAAACTAGACACTGGTAGTCATGTGTTTATATGTTGAAGAATATTAAACACTACATTATGCAAGTTTACCATGAAATTATGCCAAATTTCTCCAACATCTCTACTCTTCTTGCCACCTACCTTGTTTTTGAAGGCTACACAAGTTTCTACCTATAACTTGTACATGTTCCTCGATCTCACACCTATCTGCTTCACTAATATAGAAGCTAATTTCTTGTGGTATGCCTTACCTATATTTAAGATGACTTCATATCCCTTGTCCTCAAGGTTTGATACTGAAACAAGGTTCTTATTTAGTCCTATAATATAAATAACATCTCTAAGATGGAGAGAGCTCCCAGACTCCCTCTCAAAGATGATGGCACAAACCCCCTTAGTGGTGTACTTTCCATTATCTCCTAGCTCAATATGAGCCTCCATGTTCTTCTCTTCCAACTCGCTGAAATACTCCTTGTTCTCATTATTGTGGAAGGAGGCTCCATAATAAATATACCATATGTTTCTCCCTACTAAGCTTTCCATTCAAGCTATCAATGATATATATTTCTCAAACTCAGAAGCAAAACCATCTACCTCAATTGATGCAACTGCATGATTCTTACTAGAACTCTTATTCTGATTAGGACACTTAGTAGCATAGTGTCCAAACTCATGGAAATGAAAGCACATTATCTTACTTATATCTTTCTTCTTTTTCTCTCCCTTCTGACTAGACTTGGTCTTCCCTTTGCCAATATTTCCCTTGGCCTTGTATGCAAGAGAAATATTATTTTTGTCCCTGGTCTTTGTTGATCTACCATCTCGAGTTCCTCTCCATATATTCTCCTAAACATATTTAGTCCTGAAAAAGAAAAAACTTAACCTAATTAATGATGGTGGCCACACACAACCCTTTTAGTCTACAAGTATAATGAGAGCACCACAGGTTTAATGTTTGGATAACAAGGGGCCACCCCATTTTCCAACACTTTTGATGGGTTCCGTGCATCATTATGGCACTCATGGACCCTATTATGCCTCCTATAATTCCCTAGGACATCAGTTGACCTCTTATGAGGCTTATTATTCCATGTATGATATAGTTTGGTGGGATTGTTACCAAAATTTAGGGTTACTTGCATATTATTTTAATTTTAGGGGCTAATGTAGGCCTATAATCTAATTTGATCAACTCCTAATCAATGTATAAATAGGAGTTAGTTGGATTAACTTCTATCGTGACTTGACCTGGGATCTCTCTACCTTTACAGAACTTTGCATTTTTCCTTGGAGGACTATTTTAGATGATGGATGAATTTTGATGTATGGATTTGGGCTACTTTATCTTGGAGCTTTGTTTTTACAAATGTGAAGATGGTTGGATATACTCTCTAACATTGTGAGTGAAAATTTAATGCTATTATTCTTATTGATGCATACTATCGAATTTTGCTATAACTAGGACTAATTGCTGCATGATGGAAATGTGGAATTATGTGTCTATTTAGATTATTTAATGTATGGGCCATTGTTATATGAACGAAATGTCTTAGAGATGATTTTATCTCAATAAAATTTCACCTTTTATATGAATTATTAATTCTTGAAGGTCACTTTTTGTTTTCCTCTAACATTGGATGAAGTTGACTTTCTAGGCGTCCTTGATTAAGAAACAAAATTCTTGTTCGTTATCATCCATGAATCCATATCCCCAAGTGAGTTAGGAACTATTCCATACAAAATGGTGATGATCCCCCCCCCCCAACCTTTTCACAATTTTCAATTTTTCCTGTAGGTCTAGCTCCATTAGGTCACCTAGGGCATCAATTTCCTAGGAATCTAGCTATAGGAAAAGTTTTATCTCCTAGAGGCAACTGTGTTGGTGGGTCCCCTCACTCTCTTGATAATTTCGACCAATTACGGTGGTGGAATATCTATATACCTCAAGCTCTAGTTCTAGGATCAAGTTTTTCCTTAGTGTTCCCAAGGCTAGAACCTAGTAGGATCAATTTGACCCATCGAAGTAAAAAATCTTGCCTATACTTTACCCTCACATTGTCCAGGATAGGAAAATCATTGGTTGCTAAATTCCATCCCCAAACCTGGGCTGGGTCCACTTGGCCCCGTGTGGTCCCCTTTGGTGTCAAAGGCCTTTAATCAAGGACAATTTGGGAATCCAAGTTCCTAAAGGATTTTATGGATTGAGAAATTCCTTAATAAGAATTATTCGTCTCCTTCAACCCTTCAATCCCCCTCCTCTCTCCATAGAAGATCAAGTCCCTTGCTTAAAAGGCAAGAAAGTCCCACCCTTTATTCTATCTTAGGGAAAGGGTTTCTAGGGTAACTTCCCACATATTCATTGAAATATATTCTACAAGTGACTTCTTAAACTACCAGGACTCCTCCCATATGTGAAAGTTCGTGAAGAGAAAGGAGCCTTAGTTGTGGTGACAATGGGAAAAGCCTCCACCGTTTCCCTTGTCCTAGCAATTGCCCTCTTAGGAACCCCTTTTAGGTCCACTACTAGTTTTAGTGGCAACGAGTTGTTCACAACTCCATTTGTGAACAAATATTTGGTATGCCCACTTTTTCCATACTATGAATCCAAGATGAGAAGTCTAGGGCTATGGAGGTTTCCCTTCTTATCACTAAATTAATCCTCTACAATATAGTGAACTATGGCTAGTTGGTTGGCCCACTTGATTGCAACTTTAATCCTTCAAAGCATGGGCATCCTTAGGCCCTATAAACCTTCCCTTCTAGCAATATTTTTGTCCTTCACAAGTACAAGAGTTAGGGCTCTTCTTTGACAATAACCTAACAACCCTCCAACTATATTTTGAGTACCATCAATCTACCTAACCACAGTCAATTCATTTTACTGATCTAGGGCCCAAAATATTGTCTTCATCTAGGGCTCTTCAAATCTTCCACCTAAAAATGGTTTGAGTCCTCTCAAAATCATTGTTATTGTGTATCGACAATATGATCTTTGTTGTCCAATCTATGAACAAATATGAACTACTCCTCTTATCATCCTTATAACAGTTTGTAGATGACTAAACTAGGGTCACAAATCAGCCACTAACAATCCATTGACTAATTTTTTATAGGTTACGTCAGATATTTGTCTAAAACTCTATGGATAGTCCACCAAAATCAACTCCTTTGCATGTCAATCCATTCTTCATATGGAAAATTTTGTCTGCATGCTCAATCTTCTGCTCAGGTTCCACCCTCCTTTGGATGTACTATCTCCATACATACTGAATCTGCATACCATCTTCCAGATATGCGGTCTATATTGAAAAAAATAAACCTTGCTCTAAGGGTCACAACCGCTCTTCTTATACAAAAATTTGTCACAGTCTTAAGAGAATACCTTATGAACTAAATGTTAGCACCCAATCTGAACCTCAGGCTGACAAAGGAAAATCAGGGTAACAACTAAAGACAGGAGAGGGCTCTCTCCGTAGAATAGATATTCAATAAAATGGTAATGAAATGATTTTAGGCTAGATATATAAATGGGAAAGGGGATTTTAAATAAATGACTGAATTTTTAGGGATGTATGGGACAAAGGGACAACATGAGCTGAGGAATTAAATTAGGATATAGGGTATTTCATGGGGCAAGATAGGCAGGAGATTTAGCAATCAAATTTAAATAAAATGGAGTGGAAAGACTGTAGAGAAGCTGAAAAGGGCATAATAAATGAATCCTTTTCAAACAGAAGAAAACACACAGAGCATGAATGATTCCCCAAGGCAGAGCATATAAAATGGATTATACCTTTCTAACTTGAAAACATTCAACTGGAAATGTTTATGAATGGATGATGAAACATAACAATGTACATATGAAACACAAAGAAAAGAGACATATGCTAAAACTCATACCACATGAATCCCACAAATCAGAGCTGCATCACTTTATTAATTCCCTGCCAGACTGTACAATGGAGCGTAGAGCTCACTGCCACACTATTCCCCTACTTCTGAGTTTTTTTAGACCTCAGACCTCTCAGCCTTTGCAAATAATTAGAATTTACAATAAATAGACAGATTTTGCAAGAATACAAATTGATGGGAAGAGGAGAAATCACAACTGAAGATAGAAGGCTAAAAGCCAACAGTCTCTTCGTAAAAGAAGAGCTGCGTTACATTTTTTCATTTGAAATTTTCGAATATCCAATGAGAAGGCGAAACATAGTAGTGGGGATCTTTTTGAATCATTACTGAAGAGGTGACTGTTACAATTTTGTTCTCGGCCCCTGACGTTTCACTTTCCTTTAGTTCTTCATTCTCTGGATTTTAATAGAACGTTGATAAAATGAATTTATGCTTTTCATGAAGGGAAGAATTTAATTTTAAATGAGAAAAGGGAAGGGAAATGGGAGGCAGGAATCACTTAAATCGCAATCGGAGTCGGAGCGGGGAATGATTGCAATCGCAAAATTTGTGATGCGCTCGGAGGAGGGTACAGGACTTACGATCAGAGGATTTGCAATGTGATCGGAGGATTTGTGATGCGATCGCATTGCAAATATTTGTGATGGGCTCATCGGAGCATACAAATGAATTTTGCGATTTGTGATGGGAAGCAGGTTTTCTCACTTAAACTTTATTATAAAGTTTAAGGGGTCATGGAAAAGGGGAAGTGGTTTTAAAGGGGTTTTTAAAGGGAATATCAAAACTTTAAACATAAAGCAAAGTTGAAGGGAAAAATGGGAAATAGGGGGTAAAGGGAATTGAGGGCCTTTACTTCACTTAAGCATAAAATTCAATCCAGAAGTAAGTTTTGAGAGTGTAGTATACTGTTGGAAAGATTTTTCTGGGCTCTTTCTGATGGATCCACTTTGAAGATGATTTGGCGCTGAGCATGCTGCGGGACACTTCTCTGAAAGGCAGGGACATCGCTTTGTGGAGATAACAGCTTCTGAATTGTGGCTGAAAGGCAAAGTATTATGTTTTCACCTCAAAACATGGTTTTGAGGCGAAAATTACATCAAACTGAATGAATGATATCTTTGATCCTCATGGTGCTATGATTTTGAGTTTATTGACTTCCTCATGACCTTGCTGATATCATTGATACTTGACTCATTAATTTGACCATGGTGAGACCCTAGAAACTAATGAGATCCATCCTATGACCTACTGCCATGACTTTGAGAAAAAGTGACTAATGACTGAATGCGATAGAGCGGAAAATCAGCAGGTTTCACATGAGGGAAAATTGATGAAAATTACTACCATCAATGAATCCATGACCTAACAGAATGGGGAAATTTATTCGGTATGAGACACCTAATATGCAAATGCATAAGAGCAATTTTGATCACTGATGGCAGTATGACTAGACTGACACTAACACTAAACATGCTAGGAAAATGTCCTAACTAGGGCATTATACTTATGTACTTCTAATTGTTGTAGAACAAACCCTATCCACCCATAGAATAAACCATGAATCTTGCCTCCATAATGGACTCGACCTAGCTCATATGGGTCCATAGATTCTAAGCATTTCTTTGACTGAATATTAACATGAACTTCAAATCAATAGAATTGACAAAGCTTGATTATGTGTTAAATGATATATTTCCTACACACACTAGTGGGACTTTATCTAAAGGGAATTTTCTAGATAATAAACTTAGTAGATATGAATCATGCACTGGTTCATAGGAAAACTCTATTCAACTAGTCATTACTTGAGGGAAATGATACACACTAATTACTTCTTAAAAAATTGTCTGACTCCAACCACTATGGCCTTGGACATATTCTAAAAACGACTCCACAATAATGGTATTAAATTTTTATCTTTTGACAAAAAATATATTAACAAGCACATAACGTCATCAAAAACTCATTGGAATGATCAATGATGACGAACATTTTTTTATTTTCACCAAAAGTAACAAAAAGAGCATCGATGAGGGTCACTAAAATTTCGTCACTAGAAGTGTCACCAAAGAGAGAAATAGTGATGGGCTTTTAACGATCCTCACCAAAAGTTTCATTGAAAATGGCTTCGGTGACGGACCATAAAGAACCATCACTATATACACATACAACGAAATTTTTTTAAGGACCATCACCATATTTGACATTGGTGATGGACCTTAAAGGTCCATCACAAGCATGACCCTCACCAATGCCCTTTTTTCTTGTAGTGAAGCTAGAGAAATTTTGGGCAGAAAACAAGATACAAGTTTCTGAATTGCACCCAATGCACTTTTGAGTGGAAGACAGAGCATTGCAGAGGAAGTGGCCTTCTTTCCATCCTCTCTGCAACACACTTTTTGACATCCAAGGGTGTGCTTGATCTGAAATAGATCTGAAATAACACTGAAGTAGAACTGACTATTTTCCAGAAATGAATTGATTATTAACTTGATCACTTACTGTGGAAGACTGAAGGAAATAAATTGATTTTACAAATTAATCTAGAACTTAAGAAGCACAATTAAACATTAATTTGAAGCAAAGAACATAGATATAAGACAACAAACATTGGTTGCGGAGTTCGTCCATGGTGGACTACGTATCCAGGTCCGCTTTCTAGATGGGCGTCTGTTTTATTAAGTATTGATCCAAGGAAGAATTTACACAGAAATACACCATACTAAGCATGATCACAGGAACCTCTGGGCTCTGTCAATAGAAATCTATATCTCCTAGCTTTCCAATGCCTGCCCCTGTGCCCAATTCTGCTTATGGACGACCAAGATACACCTGAAAGAAAATTTTCCTCTCTTACATAGATCTAATTACAAGCCTTCAAAATCACTCCTTCTTCATCATGAGCAATGGAGTAAATTTATAATGTAACGTAGGTTCAATATTGAACTCCCTGAACCAAATATGGCATATGGTTGAATGAAAATTAATGTGATTTCTCTCGTTCATGTAAAATTGTGACACCTTATGGATTAGGTTACATGGTAGATAACTTACAATCATAGTGCATACCAAAAACCCAAAATAAAACCATAGTATAAAAATAACTCGATGGTTTCGGAAAATGGTGGAAACAACCTGACTACATGTGACTGGTGCTTCAGCAGTCTAGTGACTGACTACCACCTTGCAGGTTAGGTACATGGTTTCGGAAAACAATGTAATTGTGCACTGACTCCGCATGTGATAGCTTCGCATCCCGGCAGTTGCGATCTCCATTCTACGGTCACCTTCCAAAACTGCGTGGTGGTCTTAACTATTGAATTCAACTCTTCACATGTCCGTTTGTGGTTAACTCCCGATGCGGTTAACTGCTATGTAATATGGTATTTACATAGTTTTATAACCATATCACCGAAACCATAATTTAACATTGTTTTATATGGTTTGCGCTATCACAATAGATTTGTATGCGCTTAGTTTTCCACCTTATGTTTAAGACTTTAGTTTAGCACTTAGGTCTTAGTACTAGGCATATTACATAGGTTTATGACCATTACATAGTATTTTCAGCTAGTTCCTTTATCTTAATTTCCACTTAGCATAGGTTTAGGACCATGAAATTACAATTTTCCACATAATGACATAACCATAAAGTAACTTGCACCATGCCTAAAGACACTCATCAGATCACTAAAGAAAATGAAGACTGAACTAGACTTCACTGAACTGATGCAAGATCCTCCTCGATCAAACCTCTCCACTTGAAAGCTTTTGGACCAACAAAAGTTTCATTTAAGTAGACATCAAGTGAGGGTACAACTCCCTCACTCTTCTAATCTCCATCCACCTCTCCTTACTAGGATTCATGCCTTTGAGTCCTACTCAAATATATTCAACATCTCCATGCCTTGAAGTGCCAACCTTCTTGTCCAAGATGGTATCTTCATGTAACTCATTCAGATACTCAGGTTCCAAATCATCAACGATAGGGATCTGTGTATCTTCCTTTGGATCAATGATCATTGGAAATTCATACAACTTCATATTTTCTACATTTACAACTGAATAAATATGTATGTATGGAGGTAAATCTAACCAGAATGCATTATTTCCAATATTTTCCCCAATATTGAAAGGACCATACCTGATGGGTTTCAGTTTCTTACCTTCACCTTTCAACCTATCTTTACTGATATACAACCATACCTGATCACCGACCTAAAAATGATGATCCACTCAATGCTTGTCATGACACATTTTGTACTTGGCTTGACTCTTCTCTAACTGATCATACACTGCTGCATGTATCTATTGTATCTATTGAATGAACTTAACTACTTTATTTGAATTTTCGTGTCCATCCACTTTATCTTCTTCACCAAACATGAAATCCATTGTTGACTTTGGTAGATACCCGAAACATGTTTCAAATGGCGATCGATTAGTTGAAGAATGTAAGGCTAGATTGTAAGCATGTTGCACATAAGGTAAAGATTCATCCCACAACTTACGTTGTTTTATGTATTAAGCTCAGAGCATATGTATCACTACCTTATTTACCACTTCTATCTGCCTATCGGTCTGTGATGAAAATATGTGCTCTACTTCAACTTTGTGTCCATGAGTCCCCACAAATTGGACCAAAACTCTCCTACAAATTGAGTGTCTCTGTTGGAAATGAATGAAGTAGGTAACCCAAAATGGTCCCATACATGTTCAAATAACATTGTGCAGTCTATTCAGCTATCACTTGCTTTTTGCATGGAACAAGAATACACATCTTGCTGAATCAATCAACTACAACATACATGTAGTCATGCCCTCTCCTGGAGATAGGAATTCCTCCAAAAAAGTCCATGGATATGTTGTCCCATGGTCATGAAGGAACTAGAAGTGGCATATGCAAATCAATATTTCGATTTCTTGGTTTGGTTGTTGAACACATAACACATCCTTTAATGTACTTAGAAATTGTTTCATAAATGCGAGACCAGTAGAAATACCTTTGAATTTGCGTCAATGTCTTGCTTACACTAGAATGTCTTGAAATGCGAGAGAATGTGCTTCCCGAATAACATGTGCCCTTTCTATCTGTGGCATGCACAAATTACCTAGATGATATAGCAACCTGTCATGAACATGAAAATTAACTTCTTCCACCTGAGTACCATGAGTTAGCGATTCATAAATATCTTTGAAATCAACATCGGTATTATATTGTTCTAAACAACTTTCATTTTTTAAAGAACTATTCTACAACACTACTGAATAATTCAAATATGGCCTAGACAACATATCAACTAATTTTTTTGTTACACCTTTCTTGTACTTAATTACTAAGTGAAATTGCTAAAGAAATCCCATACATATGAAATGACAAGATTGTTGCAACTTAGTATGCGACTGAAGGTATTGAAGCAGTTGATGATCTATGTGAATCACTGTTTTCTTACCCATTAAGTAGTGTTTCCATTTCTTAACACTTTCAACCAAAGAAAACAATTATTTATCATATGTCGGATAAATTGTGACTGCCTTAGAAAAATTTCTGAATTAAAACAAATAGATTTCCCTTTTTGAAGTAAGACTGCACCCATTGCATAACCACTAGCATTTGTTTCAATTTGATATGGCTGTTGAAGATCTGGTAAAGCTAATATTGGTGTTGTGAAATTTTTTTCCTTAAGTGTTTCAAAATATTTTTGTTGTTTCCCTCCCTAATGATAGGAAACTATAGAACCTATTAAATCATGTTACAATGATGCAATCAAAGAAAACTAAGAAATGAATTTCCTCCAATATTGAATTTCACCTAAGAAACTCCTAGCTTCAATCACATTCTGTGGTCTTCGACACTTAACAATCACATCAATTTTAACAAGATCTATTTTGAAATGAACACCTCCAAGTATGTAACCTAGCTACATTAATGAAGTTTTCCCAAACTCACATTTGGACAGTTTAAGGTATAATTTTTCCCTTTACAACACTTAGAAGACCTGTTTAACATGCCTATCATGTTATTCCATACTAGAACTGGAAATTAGGATATAATCTAAGTAGATTATGACAAATTTATGAATGTATGGACATAATACATCATTCATATCCCACATGAAAGTTGCTGGAGAATTACACAAAACAAAAGGCATCACTAACCATTCAAATAGTCCCTACCTAGTTTTAAATGCAGTTTTCCAGATGCCATTTTCTGCAATGTGAGTTTGCTGATACTCACTACGCAAATCCAACTTAGTGAAATAGAAAACATTTTTCAACTAGTCAAGTAAATCATTTATCCTATGCTCTTGATTGTGATTTTATTTAAGGCCCTAAAGTTGACACACATTATCCATGTCCTGTATTTATTAGGAACCAAAATTATGGGTGAACCACATGGAGATGAATTGGGTCAAATGAAGCCTTTTTCTACCAGCTCTTGGATTCAATTCTTTATTTATTTTTCCTCTATGACTGAAATCTGACACATTCCAACATTAGGAAGAGGGGAATCATACAACAATTGTATCTCATGTTGTATTTCCCGTTTATGAGGCAGATGTTTTGGTTCTTTAAATAGACTTTGGAAATAATCTACCACTTTAACCAAAATATATTTAAACTCAGATTCACAACCTGATAAAGCAGCATGTTGATCCTAATGTTGTTCTTTTAAAACCATGAGTACATATCTTTTAATTGAACTTATTAGCCTCTTCATCTGATTAGCAGTAAATATATCCAAGTGTGTTTTGATTTTATGTGCCCTGACAATTTATTCAATACCATCTTTCTTAAGATTATATTTATGCTCTTTCCTTTTAAACAAAACATCATGATCATAGAGATAAGGACTCCATATCACTACTCTAAATATTTCTAATAGAATCACGTCTAAATCCACTTCATCAATGTAATTAGCTCTGATGGAAAATTTTAAACGACATTGCTTTGTGACATTAATCTGAGTCATTTTTTTTATCCAACCTAATGGGTATGGTCTTGGATGATTCTGTGTCTCGAAACCCAATTTCTTAGCTAATGATTCCGATATTATATTTTCATGTGATCCATTGTCAAATAATCTATCTATTTTTGTGTGCTTAGAAGTTACCCTTATGTGAAATAATTCAACTCTTTTACCCTCATCCAAATGATTTATGTTTGAAGAAGATGAAAAAGTACTAGGACTTGAACTAGTGTCAGAAATTTGACCTGTTGAAACCATTGCGGTTATTTTCCTTTCATCACCTGAGCCAGAGCCCAAATATTGTTGGATTATTGTATCAGCCTTATTTTCACCTTTATTTTTCTGGAACTTCTTTGGTTTGAGTTCTGGGTAAAGTTTCTAATATCTAGCTTCATCATGTCTGATTCTCTGGCAGTGAGAACAACTAGCTCTTTCACCTTCCTGCTAAGTTGTCATTGTTTTCTTTCCCTTCGATCTACTCTTCCTCTTGTTTTCTTTGGAATCCTTGACTTCCAACTATTTGGATGCTTTCTGTGAAAACTTGAATGGCCTGCCACCTAATTCAATATGTATGGCTTGAACAGACACTTCATCAAAATCATTAGGATTAAACATCAATAATGTATGTTGTAAATATGAATGTAAACTTCCAATGTACTTTAATAAAGTTTCACTTGTATCCAATGGAAAATCAAGTGCCAAAGATTTCTTCCTAAACTCCTGAGTAAACTCCTGAACATTCTTCCCTTTACCTTGCCTCAAATGTTGTCAATCAATACTAGCCTGTTGCATGTATCCCAAAGGATAGAATTATTTTCGGAGATCTTTTAAAAGCATAGACCATGAAGAGATGACATTACCTTCCCTCTTTGAATCTACTTGAGTTTTAATTTCCCACCATATTAAAGTTGTTCCCACGATTCTAAGTGTATCTAACTGAATTTTTTTTCTTTCATCAGAAATGTTCTAAATTCTACAATACACATCTAACTGTTTAATCCAGTTATCTAGATTTCCAGGATTCATTTCGCCATCATAAATAGCTAGTTAAAATTTTACATCAAGTTTCAAAATAGATGATTTCTGAGGTTTCTTTTCTATTTCAAAATCTGAATTGGAAGAAGAAGAAGAAGATGATGATGATGAAGATGATGGAGGAGAATAAGGTTTATCAAAATTTCCTTTTCCCTTTTCTTTCTTCGATGCTTTCGAAGATGAAGCTACATCTTTTTCCTTCTTTTCTTCATAGAGTTATCCCAACATCTGCTGCATGCTAAAAAAAAATTGTTAAATTTATTCTTTGCCCAAGACCTTAGCTTTAGGAGTTTTGCCTACATCGGATCCTCCCATTGTCGATTGTTGAGCGAATTTCTTCTTTCCAACTTCTAGGTCTATCTCCTCGAGTTTTCCTTATCCACGTCGCAACCTAGACTTGGTTAACATTCACTAACAAAATCCTACAAAATGCAACATTCTCTGATACCAAAATATATGATTTGAAATAGATCTAAAATAATACTGAAGTAGAACTGACTATTTTCCAACTGTGAATTGATTGTTAACTTGATAGCTTAGTGTGGAAGATTGAAAGAAATAAATTGATTTTACGACTTAATCCAAAATTTAAGAAGCACAATTAAACATGAATTTGCAGCTAATAACAAAGATAGAAGACAAAACACATTGATTACGAAGTTCATCCCTAGTGGACTACGTCTATGGGTCCGCTTTCAATGTGGGCATCCTTTTTATTAAGGATTGATCCAAGGAACTATTTACACAGAAATACACCAGACTGAACATGCTCATAGGCACCTCTGGTCTTCATCAATAGAAATATCTCTCTCCTAGATTTCCAACACCTGTCTCCATGCCCATTTCTGCCTCTGGATGACCAAGATACACCTGAAAGAAAACCCGTCTCTCTCTTACCGAAATCTGAATACAAGCCTTCAAAATCACTCCTTCTTCATGATGAGAAATGGAGTAAATTTATAATGTAATGTAGGTTTAATATCACACTCCCTTACCCAAAAAAGGCATATGGTTGAGTGCAAATTAATTTGATTTCTCTCAGTCATGTAAAATTGAGACATCTTAGGGATTAGGTGAAATGGTGGATATATTATAATCATAGCACATGTTATCATTCTAGAATTTCTAAATAAATCACAGAAATACAACATCAAAACCACTTTGGAAGCTAAGATCTAGCCCTGCCAGCTTAAGAGAGGGATCTCTCTTTAATTTTTAACTTTGTTTTGAATTGATATTAGGCTTTGTTCAAAGGGTAAATAAAACTCAATTTCTTGTAGGGTTACAAAGTATTTTGGGAGTGAATACATTCTTTGAGAAGGGCTATAACTTCCTTTGCTTTCAGCTAAGCTCTTTCTTTACAGTATTTTCTTAGGTTCATGTACAATTTCTGTAGGCTTTGGATCAGGATGAGCTCCGATATAGGCTCTTTTAGGAGCCAAAGTTATGATATAAATGCACACACACACTTTTTATTTACACTATTTGAAAAGAAAACCAACCTTAAAATATTCTTATTATACAATGTTTTAACCAGGTTATGAATTCGAAAGAAATTACAATTTTTTCAATTCGTTCCCCAGTATGGTCTTCACTATGTTTTCATTCTGTAATTTCTAATATTGGGAGAATAAATCATAGAAATACAAAATCAAAACAACTTTGGAAGCTGGGATCTAGCCCTGCCAGCTTTAGAGAGGGATCTATATTTAAATTTTAACTTTGTTTTGAATTGATATTAGGCTAGATCTGATTGTGCTTGGTGATTGTTTGATTTTGATTGATTTTGGTTGATTAAATATTTATTTTCCCATTGGGAAATGGAGTCAAACATGAAACTGGATTATTTGCATCAATTTTTAAAAGAGTTGTAACAGGGCAAGCTAGGTTTCATTTACTGGATTATTTGAGATTTTATATGAATAATGAATATGGAAGAAGAGTGAATATTTGTTGAGACTGAAAATAATTTAAGTATTTTTCAATATGACTTCAATTAGAAAACATTTAAATTGTAAAAGCAGCCAGAATAAGGTGTTTTATTTAGCATGTCTTATTCAACGCACTTTTTGTTTTACAATTAAGAATTGCGATAAACAAAGAAAGGAAATAACAATGGAAAAACACTGAAAAATTAGAAACACTTCACCAATAATTACACCACATGAATCCTAAAAGAAGTCTTTGTATTATTGATGCTCCAGCGAAAAACTTGGTGTTTACACTTGCATAGTAGGAAAAAATATGTTCAGAAATCAACCCTTAATACTTCAAACAGCAAAGTATTTATAATAAAAAAATAAAAATTGTTTAAAATAAATGTTGTCTCAATATATAGTGTATTACTAGCCTAAATATAACAATAAACTCTAACAGTTACAAAAAATAGGCTCGATGAGGGTGATCTGGCTCTCTGGCACTATTTTTAGGAATTTGTTATAGGCCTATTAGTAGGCTACGTTGGCTGTAGTGTTGTACTGTGAGCTGGCTGTAATGTTGTCCTGTGAGCTGGTTAAAAATTACTACTCCTTATTACCTTTTAATCCTAGAACTCAATTAACTTATTCCATCGCTCTTCATCTGGGATAGTTAATTTGATGAATTTCCCATAGATTTCATCCACCTCGGTATATTTAGAAAAATTTGGTTTCACCACAAAAAAACATGGTTTATCTCATACTAGATGAAAATTTCATGTATTAATGCCTCCAAGAACGCTTTCCTTGTCATTGGGCCTTTTATGTCTGAAAACTTAGTTGTATCTGTGGAAATCTCTTGCAACTTCTTTGCAAAATCTGGTTTATTCATTAGTTTTTCATTTAGTGCAAACATCAAAGGAAGAACTTTCTGAGTTAGAGGTTCAATCCTGCTGAAAAAATTCTTTACGGCTATCTCCAAGCTATGAAAGTTTTCTTTCAACTATACAACAATATTTCTGTTTGTCAGAACCTTTCTTAATTCCAATATTGTTTCATTCCTACCACCCACTCCTAAATCCTCGAGCTCATATTTGTTCTTAGAATTTAAGAGCTTAATAATATTGTTAGCAGTGGTTGGCTTATCTCCAAGTTCTTCGTTGATTTTTGTAATGACATCATTTGCCTTCTCTATCAGCTCCTTCTAATCAAATACTATCTGTATGCAAGGCCAGATTTCATTCATAGACTCCACAACATTAGTCCAAATTATTTAATTAACTTGGCCCAAGCTATTTCCAATGTTAGACTCCCTTTCAGATTTTTGTAACCTTTCAATTAGCCTCTGTGCTCTTTGGGCTTCAGCTGCATGTGAACTATCACTTCTTGACTTCTGATCTTGTCACAATTTTACTTGGTCTTGAATATTATTTATTTCCTCTCTATGTATTGATAGGTTCTGCACTGCTTTAGTGAGCTACTCAACTCCATATGCTGTACTTTCTATAGAAGGAGTGGATGTAGGAAGAGTTGTAAGAGGTATGACCTCTCAAGGAACTACTAACAGCTTGGCAGCCTGCTCTTTTTCCTTTATCATATTTTCCATGTCAGCTTCCATCTCCCTCAGTTGAGCATTATACTCCATGATGAGCTTCATTGGGTCTGATTTCTATGATTCTGTCTCTTCAATGTCTTTGGGGAAAGGGTACTCTGTAGCTAGCAACTTTAGTTGCTTCCTTAATGCTGCTATGTCAACATTTTTCTTTTTAATCACCTCTTCTGGAGCTCTGATATTGTAGGGATCATATCCAATCTTGATTACTAAGTCTTCCGAAGACTTTATCCTGGAATCCTTAGCCATAGAAGAGACCTTCTCCATTTTGAGCTGTGATTGGATATTGGCTAAAGAAACCCGCAATCTGGACAAACTCATAGCATTGTTAGTAAGTGTAGATGAAATCATTTCACCTTTTTTCTTATGCATCTCCATTTGATCAATGGGATGTATAGATTTAACATAAAACTCAAATGCAATCCTTTTATAATCAGTTGAGGTCTTGGGCTGAGGAATTTGTGCTTAGAGAAAGGCCATCTACATTTTTCCTTTCTTTGAATCAAAGGCTGACAGCAACCTACCTTGGGAGCTAGAAGTATGCTTCCAAAACTAATTATATGTATTGGTCTTCAAAGCTTCAATTTTCAATTTAATCTCCCTGAAAGTGTCAAAAATAGTCTTATATTTCTCCCCTGTAACAACTGTTCTGGATTGAATAGACTTTTGTTGATCCTTAGAAGCAATAGAAGTGGTAGGAGAGAGTGTGGTTTGACCCCCTAATTTTGGGGAAGTAGGTGTCTCGTTGTTTAAGATGATTAATTCCTACTCTGAGTCTTTGTCTAGATTTACTTTGGGATTGAGTTTAGTCCTCTTCCTATACATGATTATGAATTCTTTACTAGAAGTGTCTATCACTCAAGCGGACTCTTGTTCTCTAATCCTTTTTCCTTCTTTCACCCGTGGGACAAGAATCTGAGATGTTGAAGTTGACACCAATTTCTCCTTGGCCTCTTGTAGACTATTCTCAGCCCATTCTAGCTGATTCATGTACCTTTCAATCTTTGGTATGTGGGTATGAATATAAGGTATAGATTTATTCTTTACCCTTATTTTGGAGATGGCACCCAATAGATCATATGACCATGTGAAACTGAGGCTGAGTTACATCTATTTCAATAATCTGTCTACTTCCTCCCCTGCTTCTCTTCTCTTACAAATGAAAGGTATTATTTGTGTCTTAATTTTGAACTGATATTTCTTCTTCGCAGACACAAAATGTACTTCATTGGCATTGAGCATTTGTCTGATGTATTCAAGGGAAAAAATCCTCATTGGGAGGAATTTTGGGAGCTTAAATGAAGCAAGCTCACATCCATAAAACCTTTGCTCTGTGTAATTTTGGTACAGGTACCAATCTCTTGTTTTATTTTGTTCTGACAACTGTAAAAAAAATTATGATTTCTTCAATGATTCTTGGCTTTGAATGACTGTTGAGAAGACTGAGTGCTAGATGTACAAATAGTTCTATGAACTGTTTGTATGAGTATTCTTTTTGCTCCATCACCATTGAAGTCCAGAAGATGAAATATTGTTGATTTCCTTCTTCATCCAACTTCTGTAATGCAAACTTGAACCTCTCTCCCTAAAAATATAGAACAAATATACGAAAACATAGGTTAAACACCTCCTAAGTGTGGAATTTAAAAAAAAAATCATGAATGGAATCTGCAAGGAATTTGTTGAAGTTGAATAAGACATAAGGCTTGGAATCTGTAGAAAAAATGGAGAGGAAACCTATAATAGCCTCATCTACCCATTGATCTAAGTAGTAAACAAGGATATTGGAGATGACAATACTTATCTGCTTAGTTCTCTTAGGGAACATGGAAGATGGATAGGGACGGTTCTTCTTACTTATCAGCCAGAAAAAGCTCAAGTTTTTTAGCCCTTTTTGCAAAGTCTATCTTCTGATATAGTTCAATGAGTGCTTCTTGAGAAAAATGAGTGGCATTCAAATTTGCAGCACTCTCAATATTATTTATCTTTTCTTTTCTAGGGTTTTATTATCTTTTATTCTTTTTTCAGTTTTCTTATCTTTCACTTCTTCTTCATATTTATTTTCTTTTTTTCATACCCTCTTTTGATTTTCTTTTTATATATACTTGTTTTTTGGAAATCATTTGCAAACTGAAAAATAATTTACAAAGTAAAATTAAAAATAATGACATACCCAATCACCCTGAGATCCTATAAAATATAGAACCCTAACAATGCATAACAAATAAACCAAAAATAAAACCATAGTATAAAAATAACTTGATGGTTTCTTCAAATGGCGGAAACAACCTGACTGGATATGACTGGTGCTTTGACGGTCTAGTGACTGACTGCCACCTTGCAGTTTATTAGGTCCACAGTTTCAGCAAATGGTGTAACTGTGCACTGACTCTTCATGTGACAACTTCACATCCCACCAGTTGTGGTCTCTGTTCTGCGGTCACCTTCTGAAACTGCATGGTGGTCTTAACTGTTGTGTCTGGCTATTCACATGTCCGCTTGTGGTTAATTTCTTGTTGCGGTTAACTCATATGTAATATGGTATTTACTTAGTTTATAACCATATCACAAAAACCATAATTGAGCATTTTTTTACATGTTTTTCACTATCACCATAGTTTTCCACCTTAGGTTTAAGACTTTAGGTTAGGAATTAGGTCTTAGCACCATAATTTTATCACCATTACATAATATGTTCACCTTGTTTCTTTAACTTGGGTTCCACTTAGCATAGGTTTAGGACCATGAAGTTACAATTTTCCACATAATGACATAACCATAAAGTAACTTGCACCATGCCTAAAGACGCTCATCAGATCACTGATGAAACTGAAGACTGAACTGGACTTCACTGAACTGATGCAAGATCCTCCTAGATCAACGTTGGTCCTAGGGCGTTGTATATTTAACCTAGGAGCACTAAAAACCTAAAAAAATTTCATGAAACTGAACATGAATGCAACCAATAGAAAGAGGAAGGTAAGATCTCTTACCTGATTCGGACGACACAAGAAATGATCCATAGAATGTGTTGCAGTCAGATGCTGAAGTTTGAGGGTAAAACTAGCTCAGAGCACTAAATTTGAATGGCAAATTTGAAATGGTAAAAATGACTTGGTAATTTCTTATTTTAATAGTATTTTTTATTAATTTATGCATAATTAATGAATTGACTATGGTTTTTACCCATTTTTACTGTTAAAAAAAGTATTTTTAATCCGTTTGGTGGTTCTTTGAGTAGGTTTACAACTGAATATAGTGAATTTCATCATGCATGATTGTGAAATGAATTTTGACCACAAAGTGCACTTTTATATATTTTTCAAGCTTTGTTAAAAATGAAAAAGGAACCCCCTTGGTGTTCTCTTTCACATCTTTTCAGACTCCAAAAATATGAAAATATTGTCAAGCACTTATCCTTTCGAGCTCGTAAATGGAATTGAAATGACATCTACTAAGTATGTGTTTAACTCTTTTCTCTACTAAGATAGATATTTATGTTTACGAAAAAGGAAAACCCTAGTTGAACATGTCTAGGAGGTTCTCTCAGGTACTATTTTAGGCTTTTTCAGATCTGAGGGACTATTATATGAAAAATAACTTGTGGATTTTTCTTTTCTTCCTCTTTTCAAACTCTCTAAACATGAAAAGGACAAATTTTTCATTATTGTTAGACTCATTAAAGCATCAAATAGCGACGGACTTATCCATCATGAAAATATCAAGTTTCACCTTTCCTAGACTCATTAAAGCATCAAATAGAGATTGATTCACTCGAAGGGTGGAATTATAAATCAAGCATATGTTATCCTCCTCAAGATTGTTAGAAAATAAAAAGGTACTGGTCAACAAACACTAGGGAAAATTGGAAAGGGATAAAACACTTTATGGTAGAAAGTCACTCTTGAAAATGACACTCATTCACTTCATCTTTGTGAATTTTGGGTTGGGTAATCTACTTGATGGTTCATCATACCTATGGTATATCATACCACCCACCACTTAGGTTTTGGGTCAATTCTGCCAGTTCATTTAGTGTCGCTGATATGTTCAAGAGAAGTCACTCAATTATTCCTCATCCTTTGCAATACTCATAAACCTTCATTTCATGACTGCCATCCCTGAAAATTACTTCATCAGTTACATTTTGTTACTAAAATCATTACTCTTGTTTCGTGTCGTTGATGAGGGATACATCAAGGCCCTCTTGTGATGAGTCACTTCCTATCAACATCAACTCATCATCCAGGAAGTTGACTTAGAAAAAACCTTTCAATATCTTGGAGCTTGCTTACATCAACGAAAGGTTTCTTGCTCCCGACGACAGGTTGACATCACAGGCCTTCGACCAAAAGACTTTGTATGGTGTTCGACATCAAATCATCTATTCACACCATACAGAATATACCGCAGTACCTTGAGAGCCATTATCATGAATGGTGGTTTATCTCACGTCTATTAACGACTTACATCATTGGTTGGTAATCAGACGATGTCTTCCATGTTTGACTTCAGATCACATATTCTCATGGTTATAATCATACTTAAGTGATCAAGTGAAAAAGATAGAAGACCATAGAGTAGTTTCATCCATCCGGGCTGTGATTTCAAGAGTAGTACCACATCATCCGTACAATGGTCTTGACTTATATGGTGGTCCTACCATGGGTCTATATCTGTAGATGACTTTTTGATGTTATGATATTTTATTTTTTGAGTATGGGAATGCCTCCTTATTAATTCATGTCGAAGATGAAAAGATATCATGATGTAATTTATTGTAATTGATGCAGGTCACCATCCACTTCAGATCCTACTCATCACATCGTAAAGAATATGAATCAACGTTATCACTTTTGACTTCATGCTTTAGGGGGAAGATGTAATAGGTTAATTTGGGCATCATCCCAAAACATATATCAATATCCATTAGGGTATATCATAATTTAAATTAGTTGCTACATGCCCTAAACAAGTCATCCCATTGGTTGTTTTCGTTCATGAAAGTTTCACTGCTTAGATTCTAGTTGAAGCACCCCATTGAGCCATCAATCCACCCACAAAACACAGTAACTACTTCACAAAGCATCTAATCCCATGCAAGTTTGCGTTGCAGAGGATCTACCCCCACTTTAAGGTCCATTGGTCGACTAGGAGCTAATTGTTCATTGGATTTTGGGAATCTTCCCAACCTCTAGTGGCTTCATGAAGTTGTTCTAGCTTTCACCACATATGATAGCTTCGAATATGGACACTATGGAGTCATTGAACCTCTTATCCTCCTATTACCGTGAACAAGGAAACCTCTTCATCTATTTTTGGAAAATCCATTCAATAATTCATTAATGTCAAACTACCTTCATCTACTTATAAATAGAGCATTGATCACAGTGCACAAGAGAGAAAGAATTTGTATTAAGAAGATTTTTTTTGGTGAGATCACAACTCTTGGAGGTGTAGTCTGCATGTAATGTTATGCTGTTGGAGTGATAAGGCTGGTCTAATGATGATCAGACTAAAGTTGGAGCAGGTTGAAATCAAATCGATCTAATTGGTTGTAAATTCTCCTTCTACTTCATAATAAAGACATTTGTTCCTTCCCTAATGCATGTGTCAATGATGTTATATGTGTATTTAAAAATGAAATCGATTCAATTTTTTTAACATGAATAGATCATTTTTCTTTATGTCATTTTTTTTCTTCTGTTTTCCATTGCAAGTACCAATGAAGCAAGTTCAGTTTGATTGAGAATGACGGAGTGAAGAAAAGAGAATATATTACAAGTATGTTTTCTTCCCTTATGTATTCATTTTAAGGAAAAGGTCAAATATATTTATTTCCGTTGTTCTAAGTGCGACCACCAAACTTAGGGAAAGCATATTTATCTGTAGGTTTGATTGCTGTAAAACAATAAGGGGCTAGGGTTAGAGTTGTTACTTAATGTAATGGCTTCGTTAGTAGCATTTATAGCATTAAAGTCTCCAAGAAAGATGATATAACCTTCATTCCTCAGGTTGAAATGTATTTTTCTATGGTATTGAAAGGACAATTCTTATCCAGGTTAATTTTCTTATAGGATGTAGAGTTGGTAGGAGTGAAATAACATATTGCAAGAAAGATCCTATTGGTGGCAGAATTAGAGATTTTGATCCAAGTTTATTGATTGAAGAGGTTGATTTTATGGATTCGGATGTGGGAGGAAACAATGTTCCTTATATAGCAATATCTACCACCAAAACCTCCTCGAGAGGATTTCTTATTCCAAACTAACCTAAGACTGAAACCGTCAAGGTGAGGGACCTTAGATTCATCATGCTCCCAAGTTTCAACTAAAAGAATAAGGTCAATATCACTCACGATCCAACTTAACATATGACCTTTACACCATGGAAAACCATGACCATTCCAAAAGAGGATCCAGAGTGATGCAAGTCCCTATTTATCACTCATGCTTGAAACTTTATCTTTAATAATAACTTTCTTATTCCTAATGATTTCCCATTTCCCCGTCGTTCTCTCCTTCTTGAAATTTTTGACTTCTTTCCTAATTTTAGCTTGGTCGTCTACAATGAGATATTTCTTTATAAATATTCCCATTCCTTTTAGGTTTGGGTATTTCCTTAGTATATCCAACTTATGTTCATTACATTTGACCTTGACACAGATTAGTATGTGTTTATGATTGAGTATCTTTCCTACCCTTATCTCTTTTCTGAGATAAGTTTTTTGAATTTGATATTTTGTTTTTAATTGTTGTTTAACTATATCTAATGTGTCTTCATTGTTTTGTTCTTCTATACCCACAATTATACGTTTAAGGCTCTTTTGTGGCGTTCATGGTCAAGTACAATTAGTTTATTAATTTCCTCTTTAATTGATTTAATATCTAAGTTATTCTCTTTGTTATTTAGGGTTGAGTTATTGTGTAGTTGTTATTTTATATTTTTAATCTTGATTTTCAATGTGTCATGTTCATTAACCATTTTTTGTTTACTATGTTCTATTTCTTGAATCCTACCTTTCGTTTCTTGTTCAATTTTGAGTGTAATTATTTTATTTTCTAATTATTTGTGGTTGTTTTCAAGTATTGTTGTAAGTTATAGTTTAAAATGGTTTTCTCTTTCTTCTCTTCATCTTTCTAAAGATTAAATGTACTCATAAAGACTCTCTAATGTAATTTTACTTGGTATGACTTTTCAAGAGTGGGGCTAAGCAATGTCAGTGGAAGGAATCATAGTGTAATAAAACAAAACGTAACAAGAGGAGGGTAAGTGGGAACGTGTGCACCTATGACGCAAAACGAATGTGAGGTTTCACTCACCACTCCTCAGATGCCTAGGACATAATTACTCTCCTTTAGGAATACTTATAGCGAAGAAAAAACTACTTAAGAAAATCCCTCAAAGGATATACAAAACCTTGCTTCAGAGAATCTCGACGAGGTGTATTTAAGCCAAGATATAACCCTTCAAATTCTCCATAGAAGGAAATGTATTACTAGTGCTTGATTTAAATCTTAGAGTCTCTGCTTCTAGATCAAATTGATGCTTATATCAATTCACAATGGTTTCTAAACAGAGGGTATCTTGGATTTTCTTCAAATTGAAATATCCATTCATGGAATCCTCATTGCTGATCTCATGCTACCCAACACTCAGCATCAAAAATTCAGACCAACAAAATTTCCTCCAAATAAAATGTGTTTCTGTATCTTCCAAAATCAAACCTGCAGAAACCCTAGAATTATACAATCAAGAATTATGTTGAGGCCATGAGAGTTGATATTGCACTTCGCACTACAGAACTGCAGACCCAAATTGAAATTGCAGGCCCAAATAAATAGAACTACAGATCCCTATAATGTGACCATAACATTACATACAATGGGGTATTTAATAATAGGTATATATATTATTAAATGTCAATTATTAATAATTAGCGTGACAACCACATTAATAAATGTGGTTGATAAAATTCCATAATATTCATTATTATTAATATTAATATTATTATTCTTGTTGTTTTTCATGTTTTATGTGATCCTTCAGGCTTGAATTGTAGCTTGAGGAGCCGAGACTCAGGGGCATTTAAGCCGTCAAAGTCACCAGCAGAACACATCAGGCCAGGGTGACACTATCCCTTACTTGATTGGATTTTTTAGCATGTCTCCTCCTCCTAACACAGGGAACAACCACTGCCTCGTGAGGTTTGATCATGGGTCACCTTGCTCACAAGGCCCATCCTGAGCTGGTTGTGTTGGCAGACTTCACATTATTATTATTACTATTATTATTTAATAAACAATATGATTATAAATATTTTTTTTTTTTTTTTCTGAATAAGACAAATTCTATTAAGTAAAGAAATATAGTACAATCAAAGCTTGCATAGAAGCGAAGCAAGAGAGCAAGGGAGCCAGAAATGATGGAATATCAACCTCGGTCCCAATGAACATCCACGGCATGAGCAAAAGATAACAAGAAGAACATAAAACAAAGAACTAAACTAGGGAGTTGATCCAGAATGGGTAGAATCTCCCAATCGACATTTTTTCCCTTTCTTTTTACTGACTGTGACCCAGCCATTGTGAGCTGGCTAGACAGGAACCACTTGCAAACTATTCTGCGCAGAAGGAGGAGTCTCCTTATCTGAATCTGAGGATGAAGACTCATGAGTGCGCTTCTGCGAAATCGGAGGAGCCGCTGGATCCGGTGGGATGGCTGGGGGCACGTCCCTCGGGGGGTCCTGATTCTCCGCTTCCACTTCAATATCCTCCTCATCAGCGCTAGAGGAATCTATGTCATCCACTGGAGGTCTATCAAATGGTTTCTAGTTCTTAGATTTGGATTTGTGCGGGATATTCTTCTTTTTGTCGAGGAACGTCGCACAAGTATTCTGAAGATGCCTCGTCTGATGGCAATGGAAACATCTGAAAGCAGTGTTCTCATAGTCTAAGGTTTGCGTCCAATGAAAGTCCCCAACTTTGAGGTTGATCTGATCAGGCAACCCTTTACTAATGTCTATTTCTGCACATATTCTGCCAAAATTATATATTCCTTTCTCCCCTCGAGAGGTATCCGTTTCCAGGAAGCGGCCTAATGTATCCCCAATCCCTTGGAAGACAGCGAAATGCCATAGATGAGCAGGGACATTTGGAAGATGGACCCAAATGGGAAGCTTAGTGATGACAACCGAAGAGGGGTCGAAATCAGGGAACCAGGGGGTGAGGAAAAGTCCAGCTGATCCCCAGAACCAAGGGCCTCCCATTAAGGCTTTCTTGTAGTCATCGCTGCAAGCAAAGGTGACAATGAAGAAGCCTTTCGAGCAGAAGAAGACCTTGCAGTTTTTGGTCCAGTTGGAGTGGAGCCACTGGTATAGATCGGCAGTACGAGGCCACAGTCTGTTAAATATGCATATGATGTCTGTTTCTGCAAACAGCTGATATTGATCATCCAGGGAGGGATGAGAGATTTCAATGGAGGGAGTTTCTTCCATTTTATCCACCAAGAAAGGCTTGGGAGCCTCAGCTGGTTTGGTCGTCTTCTTGGAAGATTGTGCATGAACCGCATCTTTGTAGTTGAAAGCAGGAGCCGACGAGGTCTGCCCAGAAGCTCCTCCTCTCAAAAGTAAGGAGAGCATCACTAAAGCATCTCTTTCAATACTGTAATAAGACAAGGGCAGAGGGTCTTCAAGCTATTTAACTTCGTAATTCAGTCTCTCAATGACTGAGGGGATACCCAATCTGAGCTCAAGCTTTCGCAGGAGGTCATGCACTAGATCTCAAGCATGCACCCAGAGCAACAACGTTTTGCCGGAGAGAAGTGAGATCTGGATTTGAAAGCCAGAGGGTGAGTGGTGAGAGGTCCTCAGCAACCCACCACGATTTTGTGCCTGATCAGAAATTAATCCTTGCATCCTCGAATCCGAGAGGAACTTTGCTTTGAATGCGGCTGGAGGATGAGCGTGGCCCTCCTGGATCTGATAGATTTCAGTCTGCGGCAGCTCCTTGACAAAACTGTATAGCCCATTCGAGAAGCTGAGCCCCTGCAGAGTTGCAAGGGTGGGAGAAACTGCATTCGGCAGTAGAATCCTAGCAGTCTGATCATGCAGATCTGAGGAACTAAGCTGCAGATCTACTGCTGTGTCGGATCCGCCAAGGTTACCTGTGCAGTCTTCCTCTCTCGCGCTTTTTTCTTGGAGGAGGGCGACATCTGCAGTTCTGGGTTGCTTCTCTTCATTGATGTAGAAGGCGTTTCTTGAATCCCCAGTGATGGCAACCTTCGCCGCCCCATCGTTGCCCTCATCACTGTTGGCGGCCGCGTCTTTGGATGGATCTTTGAGCCATAGCGAGGGCGAGTAACCGAGGGTAGCATCAATCAACTTGATCTTTGGATCTAGTAGGTTTAAAGTGACCGCGGCTTCCACAGAGGCTTCAGGATCAACCATGGAAGCGACATCAGAGCTTAGCGCAGCGATCTTGAAGCTATGGCGCCAGCAGATGAACCCAAGAAAACCCTAGCCATCGTCTCCCAAACAAACTTTTCACTGCAACTGGATCAGCTTCTTTCTTATGTTGAATCAATATGATTATAAATATTAATAATTATTAATTATTAATATTTATTAACTATAATAAGTATTAATTATTAATAATATTAATATAAATAATATTAATATTAATATTAATAATTAAAAATAATATAGATATTAATATTAAAAATAATAAATTATAATATTAAAAATTATTAATTATTAATATTTATTAGATATAATAATTATTAGTTAGAATAATTATTTATTATTAATATTTATTAATTATTAGTTATTATTTTTAATAATTAATATTTAGGAATAATTAAAAATAATTATAATTATTAATAATTGTAATTATGGTTAGTAAAGTGATAAATATTATAAACCAAATGGATTGATACTATAAACCCAAGGTATTATTAATATTAAAATCCAAAGGGATTAATGGAAAAAACTAATTACTAATATTATAAATCTAAGGGATTTATAAGACTAACAAATTAATATTATAAACATAAGGATTAGGAAATGCAAGGAATAATATTATAAAGCCCAAGGGTTAATATTATAACCCCAAGGATTAATATTCTAAGCCCCAATATTACAAATTACAAATCTAAGAGATTAATATTACAAATTATAAACCGAAAGGGTTAATAAACCCAAGGAATTTGTGTTATAAACCCAATGAATTATAAACCTAAGAGATTTAAATTAAACCTTAGGATTAATATTATAAACCTTATAAATAATATTGTATCCTAGGAATATGAACCCTTCGTTTAATAAACTAAGGATTCGAGATTATAAACGCAAGGGACTAATAAACACAAGGGAGCTATAAACTCAGAGGAATAATATTAAAAATAAATAATTAATATTACAAACCTAAGAGATATACACCCTAAGGTAAATATTATAAACCCTAAAATAAAAATTAAACACTAAGTTAAATACTATAAACCATATGATTAACAATATAAACGTAAAAGATTAATAAACCCAATGAATTACTTTTAAACCTTAAGAACATAAACCCTATAAATAATATTAAACCCAAGAAATTTTTATTATAAACCCAATGGATTATAAACCTAAAGTATTTATATTAAACCCTAGGTTAACATTATAAACCCTATCAATAATATTATACCCTAGGAATATGAACCCTTAGATTAATAAACACATGGGATTGATGTTATAAAACCAAGACACTAATTAAAAAAAAAAAGGATTAATATTAAAAACCCAAGTGATTAATATTAAAAATTAAAAATTAATAATAATTGTAAATTATTGATAATTATAATTATTAATAATTAAAGGGATAAAGGGATAAATATTATAAACCAAATAGACAAATATTTAAATAACTATTTTTCTTAAAGGGATAAATGTTATAAACCAAATGGATTGATAATATAAACCCAAGGGATGAATACTCTGAACCTAAGGTATTAATAAACCCAAGGGATGAATACTCTAAACCCAAGTTATTAATAAACCCAAGGGATGAATACTCTAAACCTAAGGTATTAATAAACCCAAGGGATTATTCATATTAAAAATCAAACATAATAAAAAACTAAGGGATTTACAAACCCAAGGGATGAACATTACAAACTCAAGGGATTAATAAACCCAGGGAATTATTAATATTATAAATGCAAGGGATTAATAAACCAAGGAATTTGTATTATAAACCCAATGGATTATAAACCCAAGAGATTTAAATTAAGCCCTAGGATTAATATTATAACCCATATGAATAGTATTATACCATAGGAATATAAATCATTGGATTAATAAATCTAAGGGATTGATATCATAAATGCAAGGGACTAATAAACCTGAGGGATTATAAAGCTAGGGAAATAATATTAAACACAAGGAAGTAATATTATAAACCCAAGGGATATAAACCCTAAGGTACATAGTATAAACCCTAAAATAAACAGTAAACTGTAAAATTAATATTATAAACCTTAGGATTAATATTATAAATATAAGAGATTAATAAGCTCAAGGGATTACTATTAAAAAGCCAAGGTATTTTAAAACCAAGGGAACTATTATTTATTATTAATTTATGTTAACTTGAATTTAAATCTTAAACAAATAAATGTTTTTATTATTTTATAATTTAAATTTTCCATTGAAACTTATGTAGATTATTAATATATCTTAATATTAATAATTTGAATGCAACAAGGTTTATTTTTATGCTAATGCCATAATCACTAGAAAAATTATATCAATAACTTAAACTAATTGCACTGGATTTAGACAACACCCAAAAACATAAATAGTGTTCCAACAAATATATTGAGTTGCCATGGTCAACCATGGTCAATCATTGTCAACCATTTTCCAACATCACATTGTGACAAATATTGTCTCAATATGAAAAACAACCATGGTCAATCATGGTTAATGATCACCAATAACCATGGTCACATTGTGATAAATATGGTCTCGTGGTTCGGTGCCACAATGTGACAACCATGGTCCAATGTCATATTGTGACAAATATTGTCTCAATTTGAAAATCAACCACGGTCCAATGTCGCATTGTCACAAATATTCTCTTAATATGAAGATTGATCATGGTCAAACATGGTTCAACATTGCATTGTGACAAATATTGTCTTGTCTCAATATGAAAATCAACCATGGTCAACCATATTTGTTTTACGGTTTATAATATTTATCTTAGGGTTTATATACATTAGGTTTACAATATAAATCCTTTGTGCCTTTTGGCTTTTAATATTAACTCCTTGTGTTTATTAGTTCCTCGAGTTTATAATATCAATGTTTTGGTTTTATTAATCTAAGGGTTCATATTCCTAGGGTATAATATTATTGATAGGGTTTATAATATTAATCCTAGAGTTTTGTATAAATATCTTGGGTTTATAATACATTGTATTTATAATAAAAATTCCTTGGGTTTATAATATTATTCATAGGGATTATATTGGTAGGGTTTAATATTAAGCCTATAGTTTACAATATTAATCCCTTGGGTTTATTAATTTTATGGTTTTTATTCATATGGTTTAATTTTCATCCTAGGGTGTAATGTTATTCCTTTAGGTTTATAATAATTTGGGCTTTTAATATTAATCCCTTGGGTCTCTTAATTTGTCAAGTTTAAAATATTAATTGTAAGGTTTATGATATTAATCTTGGGGTTTAATGTTTATATTAAGTTTTATAATATTTATCTTAGGGTTTATATCCCTTGGGTTTATAATATTAATCCATTGGGTTTAATATTATTCCTTTTGGTTTATAATTCCTTAGGTTTTTAGTATTAATCCTTTGGATTTATTATTCTCTTGGGTTTATAATATCAAGGGTTTAATATTGTAACATTGGAATGGTATAAAAAAGTATTGAACATCACATTGTGACAAATATGTCTCAATATGAAAATAATTCTAACAATCATTATTGCATTGTTACATAACATTGTAATTTATTCAATGCCACATTATTTCATTACAAAACTTATGTTTAATACAAGGTTTATAATAATAGGGTCTTTTAATGTTTGGTTTATAATATTAAATTTTAATATTGGGGTTGTAATTTGTAGTATTAGGGTTTATAATTTTTATGTTAGGGTTTAATATTAATCCCTTGGATAGAAATCCATTGGGTTTTTAATAATAATCTTAAGGTTTATATTGCTAGGGTTTAATATTAATCCTAAGGTCTAATGGTATTCCCTTGGGTTTAAAATCGCTCAGATTTTTAATATTAATCCAATGGGTTTATTAATCCTTTGGGTTTATAATAATGATCCTATGATTTTTAATATTAAACATAGGATTTATGTTCGTATGGTTTAATATTAATTCTATGGTTTATAATATTTATATTAGTGTTTAATATTAATCCCTTTAGTTTATAATCCCTTGGATTTATAGTAATCCATCAGGTTTATTAATCGCTTAGGTTTATAATGTTAATCCTAAGGTTTATAATAATGATCTTAGGGTTTACTGCTTATTTTATAGTTTATATAATATTCCTTGTGTTTAATATTATTCCCTGGAGTTTATAATTTCTTTGGGTTTATTAGTCCCTTGCATTTATGATCTCAAGCCCTTGGGTTTATTAATATAATGGATCATATTCTTATGGTATAATATTATTCATAAGTTTTATAATATTAATCCTAGGATTTCATTTAAATATCTTAGGTTTATAATCCATTTGGTTTATAACAAAAATTCCTTGGGTTTATAATTTGTAATCTTAATGTCTTGGATTTATAATTTGTAATATTAGGGCTTATAATATTAATCCCTAGGTTTGATAATATTAATCTCTTTCGTTTACTAATCTCTCGGGTCTATAATATTAATATGTTGGGTTTATTAATCCCTTCAGTTTATAATATTAATAATTAGTTTTTTTAATTAATATCTTGGGTTTATGATATTAATCCAGTCGATTTTTAATCCCTCGAGTTTATAATATTAATCCCTTGAATTCTCAATTTTTTGGGTTTTTAATATGAATAATACCTTCACTTTATTAATCCCTTAGCTTTATAATATCCATCTCTTGAGTTTATAATATCAATCCATTTGGTTCATAATATTTACAACTTTACAAACAATAATTATAATAATTATTAATTATTTCTAAATATTAATGATTAATAAACAATAATTAGTAATAATTTATTATTAATAATAAATAATTATTATTATAATTAGAAAATACTATAATTAAGAATATTATTAATTATTGATGTTATTATTATTTATTATAATTATTCATATTAATTATTATAAGTATTAATTTTTCATATTAATATCCATATTATTTTTAATGATTAATAATTAATATTTATATTTATATTTTTTATATCAATATTATTAATAATTAATAATTAATAATTATTACTATTTATAATCATATTATTTAATAATTGGTTTAATAATAATAATAATAATAATAATAATAAATAAATAATAATAAATGTGGTCGATATATGTTTATCAATCACTTTTATTAATATGGTTGTTTTAGTATAAAATAAATAATATAAATGCCCTGCACCATATTTATAATATAATGATTTTTCATAAAAAATGAATTTTCTTCTTTAATTGATTTTAATTCAAGATCCAAATGAAAATACGCCTTTGAAAAAATATATATTTTTTTAATTGATTTAATTAATATGTAAATGGAAAGAGTTGAGTTAGTGAGTGCTGATTATGTATATATTATTATGGGAAAGAGAGGATAAAAGTAAAACATATTTCTTGTTATTTTATGTATTATATATTATTATCATGTATATATAGAAATTTATAAAATTTATGAAAGTATCTTCAAAGTGGAAGATGGCTTCCGCTTGCCTCTACTTGTAAACTTCGACTACATTATGATATTATATTAGAATTGCATGAGTGGAGGTGAGAATGAATGGGTTTTGGTGGTCATATCTAATCTATAGTGGCTCTTGCAACTCCCCATCCATGGCATTCCTTACTTTTTAATCTATGATGCCCTCATTCCTTAGAAAAACTGGTAGGTCCAATAATTGTGCATCTCCCAGATATGGGTTTGGATCCCATATGGTCAAATATGTAAGCACAAGGTTGTGAAGGTATAATTCAACAAACTTGCATTTTCCTCTGCATTACATTATATGCAAAAATCAGTGAATTCCCTATTTTCCTACAAATGGATGCCCATTTTTATGCAATGAATTTTATCTGAAATCGACATGATTGCTCTTTTAGGAATAATGAAAAAGTATTTGAAGGTTATCTGTAATTGATTTCCTCTAAAGAGTGTTGTGCCATGGTGCATAAATTTGTTTCCAAGGTTGCATCCTATGTGTATCTTGCTTGTAGCAATCGTTGTGTCTGATGTAATTGGATTTTCATCTTCTTGTTCTCTTTCTCAAAATTTTCCCTCATATTTTCTCCATCTACCGTTAGAAATTCCATGTCTTCTTTCATTTTATTCATCCCATCCTCCATTATAGAAATATTAGCTACACCATTAGATTGGGTGATCCTCTTCGAATAATGTGTCTAATTTTTATTTCTCCACCTTGAGTAATAATTATGGTAATAGGTGCTCTAGAAGCACTCTCCCTAATGTTCATGTATCAGGAAAAGAGAAAAAGGAAGAAATTATCCTTGGGGCTGGTTGCTTAGCTCCCATTTTAGTTTCCTATAGTTTTTCAAACTACTCACTACTACATTTGGCAGAAATTCTGACACTTGGTTCCGACGCTTTTGACCAAATGTCGGAAATTTCCCCAAATTTTTTCCATCACGCCCGAAACCGTCGCTATACCGACGTTTATAGAAAAGTGTCACAATACCGACACTTAGAAAAGTGTCACAATTGCGACGTTTGGAGGAAGATGTTGCAATTGCGACACCATGGCCCAAAGCGTCACTATTGAGACGACTCCAATCGTCGCAATTGCGACACAATGTCTAGGTGTCGCCATTGCGACATTTGGAGGCACCCGTCACAATAGCGACACTTTTTCCGCCGTACGACACTTATATGCACGCTACATAAAAATAGGAAACTTATATGCGCGCTACATAAAAATTCGAAACTTATATGCGCGCTACATAAAAATGATTTTATTGTTTCGTATCCGTCACAATAGCTACATTAACGTATGATATCACGCGCGCATTCGCCCTCCGCTCTTGCAGAACAACATTCGCCCTCAGCTCTTGCAAAATGGTAAGTTATTACTGCAGGCCCTTCCTCCTATAGTAGGGTTGACTCTATTTGGGTTTTTTTGTTCAATTCCATTGGATTGTGTTAGGCTGTAGGGTTCTCTCTAGATGTCAAGAATCAAGATTCAATACCCTCTATTATCTTCATCACCCAATACAAGATTTAAATTTTTCCCAAAGAAACGCTTATTAATTTGGCAGCCATTATTTCTCACTGCTTTAAAAACCCTACATTTAAATGAAAACAAGCATTGCATTTCAACTACAAAAATCTATTAGTGTTCAAATGTACATGTGTGCATCACTTGTGTAGGGTATTCCTTTTCCACTTTCACATTATCTAAGAATGTGTGCAGTATAGTTCATATTTTTTGTGATTTAGATTATCTTGAAAAAGGAAAGGTAAATTATTTCCCATGGAAAAAGAAGGTTTTCCCTTTTTATAGGTTGTTTGGACTTACATGGAAAATTTATGGTATGCCTTTCATATTATGTCGTTTAAATTTGAATTAACAAATTATTCTACATGAAAATATAATTACCTATGTGATGTCCTTCATCACTAATTAAAATTATAGGGTTTCAATTTCCTGGACTCTAACTCATCTAATGCTAAATTCTAGGTTCTCATTGGTGGATTACTCTTCCATTGATTTCCTTTCCCTCTGGATCTTTTCATACTTTAAAAGTCATCAATAAGACATATATTATTTCAGGTATCCCAAAAGGCTTTATAGTAGAAAATATTGTGAAGTTTTTTTTGACACTTGAGGATTCTTTTTAGAACTGCAACGCGGGCTATGCTATCGATTTATATACCAAGCAACTTGTCCTTAATAACCACACTATGAGGTAGGTTCAACCAGTTTGAACTTGTTGGGACATAGCATATGAAGTTGTGTGATGAGTCCATATCAAAGGTCTATTATGGTGACAAAAGTGAAGACACGTAATGATAGTTATTATGTTAACATTACTAGAAACATTTTCGAAATTATCCATGCTATCAAGATGTCAAAATTCCGGGCATTAGGTGTCAATACTCGTAGCTAATAGATAATAATAATAATATAAAAAAATCACAACTTTATTCTTGAAATATGATTGTTACACATTGTTAACCTAGTTCATGAGTTACTATCACCCAAAGATTGCAAAACAAACTTAAAATATAAATTAAACCAACATGAGAATCCAACTAAGGGTTTCTCGACAAAATCATGCCATAACCTGGCATTTTGAAACCCAAATTTTAATCCATCATAAGTAATACAATGCAAACTCGGATGGATTTTCAATGCATGTTTGCATGCTACACTTATTCTCTGTCTAGATATCATTTTTTAAATGGAACCATTAGTCAAGCCCACAGTCCTTTTTATGTGAAAAATTTCAGCTCTATTTGAGCTCTTTTTTACTCCACCACCTCCATAAACATATGCAAACATATATCATGATCTTGGAATTCCATTACATATGTATGTGCCAATGTTCCATAATCATGCCCCATCATCAATTTAAGAAATTTACATTGAATATCAAATTATGGAGGGGGGGAACTTTTTGCTGCAACATTTGGCTCAAAATCAAGGACCATCTCCGTATGAGGTGAATGAGAACTATAGATATTTGAAGAAGTAGATTAGTGCCTTTTCCTTTGGCCATGGAGTCATATACAGTCATCCATCACAAAAATTTGTCTTTGTTCATTCTCACCTTGAAAGTTGCAAAAATTCATGCCCTAATTGAAACGACACTAAATTTGAAAGATATAATAAAAATGAAAGCTAGAAGTGCCCTATTAATACAAAGGGAAAAACTTCCTACCTACCCTAACTGAGATAAATTTTGATTGAGTAGGAAACATGATATTGCCAATGGAGTTGATCCAACAACTTGTTAAATGTATGGGACTAAATCATGCATTTGATTTCCAGGGAAACATGTGCATGAAGAGAAAAAGTGCAGAATTAA
Source organism: Pinus albicaulis (assembly GCA_034641835.2). Taxonomy (NCBI): domain Eukaryota; kingdom Viridiplantae; phylum Streptophyta; class Pinopsida; order Pinales; family Pinaceae; genus Pinus; species Pinus albicaulis. The sequence continues at coordinate 565,732,597 of CM076573.1, read as the reverse complement.
TGGAAAATCCATACATGCCACTTATAAAAACTACACCGAAAGGTCAAAAATACTTAAGGCCTTAACTTAATTTGAATCCAAAAATGACAAAACAGGATTAGTGAAAACACGAGAGTGGTGTGGGTAAACAACATAAATAAAAAGTGAAGATACCTTTCCCCAAGATGCCTTTGTCACCGTTGTATGAAAACATGTTTTCCTTTCCCTTTATACATGCAAGTGAATGCATTATAGGTATGGTGTTTTCTAGAATAGGAGAAGCCTACTTAAATATATCATTCGTGGAGTGAATGTTTGGGTGCCTTAATGTGCAATGACATGTTTCCAGGATTGAATTCAATGCAAGGCATATTTGAAACTCTAACTCTGTCTTCCGGTGTCTTATTAGAAATTATTTCAGTTTTCATTTTGTGTTTTCAAGTTAGATATTGTTTTCAAGTTTTTACATTTATAATTTTATTGCAATATGGCAGACTGATCAGAGCAGTGCACGAACAACCCCTGATATGGGATGATCGTGGAAAGAGGCCAGCGGAAGAACATGTAAAGTGCCAACATTGCTCTATCTTCAGGTATTTTAGTTATTTACATAATTGAAATAATATTAATTTTGTTCAAATATGAAGACACCTAGCCATGTATTCCTGATGATTCCCTCTTTGAGGAAGAGCTTTCTTCATCCCTATCTCCAGTGTTCTTGTTGCAAAAAAAGGCACAAGATGCAAGGTTGAAATTTAATACTTTGATAGACGCGCCTCAAACACCTGAAACAGAAGAGAGGATACAACATCTTATGAGGCAGCTAGAAAGATATCAGGTAATAATAAAAGTCAAAAGGATATTTTTTTTATTCTGCATGAGATGAATTGTGATAGTTTGATTTTTAAATTTTACATTGATTAAACTAACAAAAATTTCTTTTGTATGTAGCATTTTCTAGCATTTGCTGAACCCGATGTTGGTGGTAGTGGGACACAAGGGCAAGATATTTCCCAACAACCCTCTCGTACACCTTCTACTCCTTTAGGTGCCAGCCAAGAAACACACCCTTCCCAAGCAGACACCCAGCCAACCGCTGAACGTGTTGGCAATGATGAGGCTGATATGGCCAACTACATTATTGCGTTTCTTGGAGCTACACATGTCAGCTCCACAGGGACCATTAATGGCATGTTGTTGGTGAACAATGAGGGTGTCCCTATAAAGCATGTACAACTTCCAGGTAAATTTTAATATTTTAACTATTTCATGTACTTTATCTAAAACATATTTATCATGATTTTTTTTTTTAAATTAATGATAATATCTTTCTTTTTTTTTGGTTTTATTCTGTGTAGGAAACAATGAGTTCTATAGGATTCTGGAGAGCCATGCGTTGGTAATTTTTGGCCCAACCATACGTACAGGGTGGATTTCCCAGAATTCCAACCGGAAAAAAGAACTTCTAGATTATGTAGAAGCCCTTTTTGGGGTCAGCACATTTGACAGAACATCGGTGCCTCGGGTAGTCGGAAAATATTTGAAATATACCAGGGACACCTATAAGACGCAATTGCAATTTAACCCTAGATATGAGCGTCCTCTCACAGTTTCAGAGAGTGAGTGGAGAGCACTCATCCATGATGGAAAAGAGAAAAGGGAAAAGAAAGAAGGAAAAATGCGAACTGGACCCACAAGGTAAATTACAACTTTAATTCAATAGCTTTAATTTTCTTTATGTCTAAAATAAAAGTGTGCTACGTCATATCTGACTTCAATCTTTTGATGCTAGGTTGCTTGACACCTCAAAGGTAACCAAAGCTAGGATTGAGAAAAAGGGCCATCACAAGCTAGGCCAGGACGGCTACTTGAAATTAGCTGCAAGAATTGTAATTAAGTAGCTAAACATCTTATAATTAATTGTATCGCCTTCCAAATTTTTTGTAATCCTATCAAATATGATTAAAAATACACAATCATATGTAATGTAGGGTGATGACTTCGGAACAGAAACTACAGAGGAAGATAAAAATATCTCTTTCCATTTCGGCTATCAAGCTGTAGTTGAACGTCGCAGAAGCTTGGGGTAGGTCCCAAGATCTAGAATGCCTGATAAGGTAAAACATTAACCTTTCAATATGTTTGTTTTCGTCTATAAATTTAATGTCTAACAACTTTGTTTAAATCAGGGGAGCAGCACTACCGACGAGGCAAATAACCCAGTTTTAGAGCCAGATGTAGATGATCCTCACGTGCAACCTGATCATTATAGTGGGGACCAGGCCGACAATGCTACTATCAGTGAGGGCCGTGATGATAATTAATTTCCACTTATAATTTTTTCTAATTATACCTTGATGGTTGTCCTTATAACGTTTTTTGTTTAAATGATAGAGAATGTTTCCCTTGAGGATCTTACCACCAGAGAGGAAGACAGGGCAACAATCCCAATGGCGACAACTGGTGCACCAGGTAAATAATCTCATTGCAATTTTTTTTATTAATATTACCGAACTAGTTCAATGATATTTAAAAACTGACAATTAAAATTTAATATTATCTTTTTTTGTAGGTGATGCCCCGTCACTGGATGAGACCAGACATCGTGACTATGCAACTAGGTCAGCGACGACAACTGGTGCACCAGGTAAATAATCTCATTGCAATTTTTTTTATTAATATTACCGAACTAGTTCAATGATATTTAAAAACTGACAATTAAAATTTAATATTATCTGTTTTGTAGGCGATGCCCCGTCACTGGATGAGACCAGACATCGTGACTACGCAACTAGGTCAGCGGCGACAACTGGTGCACCAGGTAAATAATCTCATTGCAATTTTTTTTATTAATATTACCGAACTATTTCAATGATATTTAAAAACTGACAATTAAAATTTAATATTATCTATTTTTGTAGGCGATGCCCCGTCACTGGATGAGACCAGACATCGTGACTACGCAACTAGGTCAGTGGCGACAACTAGTGCACCAGGTAAATAATCTCATTGCAATTTTTTTTATTAATATTACCGAACTAGTTCAATGATATTTAAAAAATGACAATTAAAATTTAATATTATCTGTTTTTGTAGGCGATGCCCTATCACTGGATGAGACCAAACATCGTGACAACGCAACTAGGTCAGCAGCGACAACTGGTGCACCAGGTAAGTAATCTCATTGCAATTTTTTTTATTAATATTACCGAACTAGTTCAATGATATTTAAAAACTGACAATTAAAATTTAATATTATCTGTTTTTGTAGGCGATGCCCCGTCACTGGATGAGACCAGACATCGTGACTACGCAACTAGGTCAGTAGTGCACGTTGAAAGGCACGAAACATGAGTAGAGCACGATGATATTGATGATGTAATTAGGAGCTTTAAAAATAGGAAGAAGAAAAATAAATTTTGACAATGTAAAATATTGTATTATTATAAGACAAACGTTACCATACTTGGAACATTTTTTGCGTTATATAAAAAACTCATTTATCATACTATTTTTATGTCAAGCATTAATTGCAATGTTTCCTTGCGTACTTTTTGTTGAATTGTTTTTTTATTAGTTATTGATTTTTTTTTTTTATGCTCATGAAAGTAAAAAATGAAATATAGATTAGGTATTGGGGAATTGAGAGTGATGTGAGGGGGGGGGAGGGGCCATAAGAGCTTCCACCTTCATGTGGTTGGCCCTGTTTAGTAGAGAATAATTTATTGGAGCGATTTAATCTTGGAGCAAACATCCCTCGATCCAGCGTAGCAACAAAAAAGTCACTGTTGACTTAGTTGCTACTCTTTCAGATCGTGGGAGGCTTGTTCCAAGTTCATGCGACTCCAATAAATTGTTCTTGAAACGAAGAGGAGCTTATTCAGGTATGTTTTTAAATTTTCAACATATGTTCTAACATTATCATAAGAATGCATCTTAGAGTAAAAAATACTACATCAATTACTTGTATTTATTGTATAGATAATGATGGATTTTGATTGACTTGGCAGTGCAGGTACAAATCCTGTTGCATCATGAGCAATACAACTTGTCAACCAGGGTCATGTCCAGGATATTTTTGCTTGTGCGCTTGACCAGGTTCGTAATGTCACATTTTGTAAGTTCCTTTACGGTTCATAATTCAATATTAAGCTTGTGCACGATTATTATCTAGGTTTTTTGTATGTGTTTTTTCATCTATTTGATTGTAAGCAACTATGCATGTTTCCTGTTGTTCACTATGATTTCTCCCATTACCACTCCCGGGATGAATCCGACTTTATTGTTACATAGGTTACTTTATTGTTACTATGATTTCTCCATTTACGATTTCATAAGTTACATCATGTAAAGTTGTCAATCTCAGGTTGGTGATGAGCTTTAGTTCTCCAGATTTGGGGCTTTTCTGATATTTTCTCCCTCATGTCATTCTTGCATCACCTCGTTGTTTGAGCATGCCAATTGTCTACCACTTGTACCAATTGGCACATGTCAATCCCTGAGTGGTGCCACATTTCACCTATTTTCAGTGAGAGTTTAGGGTTTCTCTAACATAGCTTGAGAAATCCGATTCAGTGCCTGCTTGAATATTGTCACATAATACTCATGGTTTGGATTGATGAGCATGTTCTGAATGGTTGGTTGATTCATAAGAACCACCCATATAGTCATCTTGAGATATTTCAGAAGTTTTCTCGGGTTTCCTTTTTCACAGTTTCTAGTGGGTGGGATGGTGTGGGGTGATCCATCAATACTGGTGCTCTTGTAGTAGGGAATTTGTTTTTGGGGATATAAAGGAGCATTTGATGTAGTTATCCCATTGGATGCATTCATAGATGGGCACGAGAGGTCAAGAATTTAAATTAAAAATATGCAACCTCTAGCATGGCAACCTGAAGGCCGCGAGAGACACCGGTTAAAGATTGTTTTGTGCTGGCCTTAATATAGTCGTGATTTCTTTCTATTATCTTAATGCAAATATATAGTCCGGTCTCATTAAAATGAGGATTGTGGTTGTATTTATCTTTGGTTGTTTCTCTCTTAATGCTCTAGAAGTTGCCAAAAGTTGCGATAGTTGTTTAGTTTGCCTGTTACAACTTAAAAGTGGTTTTTAGCAATGGGAGTCATGTTTTTTAAGGTTCATACTAATATGAAGATCTTGTAATTCTATATTTAGCATAAGAGAAGATGGCCTCTGCTTTGGGTAGTATGACAACAATTGCCACATCTACCTCGTTGGGTAACAATGGAAAGGGGAAGAAGTTGGGTGCAATGTTTGATAATTATGGCAGACAATTGTCTTCTCTTTCAGTTTTTTCACCCATTTCCTTTAATCGCTCAAGCAGAAGAGGGAGTCTAAGATTACGCGACAGAGAGAAGGTAGTTAATACACGAGCTATGGAAAAGGAGTTGTACTTCAACAAGGATGGCTCAGTGACAAAAAAATTGCAGGTCAGAGAAAAAATTATGTTTAAAGGAAGGTCACCTGCACGTGAAACTTCACTGCGGTGGATCTTTCCTTGTCCACTTATATTAGATTTTAATGTGTTATTTTAATTTTTCATGGAGGGTTGTTTTGGCATATGGTCTGGCATTCAATTGCACACTTACTGAAAGCATTATCAATTTGTCTTGTAGGCGTTGTGAACAAACTTATTGATCCTGTTGGAGTCACCCTTGGGGCGAAGGGAAAAATGTTGTCTTGGATAGCAAGCATGGTTCTCTGAAAATAGTTAATGATGGTGTGACAGTAGCTAAGGAGGTAATTTGTAGATGTGTGCTCTGGTTTTATTTTTAACGTTGTATTAGTTCCCCCTCTTAAATGTCTTAGATTTGGTAGGCATAATTTGAAAACTCAAAGGTGAAAGGAAACATATTTGTTACCCGGTGGTCTACTTGGCCTATGGACTAGCCACATTAGAGTAATGCATAAAGCTTTTCACAACAATAAAAGGAAAGGGTTATGGCTGAGTCAAATTTTATTGTTATTGACAGTGTAATGAAATGTATCTCAATGCTATAGTTTTGGCCTTTTTATTGGTTGAATTAGAGGACCCAGTTGAAAATATTGGGGCCAAGTTGGTAAGGCAAGCTACGGCAAAGACAAATGATTTAGCTGGGGATGGAACCACAACATCTATTGTTCTTGCACATGTTGGAATATTGAAAAATTCCAGAACAATGAATGGAGAATAAATCTCCCTTCTTCTAACACAGAGAAAATAAAAATTTCTTTGACAGGAGACAGAGTTTCAATACTTTGAAAACAAACTTCTATTCCCTTCAATAACTCAAAAAAAAACTATTACACTACTTCCTCACTGAGAGGGATTACAAAATTATGACTGCTACAAAACGCGGTGCATAAAACCAACTCACTGTCTGTTCAAAACAAACATACTCTGTCTCTAAAACACTCTGTTGTGTTTTTCACTTTCGCACTGCTGTGCATACACACTTAAAAAGTTACACTCAGTCTTTCGCTTTTTACACACTGCTGTGTAATAAAAAATTTACGTACTGTCTATAAAAAAAACTACCAAGATTTTTTGTCCTTTTTATTTTTATATGCCATAACATATAAAACATATTATAATAAACCCTCTTTTTAAAAAAATAAAATTAAAACTAAATTCTATGGCCCACCTTTCATTTCGCATGTGATATATATATAACATATGTTTAAAACATATGTATATATTAAAGCATACATAAAATTAAACTATCAAAACATTAAAGAACCCTTTCCATCGGACTTCAAAAGTCTGAATAGATTGAATTTCAAACCAAATTCGCGTTCCAAAATGGGATGCTGACGTCTGCCTAATTTGTAACGCGAATTCTCAATCCAATGTGCCTTATAAAAAATTCGGGTCCGGTTTTCAGGTTTTCAGATTCCCTTCAATTTCATGTGATCCAATATTAATGCTCCATGTGTCCTCCTTTTGAATTTACAAAACTGTTGGGTAAATTTCTGTTTGTTTAATTTCTGGTTGGTGAATTGCGTTAATGTTGGTTGTTGTGTTTAAATACAATCCTGTACAGAAATATGGCTGCGGCCGTCTACAAAAAAAACTTGTAGGAATTTTAAATGTTGAATTAAATTTCTGGATGGCATGCAAGCAACCTCCAAAAAAAATGTTGCTGCTGCATCCGTCCTTCTGCTGCAGCAGTTGAAGTTAAAATTCAACAGCACAGGGTTTAATAAGTGAGGGTGTAAAGGTAAATTTTTGTCGATAGTATTGGATTAAGATCATCTATTCATTTTTGTAGGGTCTTATGGTGTTTGGTTTTTTAGTTTTGGGTTGGGCTTATTGAGTCTAAGATAGTTTTTGAGTGAAAAAATTGCTATAAGGTATTAAAAAATTTTGGTTCTTTTGTCAAAATTTATGAGCTTGTTAGGAAATAAAAAACTGACAATGGTTGTATCTTAAATTTGTGGAAAATAATTTGAAATGAAACATTTTTGTTTAGGTTGTTGCAGCAGGTGCAAACCCCATTCAAATTACTAGGGGCATTGACAAGACAATAAAGGCCCTTGTTTCAGAACTCAAAATTTTGTCAAAGGAGGCAAACGCTTGCCTTTTGAGTAGGCTGGTTTTCCTTTTTGCTGATGGTTTGGTGTATCTAATTGAATTAGTTGCCTAAGGCATTTTTGGTTGCAAACTCCTTTTCATTTCTCATATAGTATTGGCCTTGTGGAATACATTTGATTGTGTGGTCTTGTTAGATCTACAACATTTGTAGTTGCTTAGTCTTATGGCCGAGGTGCACTTTTATTATGGAAATAGTTGATGCAATATTGTCATTTAATCCTTACTGCAAGGTAGCATGTTGAGAAGTTTCTTGTGAAAAATTTGGTATTCAAAATGACACTTGATCCTATACAACATCATGCACTTGAATTCAAAATTCATATTCAAAGTGTGCCAGACAATTCTTGCAAAATTTCAAATATTTATGTTGTTTTAAACCATTATATTTTTCATGTATTGGATGCTAAAAATGTGAAAAAGACTTTGGTATGAAACCAACTGGTGAATAATTTCCAGCAAAACAACCACTTCCAAGACATGATTTAGAAGTAGAACATATGTACTTATGAAGCATAGAAAGATATCCTTGATGCATTGTCGATGTTTGGCTAGGGTTATTTTTGGAGAAAATAACTCCTTATTCCTAGAATAGTGATCTTCAATACAAGTAAATGCCAGAGAAGAGAGATCATCGTGTGACGCAACAAAACTGAAATTGGACCCCTAAGGAGAGCTGGTGTGTCTACAATCGCTCTGTCAGCATTTTCCCTTGGTTTACCCAGTTCTTTTCCTCCAGCCTGAGTCTTAATTGACTTCTTCTTTCTTCGGGTTTATTTATCAAATTCGTAGAATTTGATAAATAAATACTATCCACAATGGTTGGAATTTAATTTATATTCCCGACTTTATATTATCTCCAAGCCTTATAACCAATGTTTAACTTTAAACACTTTGTATTTATACTCCACGTTTCTTTTTAAATAAATAACTTGTAATGAACTTTCGGCTCTATATCTCACCACCCAGCCTTACAACAATCACGCTCTAGACTTATGCTAATTATTTTCCAATTGTTTAATTAAACAATTTCATTATACTCCGAACCCACCTACATATATCAATAACCTATCAAACACTCGTATCGTACATGGTTATCCTCCGCACACCTTAGTTAACCTCTTGGCAAGTTCAACGTGCGACCACCGTCTGATGGCCCTTCTCCAAATCAACGACTCTTGGCAATTTCGCTCGGCTTCCAACGTTGAGATTTAACGTGCGATGTCGTGGGTTAAACGGTGGTTTTTCGGGGGTCACTTCGCCACGTGTCGCATTCCCTATGGAATCGCTCGCGAATAGGAAATACCGCCTACTCCGCAAAAGCGGTGCGATATGGGCAACCCGCTTTTGTGATTTTGCTCGTGGTTTTGGTAGAGGACTTGACCACAGGTGAAAGTATAGTTCCGCTATCCTTTTGTTTGTTAACTCATGTCCAATCCTCGGGTCAGGTTCCAAAAGCACAACGATTTTGTCTCTTTATTAAGCGGGATTTTTATATTTGAACAGTTTTCACGACCCCGGTTCTCTACACAGACCTCGCCTTCGGGTGGGGTGAGTTCACAGGGTTATCCAACAATTTAAGGGAATTCAAAGACAAAAGAATGGAATTATCAGTACCCAATTGCCTCACAGTTAAACAATTCTTCACAATTAGCAGTTCGAGATAATTCAATGGCAACTAAGCTTGGAAATCATTTAACTAGAAACAATTGTTCACACACAGAGGTTTATTGCAGAAATCACCTCTCTACTCTCCTCTTCCCTCTCTACTTTTATTCATCCGAGGAATTACAATTTATATACATAACATATGGCTTTTCGGTTCCTCTGAGAGGACCGTTCTAGAAATCAAAAGGTCTAATTATAATAATTCAACTAACTGAAACTATTCGACTCCTACAACTCCAACTAGTCTAAGTAATACAATCAGCTGAGGTATTGACACCTAGCTGTTACAACTCAAATTTTTTTGAACCCTCCTAGCCACAACATGTGGAAAAAACCTCCTACATTACTGGCTAGTGCCTAATGCCCCTGCATCATCGTGTGACATAAACCTATTAACAAAAGTGAATTCCTTGAATTTCACCAAATATTTTCTTTGAATTCCTTGCTTTTAAAAGCCAATGATATCCCTTATTGTGTTAATGTTACGTAAATTCCTTGTCCTAGTGCCTCACACTCTACTATGAATGTTTTACCTAAAGTAGGTGCAACCGATGTTGGTGTAGAAGACATAGCATCCATTGAAAGAGAGAATGCCAAAGTAGCCTCATCATTCCATATAAATGATATTTTCTTCAAGAGATATGTGAGTGGACTTGAAATGCATGCATAATTCTTAACAAATTATCAATAACATCATGTAAGTCTAAAAAATATTCTAAGAACCTTGATTTTCTTAGGAATAGATCATTTTGTAATAGCTTGCATCTTTTGAGGCTCCAACTTCACTCCTTCCTTTAAAACAATATGAACCAAATACTCGAATTCTTATTTCCCAAAAGCACATTTGGATATTTTTACATAAAATGATTGTTCTCAATAATTTATATAACTTTTCCACATGTTTAGTGTGGTATTCCCATGATTTATTATAAATATGTGTATTATCAAAGAAAACCAACACAAATTTTATAAGATAGGATCAAACAAAATTGTTCTTAAGTCGAGCCCGTCGGACTTCAAACGGCGATAAACCATAATTCAAACCAAATTCGCGTTCCAAAATAGCCTGCTGACGTCGGCCAATTTTGTGACGCGAAAACCAAATGAATTCCGCCCTAATATTTTTCGGGTCCGAAGTTGGGCTGGCGTACGGAGGGAGAGTTGTGACACGAATTTCTTATCAAATTCGCCCTAATATTTTTCGGGTCTGGATTTCCACTGCGCGAGCGGCCCAAACAAAGATCCGCTCCAATCAATTTCTGCCACGTGTCCTCAATAAAAACTTGCCCTGCTCCCGGCTGTGGGTGCATTCGATGGCGTTTAAGGCGATGGGACATGGATATGGTGATTTCATATCATTCGCATTAACATTTAACATTGTTCAATTAAATTTTCACATCAAATCCACATTAATTAATTTTTAACACTGTTCAAGATCGGACCTCCACTCCTCTTAGCGATTCTGCACACTCCAATATGATCCAGCCTTCAGCTCTCATTATTAATGATCAAAAATTAATTATGACAGGCGTCCTTTGATTGCATTGCAGTCGGGTAGAAAAAATGGCGTTTAGCTATGGTTTTTCAGACGAGCCGATTGCTGGATTACACTGCCTGCTAACTGTGACGATAAGGATAAGTGGCCAGCTGAACTGCTGCCTAGACCTTGCAGCATATCTACATTTCTCTCGGTTCTGTCTCTGTCTGTCTTCCTCTGTTAATTGGAATTCTGCTTCTCCATCTCCTCTTGTGCCCACAGTGCCTGAGACTGCACCCATGCCTTGCGTGCGTCATAGGATGCGTTGCCGTAGGGGGAGCACTAGAGGTCAACCCCTGCGCGCTCCCTCTAGCCCCTCAACAGAGTCGACTTCCGGCCAGTCCAGTGATTATTACACAGGTCGATATCCAAATACTAGGAGTGGGTGGGGTCAGGTTGTAGGATCTGGCCACTGTATGGATTCCCCTGCTCCTCGCTTCCCTACCTCTAGTTCACCTTCTCCCACGACGCACACTGCGCAATTTTCCTTTAATTTCTCTCTCAACCACCCGCGAATCATGGCTTTAGTCACTGTGGTCTTCCGCGAGGAGGCCCAAACGGAGGAAGAATGCACCCGTCTGGCGAGTCTGAGCTCGGAAAAAGCTGGCCAGCATTCGGGCCTTCAGGAGGGGAGCCGTGGCATGCATGTGGAGATAGCAGCTAGCGATCCCGGACCTTCCGAAGGATGGTGCCGAATTGTGGAGGAACCACCGGAGGAGTAGTTTGGTTAATTTGTTTTTCTTGCTTAGCAGGCCCACTTAATTGGGTTTCTTTTAGATTATTTTACTGTGTTGGACCTTTGTAATATTTTTGAATTCTGTAAATTAAACGTTCAAGACTGGTTTCCCCGTATGAGGGCAGTCTTCTTAATTTTTTGATTTTTTGATGACAAATTTTCCATGAGTCTGGCCAGGCAATGTTTTTGACTTCGGTGTAATTTTATTCGCAATGCTAATAGATTAACTTTACTTAGAATTCTCACATGATTAGCGTTTTTCTTGATCTGTTCAAGGATTTTGGGTACTTTAATTTGTATTTGGAACAATGGATGTCGGTACTCTATCTATTGCTTTACTATTCTACATACTGCTATTTCACTTTCTTATAGATGCCTCAGGCATATTTGGATGCTTTCTCAGATTGTCGATAATCTCCATGTGGACCGTTACTGGGTTTTATATCATGTCCCTGTATGTGACATGGGGTATTTTTCTATCATTGTCTGGGGTGGGACTTCCACTTTTCTGGATGGATATTTGGGTTCCAATATTCAAATGTGAAAATGTAATGACTTCATGGACTGTTTTACTTCATATAATATATTCAAAACAACATTTTTTCTCTTATGAAAAAAAAATGATTAATGTTTATCACTCTGCCTTCAAAACTAGTGATGCTGGTCTATGTTGTTGGTTTAGTGATATGGTCTGATGGTCTTTTTATATTTTGGACATATCACACTCCTCACATGATTAGCGTTTTTCTCTGTTCAAGGATTTTGGGTACTTTAATTTGTATTTAAAACAATGGACGTTGGTACGTACTCTATCTATTGCTTTACTATTCTACATACTGCTATTTCACTTTCTTATAGATGCCTCGGGCATATTTGGATGCTTTCTCAGATTGTCGATAATCTCCATGTGGACCGTTACTGGGTTTTATATCAAGTCGTTGTATGTGACATGGGGTATTTTTCTATCATTGTATGGGGTGGGGCTTCCACTTTTCTAGATGGATATTTGGATTCCAATCTTCAGATGTGAAAATGTAATGACTTCATGGACTGTTTTACTTCATATAATATATTCAAAACAACATTTTTTTCTCTTGAGAAAAAAAAAATGATTAATGTTTATCACTCTGCCTTCAAAACTAGCGATGCTGGTCTATGTTGCTGGTTTATTGATATGGTCTGATGGTCTTTTTATATTTTGGACATATCACACTCCTCACATGATTAGCGTTTTTCTCTGTTGCAGGATTTTATGTACTTTAATTTGTATTTGGAACAATGGACGTCGGTACTCTATATGTTGCTTTACTATTCTACATACTGCTATTTCACTTTCTTATAGATGCCTCGGGCATATTTGGATGCTTTCTCAGATTGTCGATAATATCCATGTGGACCGTTACTGGGTTTTATATCAAGTCCCTGTATGTGACATGGGGTATTTTTCTATCACTGTCTGCGGTGGGACTTCCACTTTTCTGGATGGATATTTGGGTTCCAATCTTCAGATGTGAAAATGTAATGACTTCATGGACTGTTTTACTTCATATAATATATTCAAAACAACGTTTTTTCTCTTGTGAAAAAAAAAAAATGATTAATGTTTATCACTCTGCCTTCAAAACTAGCGATGCTGGTCTATGTTGGTGGTTTATTGATATGGTCTGATGGTCTTTTTATATTTTGGACATATCACACTCCTCACATGATTAGCGTTTTTCTCTGTTGCAGGATTTTGGGTACTTTAATTTGTATTTGGAATAATGGACGTCGGTACTCTATCTGTTGCTTTACTATTCTACATACTGCTATTTCACTTTCTTATAGATGCATCGGGCATATTTGGATGCTTTCTCAGATTTGTCGATAATCTCCATGTGGACCGTTACTGGGTTTTATATCATGTCCCTGTATGTGACATGGGGTATTTTTCTATCATTGTCTGGGGTGGGACTTCCACTTTTTTGGATGGATATTTTGGTTCCAATCTTCAGATGTGAAAATGTAATGACTTCATGGACTGTTTTACTTCATATAATATATTCAAAACAACGTTTTTTCTCTTGTGAAAAAAAAATGATTAATGTTTATCACTCTGCCTTCAAAACTAGCGATGCTGGTCTATGTTGCTGGTTTATTGATATGGTCTGATAGTCTTTTTATATTTTGGACATATCACACTCCTCACATGATTAGCGTTTTTCTCTGTTGCAGGATTTTGTGTACTTTAATTTGTATTTGGAACAATGGACGTCAGTACTCTATCTGTTGCTTTACTATTCTACATACTGCTATTTCACTTTCTTATAGATGCCTCGGGCATATTTGGATGCTTTCTCAGATTGTCGATAATCTCCATGTGGACCGTTACTGGGTTTTATATCAAGTCCCTGTATGTGACATGCGGTATTTTTCTATCACTGTCTGGGGTGGGACTTCCACTTTTCTGGATGGATATTTGGGTTCCAATCTTCAGATGTGAAAATGTAATGACTTCATGGACTATTTTACTTCATACAATATATTCAAAACAACGTTTTTTCTCTTGTGAAAAAAAAATTATTAATGTTTATCACTCTGCCTTCAAAACTAGTGATGCTGGTCTATGTTGCTGGTTTATTGATATGGTCTGATGGTCTTTTTATATTTTGGACATATTACACTCCTCACATGATTAGCGTTTTTCTATGTTGCAGGGTTTTGGGTACTTTAATTTGTATTTGGAACAATGGATGTCGATACTCTATCTGTTGCTTTACTATTCTACATACTGCTATTTCACTTTCTTATAGATGCCTCGGGCATATTTGGATGCTTTCTCAGATTTGTAGATAATCTCCATGTGGACCGTTACTGGGTTTTATATCATGTCCCTGTATGTGACATGGGGTATTTCTTTATCATTGTCTGGGGTGGGGCTTCCACTTTTCTCGATGGATATTTGGGTTCCAATCTCCAGATGTGAAAATGTAATGACTTCATGGACTCTTTTACTTCATATAATATATTCAAAACAATGTTTCTCGTCTTTTAAAGTTTCATTTTTTTTTTTTTAAATTGAACCTGTCGTCGGTATACCGACGCCTTATATACGTCGGAATTGCGACAACTCAGAAACATCGGAAGAGCGAGGTTCAAAACGTCGGACCACATTTCGTCGGAATTGCGACATCTTACAAACATCGGAAGAGCGACGTCCAAAACGTCGGACCACATTGCATCGAAATTACGACCATTTACAAACGTCGGACGAGCGACGTTCAAAACTTCGGACCACATTTCGTCGGAAGTGCGACTGTTTACAAATGTCGGAAGCGCGACGGTTCGTGAGACGTCGGAAGAGTGACTCTTGTTCGGAAGCGACGGAAGAAGTGTCGATAGTGCGACACTTTTTAGGTGCATCGGAACTGCGACGGCATGACAAACCACGTTTTGTCCACCCTCGAACTGTCGCTCTTGCGACGACTATGTGTCGGAATAGCGACGAATTGGCCGTCGGAATTTCCGCCAAATTTTCTAGTGACTCCTGCACCAAGACATCCTATTCCTTTAGATGGGAAACCTTTGCTTGTGATTTTAATTGATGTTTTATTCCTTCAAGGGGTACGTAAATTTCTTCTAGTCGAGCCTTTGGTTCCTGTGACATTTTATCCTTTACATCATGTAGCCTTTCTTCTTATAGACTAGGAGTCTCCTTAATAGGGATACAGATATAGAAGGATGCTTTGGCTTTCTAGTGTACCTTGCCTTGGTTGTTTTCCTTTTGGTGTACAAAATTTGTTGAGCAATATTACTATTATTTTTTGCTTGGTGGGAGTGTTGAGGTATGCTAATGTGGTTTCACTTTCCTTCTCTTACTCCTATAGGGTTTTTTTTTTTTTTTTGCAAGGTTGGAAACTTCCTTCCATTTCCTCTTCTTGGTTGAACTCTTTTAACATTTTTCAAACACTGCGTGTGCCTCCAGAAAGGCCTGTTTGTCCACATCGACAAAACCCATTGAAAAAATGAAATGTTGAATATTTTCTAATGAAAATGTGACTCACAATTTAATTAGACCATGATGGGCTACATAAGTTTTCTTACACTCTTTAACCTTCGTGCTCATCTCCTTAAGTGATTGGAGGGAAATTATGGATACTTAACGACTCATGATATGGTAAGTAAGATTTAAATATAATCTAGTCGAGGAGTCTAAATTGGTAGGCATAAATTATGTTTAGCCTACGCTCACTAGAAATGTGTTTTAGAATATGGTAGGCTAACTCATCACTAGGGTAAGGAAATATTTCCCTTTTTATTCTATTCTTGTGCTCATCTAGTTATTCATTAAGGAGGAAGAATCATCACTTGGAATTAATAGCCTCATTTATCTTTTCTTTACTCCATTGTACCCCCTCAGGGATAATGTGACCCTACTGATGGAATTTTTATCAATATATATCACGATTCCTTTGAATGTAGTGATCAATTCTTTGCCTTGGTGGTTTTGTAAGTTCATGGAAAATTCTAAATGAACTTCATCATTATACACTATGAGATTTTAAAATAATACTAACCAATGAAAATTTTCTAGGATAGCCATAACTTCACTATTTTGATTATTTCTAGTGGTACCAGTTGGTTCTCTCATGTTAAATCCAACCCCCTTGGTTTATTATAAGATGTTTAGGGATATAGTATATGGTTCCCTCAATTTGGACAAGTTTATATGGAGGGGAAAATATTTGTCCTATGATACAATAAGAACTCAAGTTTTCTATGATAGCAGGGGATTCTTCTTTTTGTATTTTTTTCAAAATTCATAGTCTTTAAATAAATTTTTATAAACAAGTTATCTGTCCATAATCATATCATCTTGCATGTATAGAGGACAAACTGATTTTTTTCCCATTCATTAATTCACACCCTTAACATAGAAAATCTAATGACTAGTATATTCCAACAATTAAGCAATAGACCCAGTACCAAATGTGAAGAAGATTATGGAAAGAATTTAGAATTAAAATTTCTTGAGAAAACCAACCTCTTTCAGTCTGATCGAGGTCTCTATGAGTCGTTTCATCCTGCTTTGTACTCTTGTAGAAAAGCCATTTATCTCCTATAACTGTTTGTAGTTTTTTTCATATATATTTGCAATTCTGAGCTCGACAACCTATAGAATTCTCCTATAGCAATAGAAAAATAATCATGGGTGTAATTCTCCCTCTCACCGCATTGGATAAATAAGTTAGATGGAAGGTGTTATTTTCATTTAACTTGACCTCCATACTCTTATCATAGAAATCGGGTCACAAAACCACTCAATTTCCAAGTTCTTTAAAAATAAAAACCAATACCACCATTGTGTTTGGCTCATTAAGAGCTTTATGGTGATATAATTTTTTTCTAAACTTGGCACATGGATCAAAATTTATGACCATCTAAACTTTTTCCACTAAATGCTTGCTATGTCAGTAAAGCGCTTCCATGTGGCACCCATGTTGAAACCCCACCTCACCAAGGTCATACACATCACCACCTTTCCATGTTTCATGTCATAAGTGGGAGTGGCACATATCACATCACCCTGAATTAGGGATTCCACTAGAATGGCCTTTCATGTGATTTACAACCATTTCCAATTATAATTGGATTCGACCCCCGAGCCCTTTCTTACGCATCGATGTTGCACATAAAAAGGAATATTTAACCCCCAATTTGTTTGTGCCTAGCCCAAAATTGTGCCCCATGTATTTCCAGCATGGCATATGCCACATAACCTTGCTTAGGCCCCACCAAATTTCCCTTGAACGGATTTTTTGGGACTTCAGATCTGAAGTATCATTACTTTTTCCAAATATCTCGAACAAACACTAAGCCCTGAACTATACTTGGCCTCACTTAGGATTCAAGTCTTTGTGTGTTTGACCTTTGGGACATTTCCACCAATTCTTATCCTTTTTGGCCCAGAACCTTGAATCAAAAACAAACTAATAATTCATTATTATTTTATCTTTTATAATAGGAATTTTGTTAGAACATTTCTTGATATTATTTCAATATAATTATACCCCTTCTATCCTATATATATACTAAGGATACCTAGTCTTAGGGTCATCAAATATTGTCTTTTTTACATTGTATCCATGGTAAAAGGAGCCCCCCCCTTTGAATAGGATTGTAATTATAGGTTTATTATTATTTTTAATGCACACGGTTCAAAAGATTTGTTATAAGAGCAGACAAACCTAGGTTCTTTCTACTTTAAATAGGTAATCTTGGCGTTTTCACTATAATTTTTTTTATTTTTCCTAGGGAGGTTTCAAATGGTGAAATTGTGAACATAATAAGGAGAAATTTTGAAGAAAATCTCCTTAAAAATTCAGACCCTTATATTATATACTTTAAAATATAAGCTCTGAGGAAGTTAGGGTTCCTAAATTCCTCTAAAATTGGTTTGAAACGTATCGATTTGGAATTTTCTATAACAATTATTTTGGGATGTTTAAAATAGTGAAATTTGGAGCATATTGAGATAATATCTTTGAAAAATATTTATTAAAATTTCATATCTTTGTTTACTATACTTTAAGAGATATGCTTTGTAGAAGTTAGGGTTCCTGAATTCTCCAGAAATTAGTTTCAAACAGGTTACGTCTTTGGAAATTTAGCTATAATTTTTTTAATGGGACATTTTATATAGCAAAATTTGGACTATGTTGAGGAAATATATTGGCTAACATCTAATTAAAATTTCATAGTTTACTTTCATATAATTTTTTACATATACTACATGGGATTTAGGGTTTGTGAAGGATCCTAAAATCAATTTCATACAAGTGAGCTCCGTATTTTTGGTATTTTGTTTTATGTGATACCTTAGATTGTGAAATTTTTATATATATGAGGATGCATAATGAAGTTCCTCGCATTAAATTTTATAATTATATTTGAATAATTGAACACTTGAAATTATATACAATTCTCTTTCAAAGAGGCCAAATTAACAAGTCTTGGGAAATTTACCATAACTTTCACTTGACACATCAAATGTTGGTCATACTTGTGGAAATGTAGAGACGAATCATCACAATATTAAAAACCTAACTTCCATATTCAAAAGGAATCAAATCTCAAATATGTATCATGAAAATTATCAACCATTCAAATATTCTTCAAATTAAGGTTTTAAGGTATGTAACTTACAAGTGACATAAATTTTAATTAGAAGATCCTTTTTCTTTTGGCTTACTAAAATTTATGATAAAGAGGAGTATATTATTATTATTATTATTATCCTACATGTCTCCAAACAAATATCCAAAATTCACTACAATAATTAAACCTCTATATGGCTAATCAATGACCTGTGAAGAAATAGAAGATGTCAACTACGAGGTAAATAAGTCGGAAAGTTAGTTGTCACAGTTGCAAGAATTATTTAAATGGGATATTGAACAAAAAATGGAGATAAATAAGGAACAAATAGATAATAAATGACACAAGGGTATCTTTTAAGGATTTAAATATTTTACTATATATAGTATTGTAGGTGATTATTCTGGTATGAAAATTCATACATATAGAATGTAGGTGACTATTCAATAAAAAACAAATAATTTATTATAAAATTGGTAACTGTTTAGCGAATATCATCCATTTAATCATATATTTGTAAAAAAAGGCAAACATTTGACCAAATTAGTGCATATTGGTTTCGGAACATGTCCAAAATATAGCCCATTTGCAAAATTTCGCCCCTAAAATTTTCCCTAAATGACAGAAATGGAACAAAATATTAAAAGAATTTAAATGAGAGGTTCCTTGAAATTAATAATCTTCCTTAAGTAACTCATGAAAATTAAGGTAATATTCAAGTTGAGCAACTTGTCAATAATAAGAAATTTTCAAGTGGATTTTACTCCAATCCTAGAGCTACTCATGGATGGTTTCATACAGGAGTGAACCTTTCCAAGGTTTAATTGAAGAAGTTTGATTGAAATGAGGCATTTACTTAGGTGCACCAAATACAACAATATTTTGAATTACATAACATTATGGATGAGAAACAAACAATTTACATAGAAACTTTTAACTTTGAGATAAAATCCTATCAATGGTATCAATTTCTATTTAAATGGAAGCCCCATTATTATAATTATACATTGGGTCTATTTATGAGAGACTTGGAATCAAAATATGTCAAAGGTTGGAAACAAGAATATTTTAGTTAATGGACAAGAATCAAGCCAATTGGTGATATTGAAGTTTACAACTTAGAATTTATGGTTTTGACAACAAGGGTGGATAACATAAATGATGCACATTTATTGGAATCTTACATTAGTGGAATAAAGTAGAAAATAAACATGATATTTTCCTAAAAAAATATAAAATGTTATGGAAGCTATGTATTTTTATTTTCATATTGAAGAAAATAATAAAGCTATGCATAATTCTACCATTAGAGCATGCATTTGAAGCAAATATCAAATTTGGATTTCATAGGACAACCCTACATCAACCTACTAGAATATCATAGAAATAAATGGAGGAAATAAGAGAAAAAGAGATATGCTTTCATTTTCTTTAAAAATGGTCAAAAGGGCATAAATGTCAGGATAAAAATTATTTCACCTTGGAAAATAATGATGAAGAGGAAATGGAGGCATATACACAAAGAAATGAGGAAGAACTTGTGAACTTAAAAGAACGGGAAATACAAATGGAATTTGTTCATAATAATTATTCATAAAAGTGTGAGATATTTTTTCATGCATTGGCAGGCTTGTCATCTGCTCAAACCCAAAATATTGTTGGTTACATTAAGAAACGAAGTGTTATATTTCTTATTTACTCAGGTCGTAACCATAACTTCATTCATAAAATATTGGTGGAGGGCCTCAACTGTTTTGTTTTTCGAGTGACAAATTTTCAAGATTTAGTTTCCAAAGGAGGGAGTGTTTATTCTGTGGGAAAATGCCACAAATTTAACTTGAGTATATGGGAGAACATAAATTGGAAAGCTTAATGCATGTCATTCCAATGGAGGTGTAGATGTTGTTATAGGGATTTAATATTTTAGGAAATTAGGTACAATTCTACGAACTATAATGAATTATTCATAAGATATGAATTGGAAGGAGTTCAATTTGAACTTAAAGAGATATATTATGGACCTTGTCGAGCCATAAAATCTCATAGAATAGAAAAAATACTAAATATGGGTATCAATAGAAGTGTGGTTAAATTTTATTCTATCGAAGTTTAGCATGATGATAAAAATACTCACGAAGAGCTAAAATTAACCTTTGAAAAACACTATAGAGTCTTCAAAGAAAATACCTAATCTCTACCTCCATCTAGAGATCATAAACATCGAATTGAATTAATACCTAGAAGCACTCCTCTTAATTCCAGTTTTGGGGTCATCGATAGACTCACAAAATATGCATATTTTTTGTCAAATTCAAAGTAAATGCATCACAAGTCAAGTAGTGTAAGTGTTCATGAAGTAAAACCATAGAATTCATGGTATTCCTAAGGTAATAGTAAATGACAAAGATCCAAAATTCATAGGTATGTTTTGAAAATAACTAATGATGGTTTGTAGAACAACACTAGCAATAAATTCCACATATCCTCCAAAAATAAATAGTTAAATATAAATAGTTAATGGATGTTTAGAGGGTCATCTACAATGTTATTATTTAGATAAGAAATTTCAATGGATGAACTAGCTACCTATGGTATAATGGTTGTATAATATTACCTATCATACATATAAAAAAATGACCCCATTTTATGCTCTTCTTGAATATTCAACTCATGCAAACTTATGTTTTTAAAAGCTAATCCTAAACTACAATAAATATAGTCACATATGGATAAAACTAAGCAAAAATTGTCATTTCTTAAGGAAACCTTCAAGTTTCACCAAAAAAATTAAGCAACAAGAAAATCAACTTCAAAGTGAAAGACAATATGAGGAGGGTGATTGGGTATTTCTCATACTACAACCTTAGAAATTTACACTCAAGAAATAAAAGAATTAGAAATTATCCCCAAAATTTTACAGGCCCTAGAAAATTATTCACAATATTTTACAAGTGGAATTTGAGATAGATATTCTAACAATACTTGTAAAAATATGTGTAAAAAGTATATAAGACCAAGGTGATGGGACACGTATTCCAAGCTGAATGGTGGGAAAAAAATCCTAGTGGGTGTTTATACGGTTTATTATGGGTAAGGAAATTGTCATAGGAAAAGGTAAAGGAAATGGAAAATGCATGAGGCATTAATTGTCATTGTGTTTATGAAAATAATGGAAAACAGGAGAAAAGTAAGGCGAAAGGTCACGGATTTTGTGTGAGGAGGAAAATGAAGGAAAATAATGGAAAATGAAGACAATAGAGGCCTCATTAATAAAAAGGCTTCTGAGGATGAGTAGGAAGGGCTTGGTTAGTTCAGTTTTGGAGCTCTCATTATTCTCTTTATCTCTCATACTCTTGAGCACTTAGAGTATTATTGGTGCACTCTTGGAGATGTTGGAATATTTCGATATTTGGATCAAGAAAGGAAAGGAAGAGAAGGAAAGAATAGAGGACATCAAGATAAACATCTACATCATGTTATGAGTGCAAGTACCAAGTTGCATGTATGATTTCCTCACTAGTTTTTTCATGCATGGTATAGCATGTGTTTTCTTGATTACGATCTATCCTGGGCATGGAGGATGGTTAGGATTGACAATGGATTTTCCTATCCTTTCCATTTCCTGGACAACCATGCTGACTGTGGCTTTATTTCCATTGATTTTTTTCTTGATGGTTCTCATGGTTCCTTTAGCTTTTGGGTTGAGTTATTAGTTCTAGAAGCCTTGGTTCGACAAACACTCTAAGCCTGAAAAAAAGATGTTGTGTTGAGTTACTAGTCATGGAGCCTTGGTTGGAAAAACACTCTGGAGCCTAGGAACAACTGGGGTTGAGTTACTAGTCCTGGAGCCTTGATTGGAATTGGTGTTGATTGATGTGTTTTACAAAGTACCGCATCCAAGCCTGGAAGATGGCACGGGGCTGACTGGCTGTTCAATGAGATTTGGATCAACCATGTCTATGGTTGGGTGGAATGTGGAAGTCCCATACAAGGTTGGTTTTTACACTCATCAATGAAAGGTTGATTGCCCTTGGTATTTTATGTTTATATTCAATGGTTTATATATGGATTCTATTGTTGATATATCCCTGGTATTTCTCTTGGTTTTATGTTGGTTATGAGCATGTATGATGACAGTGATGAGGTATGGCCCTTTCCATGATTTTACGTGTAAATGAATATCCAATGTATCTATGGTAAATTTTATTGTATGATAGCTTAAGTTGTAGGGGAAAAAATTGTCTTAGCCATTCTAAGATAAGAAATCAACCCCTTTGCTTGAATCTGTTGTTTATACATGTAAATGTTATGTTTGTGACATGTTTCACGAAATGCCTGTTATGGTTGGGTGATGCAGGATGCGTTTTGGATGATGTGATTTATTACATATGTTTTTTTAATGTTATCTACCATTTTTGAAGTTACAAGAAGTTTTGTGCAGTGACCTGGGCTCAGGGGTTGAAAATGTGGGGCACAAATCTTGGAGCCGAGCAAAAAAATTGGTTGTTTGGGCCTTAGATGCCACCTTGCCTACGGCTATAAGTTCTATAGATGCTCCCTTTCCCTTACAAGCCCACAGATAAGCCTCAAAGGGGCTAAAACACAGTCCCCCCATAAGGAACATGGCCCTGGAAGGTTGGGCTACCTCTTGGGGATGCCAATGATGCAGAGTAAGGTGTTATTTTGGTGTTTCCATTGTTTCCACTTCCTTAAGGTAATATAAGAGGCTAAATCTCCTATTAGTAGCCTCTATCCACATGTTTATCTCTGATAGATGATTACTTGGGTAGATGTGGGAAGATAGTGTTAGAGATATGTGTTATTCTCACACTCACAAGGTTTTTCCTTTGTTTTTTTGAAAAACATTTGTGGGAGAAATTATACTAGTGAAAAAGGAACTTACAAAATAAGATGAAAAAGAAAGGTTAATTGATCAGAATCTGGATCAGGGGAAAAAATTAGCTGAAAAATGAATGTG
Organism: Pinus albicaulis; assembly: GCA_034641835.2. NCBI lineage: Eukaryota > Viridiplantae > Streptophyta > Pinopsida > Pinales > Pinaceae > Pinus > Pinus albicaulis. The sequence goes on along the minus strand of CM076573.1, from coordinate 565,708,970 downwards.
CTTAGAATTGCACCAAACTAGATTCAAAATGACCATCCTGTCGCAAGAAATCCAAGTGGAAAAACATGCACCTAAAAGAATCTATTTGAGAAATTGAGTAGTTCATGAAAAAACAAACTCAAGTACAATATTTGAGGATTTGTTTTTAAAAGAGGGGGTCTATGTTATGGCCCTTGGGAGCATTATATTCAATAAAATATTAGGATTTTGTGTTGCAATAGTAAACAATAGTTAGATAAGTGACTGCTACACTCACATGTTAAAGACAATTTTTGTTTGGTAATGCATTGAGGGAATTAAGGGAATATGATAGTGGTATGATTACATTTTATATCACCATGATATATGAAAATTTATGGTTTTCAAGTTTCTGTGGTTACTGTTTAATGAATAGATCTTCGGATTATCCACAGTATGATAAAAAAACGGCTGATGTTTTGAATCCCAATGGGGATCCATCTTTAGGACAAGATGATGAATGAAAAGTGAAAAAAGGACACAAAGGACAAGGTTTATATATAGTGAAAAGAGGAGCAGAGGAAGAGCCGACAGACTAACTAATATTTTGTTATTTATAATTTAATAAGTTTGATTATATTGTTATAATTATTTTAATAAGAAATTTATTTTTATTTTTAATACAATAGATTCTATAATTAAATAATAATTATTATTAATAAATTATATTGTAAGTAATCTAAAGTTTATTTAAAAAAATTTAAAAATTATATTTTTTTAAAAATATCATATTCATTGACTTAATAATAATAATTATTATTTTTAATAAAAAAACTATAAAATTGTAATTTAAAAAAAAAAAATCTCCAATTAATTGCCTAATTATAAGTAACTAAATTTTGTATTTTTTAAATAACTTACTTAAATTAAAAATATAATTAAATTAATTATAATTTTAGGGTTAATTAATCAATAAAATTAATTTAATTAAAAAAATAATAATAGCTCACTTTAATTAGTATTAACATTCATTAATTATAAATGAATATAAGTAAATAGGCTATTATTTATAATTATTATAAGTTAATTATATTAATCATTATTGATTCAATTAAAATTCAATAAATATAATTTATTTTTATTATTAATTTTATTAAAATCTTTAGATACTAATAATAATTATTAATTAATTAATTTTTATTAATAGAAACTAAAAATTAATTAATAAGGATAATTATTAAATAATAAATAATCTAATTAGATGCTCGCAAAGATCAAACCCCAAAAAAATCTATTTGGAGGAGAGGCAAACCTGTGATATAGTACCTGGGTAGAAGACAAGTTCTAGGAGTACATCTTTTGAATTAGAGGCCGCCAACTATCACTGATCTTGAATCCTCCATCCCTATTAATGTTATGTGGGTGCTTCATAATCTTGAGTGCTTCTCCAATTTTTCTTCTTCGATAGTGTTCCTCGTTGGCAATGATCTTAGCATCCTCCAGACGTAAGTGATGTTTAGTTTTTGTGGAGTGCTTAGAAAGGGTAGAAGTGCGACATCGTTCATGTTTAATATCGACACCATGCTCCTTAAGATGCTTTTGAAGAGAGCACCCAGTTTCACCAATGTAACTCTTCCCGCATGAACAGTCAATCTTGTAAACAACTTTAAGCCGTTCATGACTAATATTGTTCTTAATTGACCCCATTTTTTGCCTAATGGTTCCTGCTGCTGAAAATTGTGCGCAAATGTCATTTCTTCTCAACACTTTGGCGATATTATCCATAACACCCTTAATGTATGGTAGAAAAACCCTACCACACCTTTATTAAGGTCCTTGGTGCTTCTTGGACATGACCTAACCTTTAGCTCTTTTATGGCCTTTCTGATTTCTCTTTCTCTATATCCTATACCCATGAAAACAGAAGGCAGGTGAGAGATTTCATCTATTAGATGCTCCTCATCAGATATCCTAATAGCTCTTACAACAAGAGTATCAAGGACAACAAATTTTTGAGCAAGATGATGGTAAGGCTCAGCATGAAGGTAGCTGTAAGTATGGGTTTTCTTCTTAAACACCTAATGCCCCAATTTTCGATCATCCTTTCTGGTAAGAAGGACATCCAATAAAGGAATGCTCTTGTTTTCTTCAATCTCCATAGTAAACTTAATCTCAAAGGAAATTGAGTTGAGATTATTAAATAATCTATCGAGACTCTCCCTACCATGTGTCCACTTTATGTTGGTGTCGTTGACAAATATTTTCCACCAAGCTAGACTTAAGGGAAAAGAATCGTGGGCCTTCTTCTCGAACTGCTCCATAAAAAAGTTAGTGACAATAGGCGAAAGTGGCGACCCCATTAGGACAGCCGATACCTACTCATAGAATTCACCTTGGAAGCTGAAGATGGTGGATCGTAAACAAATCTTAGAAATTTTGGTTGTTTCTGGATCTGAAACCTCCTTAATAACTTGCACTGCTTCATCTAATGGAATTTTGGTAAACAATGAAACCACATCAAAGCTCACCAAGATATCGGTCTCCTCCACCCTTTCCTCCTTAATCATCTTAACAAAATCATTAGAGTCCTTAATGAAGGAATCTGTGTTTCCAACGAGAGGCTTGAGAATTTTGGCAACGTATTTTGCCAATTCATAGGTGGGGGATCCAATAATATTAACAATCGGTCTAAGGGGAACACCCTCTTTATGAATCTTGGGTAACCCATAAATTCTCAGAATGACCTCATAGGACGAGGTCAATTTCTTTTTTAACTTATCATCGAGATGAGAGTTCGAAATTGCCTTCTTGACTTCCCTTAAAAGCTTTGGCATAGGGTTGGACTTTAACTTCTTTTAGCTGCTACAATCAAGATGCTCATTCATTTTTCTAATATAATCTACTTTATCTAAAAGGAAAGTTGCTCCTCCCTTGTCTGCCTCAAGGACAACAATATCCTCGTTATTGCGAAGGGCCCTTAAGGAATTCATCTCAACCTTGCTAAGGTTAGTCTTAGGGGCTCTAGCTTTCCTTAGAATCATAGAGAATTCTTGTCTGAGAGCTTCTTTATCATCCAAAGGTAAACTCTGAATACTTTCCTCAATGCTACAAAGAATGTTCTTATTTGGGATTCCTTTTGGAGCAAAAAAAAACCCTAAACCTTTGCTAAGAGTTGTGATGGTTTATTGACTTAACTCCATCGAGGAAAGGTTCACAAATTTCTTGTTAATGGTTCCACAGGCATCATATTTTAAAGGATTATTTAAAAGACTTCTTTCCTCCTTGCTCCCATGCCTGGGGCCTATCCTACTAATGCTCTTATCATTACATCCATTTAGCGTGCTTCCTATCATGATAATTCGATTGTTAAAAAGGGGCTCATTATGGTAATGACCCATCTCATTCTTTGAGCTGGTATTACCGGGCTGCTCACCACACTCACCCTCACCACTAACCAAGTATCCTTGGCCCACTTAAAAATATTCATTAACACCCGAACACATCACGAATCCCTGACTCTTACTATGATCAAGAATGCTCGCTGAGCTATTACCGTCATGATTTCCACTACAGTTTCTAAATGCATTGCTAACAGAGAAATCAGAAATCACTAACTCAGATCCACCATACCCATTGCTTGGAGAGTTGATTTGAGAGCGGGAAGAAGAAATATCGGTTCCATCAATATCAATGACCGCATCATTATCACAGGATCTAGAAGCTTGATTGACTAACACTATAGAGGAATACACAGTTGAAGAATTCGAAAAGGCTGATGGAGGATTCGAGATCAGTGACAGTTGGTGGCCTCTAATTCGACAGATGTGCTGCCAAAACTCGTCTTCTACGCAGGTACTATATCACAGGTTTGCTTCTCCTCCAAATAGATTTTTAAAGGTTTGATCTTTGCGAGCATCCAATTATATTATTTACTTTTAATAATTATCCTTATTAATTAATTTTTATTTTCTATTAATAAAAATTAATTAATTAAAAATTACTATTAGTATCTAAAGTTTTTAATAAAATTAGTGATAAAAATAAATTATATTTATTGAATTTTAATTGCATCAATAATGATTAATAGAATTAACTTATAATAATTATAAATAATAGCCAATTTATTTACATTCATTTATAATTAATGAATGTTAATACTAATTAAAGTGAGCTATTATTATTCATTTATTTATTAAATTAATTAACCCTAAAAATTATAATTATAATTTAATTGTATTTTTAATTTAAGTAAGTTATTTAAAAAATACAAAATTTAGTTACTTATAATTAAGCAATTAATTGGAGAATTTTTTTGAAAATTAAAATTTTATAATTTTTTTTATTAAACTTAATAATAATTATTATTAAGTCAATGAATATGATATTATAAAAATTTTATAATTTTTAAATTTTTTTTAATAAACTTTAGATCACTTACAATATAATTTATTAATAATTATTATTATTTAATTCTAGCATATATTGTATTAAAAATAAAAATAAATTTCTTATTAAAATAATTATAACAATATAATCAAACTTATTAAATTATAAATAACAAAATATTAGTTAGTCTGTCGGCTCTTCCTCTGCTCCTCTTTTCACTATATATAAACCTTGTCCTCTCTATCCTTTTTCACTTTTCATTCATCATCTTGTCCTAAAGATGGATCCTAATTGGGATTCGAAACGTCGACCGTTATTTGATCACACTGTGGATAATCTAGAGATCTCTTCATGAAAATTTAACTGTAAATGTGGTTAATGCATTGAAGGAATGTATTTTTTTATTTCAAAAACATTAACATGACTAATATTAATGGAAATTAATGATTCTTAGTATTTTTTAAAGGAAATAAAGGAAAATTTTGTGATTGTTGAGGTGGGTGGTGTGAATCCCTTACTCCCACAAAAATTAAAGTAGAATAATTGAATTTTTTATGAATTATGAGATGGATATCCCAATAGAGAGAGTGGAAATGAAATTCTGGGCCTTGAGCTAATTTTATTTGTTGGCATGAAACATTTGTTTCCATATATATATATATTTTGGAATAATTGACATCATATTAAACGAGAATGTAGGGAAATGATGTCTCCTTTTGATTAGTATAGAATTAAACATATATGATTGAATGATTGACTATATGAATGTTCTTGAAGACCAATTTAGTGGTTGTAAATAATTTATTGAAAATAGTTTTATGCATAAAAGCTATCACTATGTGGTTAAGTGAAATTGCAGATTTTGGGTAGAGTGCCTTAGGTATGGCATGGACTGCAAAACCTCTATGAATACTAAAACTATTACCACATGGAAGGAACTCAATTTTATTAGAAGAATCTCATGTTATTCAGAAATGGAGTTTGTATGAAAGTTAAAAGAAAAATGAAAAATTGTCTCAAGATTTTATAATATACCTCATGAGAATTGTATTTTGTGGTATAGATGAAATGATGAATATATATAAGAAGGATAAATAAAGGTTTCGCAACAAATATCCTAGGAACAATGTGACTATTGCGACACTAGAACTATATGGCATGTAAACTATGTTAGAGTAAGTCAGAGGGATGTCTTGGCTATAAGACTAGCAATCTATTTGATCTTGTTGTGTGAGGAAGTCTTGCTTAGGTAGATCACTCAAAGAATTTTGTAGTATATAAGTGGATTGATTGAACCTAAAAGTGTGAATGAATGCAAGGCAAAGGAGACTTAAATAAAATAACAATGAAAATATTATGTCTTATGTTTGTTAAGATCGGGAATGTGAATGGGTGTGTTTGATACAAGTTGTGAGTTGAACTTGCTACATATGGAACCCTAATTAAGTGAACGACAACCATAAAGATAATTATTGTATCAAAAACTTGATTTGTCAAAAAACATATTGCTTTGTGAAATTAAGATCTCCTATGGAAAAATTTGAAGTTCTTGTATATGAAAATGGTTGTAGCGCATGTGTTGTTATTTTTTGATGTAGGCATTTAAAATGGAATTATACAAGTCTAGAAGTGGCCAAATGGTGGAGACAGATAAAATTATTGAAGCAGTGGAAAAGGAAAAGAACATGAAGATGATGCTGATATGCAAGATAAATGATGCTTATGTAGCTAAAAAGGGGCTAGTCTACAGACTAGCACAATAAACAAAAGATGCCTCAAATGCTGTGTTGTTGAGGATGAAACCTAAAATGGCATGAACACTAAGGAAGGTGTTTCTTTAAGGGGGAGATGATTTCTACGCCACAACTTTTAAGCCCCAAATAATATTTTTATTATAATTAATCATGTTAATGTATCATCTATGGGAAATTTCATATAATTGGGTTAAAATACTTGTAAATACTATGATATTTATCTTTAGTATTATATTTCCAAATATTGGAGAAGGTATAAACCAACATACATCCCAATGCTTGAGAGATAATTTTTAAGTGATATTTAGGGAAGATTGCTATTTAAATTTGAATTAGTTATTCTAATTTTATTACTTGGTTGTTGAAATACCTAACTTCCAACAATTATGAGAAGAATGGGGTGATTGGTACCAAATTTCTCAAGTGATATGGGCCACATATCCATTCTATATATTTTGGATGGACCAAATATCCCAAGGAAAATGGCCTCAAATTCTCATGACAAATAGTGTGTGATTGAGGTAACCACTCGTAGGGGTGCGAGAGAAAAAAATAGATAGAAAAACAGATACAAAAGAGTGCATGTGGGTGAGAAGGGAGTATAGAGAAAAATAAATAATGGCTCCAAACAAGGAAATATGGATGTTTATAAACTCAAGTTTCATGCAATGGAGAAAAATTCGAATGGATAGTAGGTTTGTGGCTCTAAATAAAAGGTGAGATAAAATTCCTTCTAAGATGTAGTAGCCCATGTAGAGTTGTGGGTTACGGGAGTGAGTGTCAAATATTTTAGCTTAAGCCTAAATTCCACCTAGAATTATTGAAATATGTTGTTAAATACATGCACAAAAATCACTAAGAAAGGGAAGCATCGAGGGACTATTGACTTAATGAAAGGTTCCTTATATGTTATGCATGTCTAATGAGGTCATAATATGAAAGATAATTTTGATCAATGGATGAAATTTATCACACTAATCACTGTGCGTGAAGGATAGTAGCATTCATTTTCTCTACCTTGAACTAAGTCATGTTGTACCGTAAGTGAGATTTCCTCTCAAGGCATCAAATTTGGCTCAAGGGTGGCCAATGGTAAGAAATATGTATTGTAGCTTAACTTGTAGTTGGATGGAGAGTGGTTGTCTCTTCTTTAGTCTCCAATAAGTTTTTCTGAATTATTTAAACATCTTATTCCTTTATTAAAAAAATTATATTTTTATTCAGTTCTTTGTGAATGTTGTCATGTTAGGTTACTAAGTATGCATGAATGATGAAGTAGAAGTTTAATTTAAATGTGCTTGATTACTAGCTATGACTAAAAGCATAATAAGGAACTTTATATACAAAGGCATCCATTAAAATATGTTTCTTGTAATACTATGAATTATTATATTGTGGTGTGGAAAACAATCCAAAGGTTGATTTGATCCCAAGTATATTTTTGTTTTCTTCCATTGTCTTTATCTTTATGAGGAATGCTAAAATATTTAAAAAATTTCATAGTCATTTGAGGAATGAGAATATTATGAGGTTTTCCTAGATTTGATACCTTGAAAGGCGTGTTATAAAGCCCCTAGTTGAGAAAACTCAAATATGTTGTGAAGTAAATAAAATCCTTTCAATATCTTAATTTTTTTATCTCTCTCTCCCTAACTCTCCTAGTTCTTGTATGTATTTGAATGATTTACTATTAAAAGTTAACAGGACCAGTTTCCTGACGATATAATCCAAAATACTAGCATTTAAACACAAGTTTTGGAATTGGATACTGAAGTGTTCAACATTAAAGGAACAAGAATCATTTAGCTAGTGAAATTGAGAAGACTTAGCCATTTAATATCTTATATCCTTTTGTTATGGAAATATATTTTTGGAAAGAATGTCTGTGTATGCTTCATAAGTTGGAGAATACTTCTAAACTTACAGAAGTATTTAGGCAAGTTATTTTCTCTAATAGAGTCATTTTCAGCCATTTAAAACCAACTTGGGAGCTTGGTCGGAGTGTCAAAAATTTGTAGATGACCCCTTTGAATTCTCGGATTATTAGTGAAGCCTTGGGAAATTTTGGGTTTGGGGATCCTTGTCCCTATCCCTTGGTCATATGGTGTAGTGAGAGGGATAAAATCAAGAGCTTAATTGAGAATGAGGTTAAGCTCAACAGATGGGCTATCAAGCTATAAGGATATTAGGATTTGGTTGTTAGGATTACATATCAAAATACATCCACTTGAATCTTCAGTACTAGTAGATCCTAAAAACATGTTGGCTAATGGGGATTACTCTGAGTAGTTTATCGTTTGTCATCATAAGGAAAGAGTATTTGGTAGTTAAAGTATTAGGAGTTGGAGTGAGTGATGCATAAATAATCCCTATCGCAAACCCTGAATTTTAACAAATCCTGATATGCATATAATCTAACAAAAAATTAGTTCCAATGATTGATGCATGGGTTGTTGGGTTATTTAACATTGGCCATCATGACTAAATTTACTATCCCTTATCATGAATTTTCTGATACTGATAGATCCCAAAAATTCTATGGTTAATCGTAATCTTACTATCAATCTACATTTATCTACTGGGTTTGGTGAGAAGTCATGAGTGGAGTTCTCGTTCTAGTCAGTGGTGAATGCTTGATGTCTCAAAACATTAGAAGATGAAGATTACCATTTGTTGGTTTAAGACTATTATTCAAGTGTTAATACTTTGACTATTTGACTATTGGGACCTCTTATATTAGTTATCGAGTGCCAGGAGGACGAGACACCGACCTTTGGGGTTTCCTCCCAACATTGAAGGAACACGATAAGTTTTGATGGGGTATTCTAGGAGGTAGGTCTCGAATGATGTGGCATGATTAACATAGACGAGAGTGCACATTGGTGTTGAGGTAGTATTCGACATGGTAACTTTGGATGCTTATAAATAATATAAGGTGGTTAAAGGAGGAAGTTTTTTAACAATCCCCATCTCCATAATGTAATCTTAGAGGTTAGAATTAGATACATGCTTAATTTTATATGTTACAACTGGCTTCAAGAGGAACATTTGAAATGTCTTGAGAAATATTCTGATTAGACCAAAACACTTAGAATATAAGCCAATGCCATATATTTATATTTAGTTTAAATAGTGAAAAGAAAAACATATATCAACCACTTTTTACTTATATATATACTTTTTAATTAAATTATTTGTTTAATTAATTATACATATAATCAATTTAAGCTAAAAATCACTCTTATATTTCTCTTTTTACTTTTTGGGTTAATTTTTAATGTAAATTACTTCATATAATAATATTGTATGTTTTTCCAATCTAAGATTCTGTGATCCATCATATAGTTTTTTTTGTAAAATATTTTCCGTAATAATCACATGCAATGGAACATGGTCGATGCCTTTCAAACTAACTAGTATGATTCATCATTAGAGACATTAAATTTAAATAGATGTAGAATGGAGATGTCTTTAGTGCGACTTTTTGAAGTTTCAGGTGCCGGAATCCGGTGAAAATTTTTGAGGTAAAATTTTGGTTTTTGTTATTCAAACTGGTTTTTTTAACTCTATATATGGATTCAGCACCCTCAAAAACCTCTAGGGCACTTTGATTGTGCAAAGTTAGCAATAAAACTTCTCTTTTCAATAAATTTCTGCCGGAATTTAGAGAAATTACACGGTAAAAAGTCACCGTAAAAGCCTTCAAAAAGTCGCACTAAAAACTACTTGAATGTAGAATGGCTAAACTAGCCATCATAACAGCTAATTTGACTTTGAATTTTTATTTTTATATTATTATGTAATATGATCCATAGCCATTAGATAACAGCTAGTTTGACTTTGATTTTTTTTTTTTAATGTTATTATATAATATGATCCGTTAAAATAACTGATTAATATAAGAGGTTAGCCATTTTCCATTTTTCAGTTTGAATATATGAGTTTAATGTCACAACCATGTTTGCTTTTTCGCAACGTAATTGTTTGTTATGAGCATTTCAGGTGAAAATATCATTACGTCGAGAGGCTTTTTTACACTTTGGTAGGAATTTATAAGTAGGTCATGTTTTTAATAAATAATTAAAATAATTAAAAAATTAATATAGTTTCGAAACAAAAATAAAAATAATTATATAAATAATGAAACTGTAATACAATTCAATATAAAGAATTGAAAATTTTGTTTTAATTTTTTTTAACTAAATATTTATAATAAATATTTAAAAAGAAAATCTATACCCATGAATGTATTAAAATTTTTAAAGATATATATATTTCTAGATAAAAATATTTGAAAATATTAATTTGATATAGTTTATTATAAATTATGTTATTATGCATCTAAAAAAATATTAATATTATTATTATTAAATATAATATTATTAAATTTAACAACTTTGAATTAATAATATGAGAAAAAAATTTATATCTTGATTAATTTGATATAAGCTAATTATATAGATTCTCAAGGAAATCATAACCCCTAACAATGTCAAATAGTTTTTATAACAAGAGCCACAAACAGTAGTAAAATGAAAAATATGAAATAATTTCAAAAATCAACATTAGCTTGGAGTGATTTCTTCCTTAAATCAATAACGTGGGCCCGGCTTCCGGAGGACAGAGGCAGTCTTAAGGCTTAATGCATAAGGCAATAACACGGGTCCGGCTTTTGGAGGACACAAGCAGTCTGAAGGATTGTAGCAGCATTCACTAAATGTTGTAATAAGGTCGTGCCCCTCAGGAATGATTTTGAAAAGGCTGTAAAGTTTGGTCTTCCTATCCTTGGGCCATGCCCCTTAGGAATGATTGTGAAAAGGCTGTAAAGTTTAGTCTTCCTACCCTTCCTCTCATGTAGTGGGCTTCATAGCCCCGAACAAGTTGGTCATAGCATTGCAAGCTCGCCTGAGCTATTTGTATGAGGGGATGAGCTTTTCATAATTTTGTCTGAATATAAAGATCCTTCATAGAGGAAGTAGCCTTATAAGCCAAAGTCATACAAGAGAGAGGGATTATCAACCTAGGAACTCCAATAACTTTATGATCTATGCCAGTAGGAGCTGAAGGTTAGTACAATACGCTATTATGCAGCCTACACCATGAGGTCGATCAGTATCATGAGGTCGATCAATATTATGCAGTTAATTATTTGAGTTTGTATAGATGAATATTAATATAACTGTTGGTTAAAAAAAATGAAAATTACATTAATATATACCATATCATAATACATATCATGCCACATAGGCCTTTAAATTTAAATCTACCTATAAAATAACATGGTCACGCTAATGCAATGAAATGCAGATGGACAAATGAAATTGACATGACAGACATGCATGTAGGCCACCTGCGTGAAAAGAATTGACAAATTGAAAACAAAAACTAGAGGAGAGAATTGCTCATCTCAATATTACCAAATAGTTAAATAGCAATACATTGGAAACATCGACAATAAATGACTGAAGTAAGACTAAACTACCTATGACACCTAGCAGACAATAAATTAAATGAACTGAACCTAACGGACAGTGAGATTAATATCTCAACATCCCCTCCTAATCTCAACTGTTACAAGTGGAGGCACTAATAATGCCTAATTTCTCTCTTTGAAATTCAAATACATTCTTTCCCAATGGCTTTGTGAAAATATCTGCGAGCTGATCTTTGGAACCACAAAAATAAAGTGTGATGTCTCCATCATTGACAAGTTCACGAATGAAATGAAAACGTGTGTCAATGTGCTTGCTCTTTTTGTGAAAAACATGATTTTTTGATAAAGAAATTGTTGAACTGTTATCACAGTAAATTGGAGTTGGCTCCTTCTGAATATCTGAAATGTCTTTCAATAATCTTCTCAACCACACTACTTAACAAGCTGCTGAATTTGTTGCTACATATTTTGCCTTTGCAGAAGATATTGAAACGATTAACTGTTTCTTGGATGCCCATGAAATCAGATTTGTTCCAAGATGAAAAACATACCCTGAGGTACTTTTGCGATCATCTAAACACCCTGCATAATCGCCGTCTGTATAACCTGAAAGTGAACAATTTTCAGAATGTGTGTAAAACAAACCATAGTCTATGGTCCCTGCAATATACCTTAAGATCCTTTTTGCAACCTGCCAATGAGTAAGCTTTGGTGACTGCATAAACCTGGAGACAAAACTTGTTGCAAACATAATATCCGGTCTAGTTGCAGTTAGATATAACAAACTACCAACTAGGCTTTTATATAATGTGAGATCAACAGATGGTGCTACATCTTCTTTGCTGAGTTTGGTACCTTGAGCAATTGGTGTATCAACTGATTTGAAATTGGTCATTCTGAACTTTTTAATGATATCAGTGGCATATTTTTGTTGACTAAGCCATTATCAGATTGGTGAATTTCAATTCCTAGGAAATATTTCATGACTCTTAGATCTGTCATATCAAACTCTGCTTGCATTGCTGCTTTGAAATCTTTTAGCATCATATTTGCTATATAAAGAAGATCATCTACATAAAGGCATACAATAAGAATTTTACCTTCATGAGATTTGGTATACAAAGTGGGTTCATGACTGCTTCTCGAAAAACCACTTTTGATGAGATAGGTGTCGATGTGACTGTATTAAGCTCTTGGAGCTTGTTTCAAACCATATAAAGCTTTCTTCAATCTATATACTTTATGCTCTTGTCCTTTTACTTCAAAACCTGGAGGCTGCTCTACATAAACTTCTTCATGTAATACACCATTTAGGAAGGCAGATTTTACATCAAGCTAATAGACTTTCCATTTGTGTTGAGCTGATGTGGACAAAATGGTTCTGACAGTGTCTAACCTTGCTACTGGAGCAAATGTTTCACCATAGTCGACACCAAACTGTTGTGAGAATCCTTTGGCAACAAGCCTTGCCTTATGTTTCTTAACTTTTCCTTTTTCATTTAGCTTGGTCTTATATACCCATTTTACACCAATTTTTGTTTTGTCTCTTGGGAGATCAGCTAATTCCCAAGTCTGATTTTTCTCTATGGCAGCAATTTCTTCGTTCATTGCTTCGACCCAATGCTTTTCTTTGACTGCTTCTTCAAAATAAGTCGGCTGAGTTGAAATGAATGCAAACATATTCTGTTGTTCAGATTCATGCTCCTGTTCATATATCTCTCTGATACTTCTTGTTTTCTGTCCTGCTTTTGAAGATGTTTGATCACTTGCTAAATCAGTACTTGATGATGTTCCATTTTCAGAATGTTCTGGCTATTCTTGAACCTGCAATATTGGAGTCTGTGGTAGATAAAAACGCTGATTTGAAGTTTCATCTACATGGTCAAACCAAGATTTATTTTCAAAAATTTTCACAACTTTGCTTATAATGAACTTTTTGGTAATGGCGTTATAAAGTTTGTAGGCTTTTGACTACTCACTGTAACCTACAAATATGCATTTCTCACTTCTATCATCAAGCTTTATTCTGATTTTTTCATGAACATGAGAAAAAACTACTGATCCAAAGATTCTAAAGTGTGACACATTTACCTTATTTCCATCCCATGCTTCTTGAGGTATTTTATCTTGTAGGTTGGATGTTGGAGATCTGTTAAGAACTTACATTGTTGTCGACACTGCTTTAGCCCAATATTTAGTTGTCGACTTCTTCTACCGTAGCATGCATCTCGCCATGTTCATGATCGACTGATTCTTTCTTTCTGCTACTCCATTTTGCTGTGGAGTGTATCTAGTTGTGTACTGCATTAGGATACCTTGCTATCGACAAAATGTTTTGAATTCATTTGAAGTGTATTCTCCTCCTCTATTTAATCTGAGTACTTTCAAGAGTTTTCCACTCTGTTTTTCTGCTTCTACCTTGAACTCCAGAAATCTAGAGAAGGTATCTAATTTGTTTTTTAAAAAATACACCCATATCTTTCTGCTAAAGTCATCAATAAAAGTCAGAAAGTAGAAACTACCACCAAAGGACAATGTTTGCATTGGACAACAGATGTTGGTATGGACAAGTGCCAAAGGCTCTTTCACCCTTGAGGTTGATGAGGGAAAACTATCTCTTTTATGGTTGGACAAGATACAAACTTCACAATTACAGACTTTTTCAATGATAGTAGGTAGACCAATGACTATAGATTTCTTTTGAAGCAGACTGAGACTCTTGACTGGAATGTGACCATAACTAGAATGCCATAGATGAGTTTCATCTATTCTTGATATATTGTGTACTAAATATTGGTTTGTGTTTTGGCTTCTAAGGGTCAATGGAAACATCCTACTCTTGGTCTTTTCAACTTTTGCTATCAACCTTTTATGAGGATATTTGTCATATATATAAGGTGTTGTTTTGAAAAAATACATCATAGCCATGTTCCATTAATTTTCCTACACTAAGGAGCTTATGTTTGAGCTGAGAAACATAATAAACAACGGGGATGTATTTGTTTTGATTCTGCTTAGTAAGAATATGAATAGTACATTTTCCTTCAGCTTTAATACTTGTACAATCTCCAAGTGTTATCTCTGATGTTATGGAAGCATCTAGAGAAGAAAGAAGTCTCTTGTTGCATATCATGTGATTGCTGCATCTGTTGTCGAGCAACCAAAGATCTTCACTCTGTTTGTCTTCTGAGAGATGACATGAAAGAAACATGGTCTCTGAGGATTCTCCTTCACTATTGGAGAGATTGACATAGCCTCTCTGTTGATCTGATTGTTTCTTTCTACAGTCGTGTTCATAGTGGCCAAACTTCTTATAGTAGTAACATTGAACACTGGATCTGTTCCATGACCGTCCTCTCTGATTTCAGTTTTTTGAAGGTCTCCACTGCTCTGTTGCATGATGATGATCAGATCTGCCATTGCCTCGGCCTCTGCCTCTCTTGTTGCCGCCTTTGTATCCTCTGCCTCTACCTCTGTCAAATGAGAGGTGTGCTTTGAAGGCTTTTTCCGTGGAATCTTCTGTCAGATTAAGTCTTGTTTCGTGTGCCAAAAGTGATCCAATCAACTGTTCTACTGAGAAAGTTTTAAAATCTTTGGATTCCAAAATGGCTGTGACAATCATGTCATATTTCTTTGGTAGACTTCGAAGAACTTTTTCAACAACTTTCTGATCTGTAATGGTTTCGCCAATGAGTTTGATTTGATTCACTATTCCCATGACTCTAGTCATGAACTGATCCACATTCTCAGTGTCAGCCATCTTTAGAGTTTCAAACTAAGCTCTCAATGTTTGCATTTTAACGGTCTTCACTGTATCATTTCCTTGATACGCGGCTTGCAAAATATCCCAACATTCTTTTGCTGTTGTTGCACCAGTTATTTTGTCAAAAATAGAATCATCGATTGAATTTTGTATCTAGCATTTGGCTCTGTGCTCCTTCTTTCTGAGTTCAATAGTTGCATTTCTCTGATTATTGGTCATGGCTGCCCATGCTTCTTGGGTTGGCTCTACATAAGCAATCAGAAGCATGTCCCAACAATCTTGTGCTTGTAAAAAAGTCTTCATTCTCAAATTCCAAAATTCATAATTTTTGCCAATCAGATTTGGTGTCTGTGGCAAAGAACTTGAAGAGGCCATTATTTCTTCAAATGCGTCTTTTGTAAATCTCTTCTAAATTTTTTTAAATCTCTTAAAAATTTAAAAAAAATTCTTCAAACCCTCTTTTAAATTTCAACCCTCTTCTTTTTAAATTTCCTTTCCAAAAAGAAACTCTCTCTTTACAATGAAAGTGCACTCATACTCTTTTGAAACCCCTTTTTAAAAAACTTTAAAAACTTTTCAAAAACATTTGAAGTTTTTTTTATATATTAAAAAAAAACTTTTCCTTTATGACTTACACCTTTTTTAAAGTCGACAATTAAAAAAGAGCCTTCCTTTTAACATGAATTACCTTTAATAAAAACTTCGAATACGTTGACCTCCGTATGTCTTTGAAAATCGATGAGTATCAACCGTAACATTTGACTTTAACGCGGATGCGTTAATTTTTTTGCATGCAGACTGGCGCGATCCTGAGGGGAATAGTCGCGACTATTTCAAAAATCCATGCGAGCCATAAAAATGGCACGGGTATGGTGTGTATTCTCATGCCAATCAGCTTCAAAGTCGCGCCAATCTACTGCTTTTCTCTTCTGCTCCTTTGTGGCTTTGTTGTTGCTCTCCAAGGAGGCTTATTCAAACTTACTCTGATAGCATGAAAAGAATTGACAAATTGAAAAAAAAAAATAGAGCAAAGAATCGCTCATCTTAATATTACCAAATAGTTAAATAGCAATACATTGAAAACATCAAGAATAAATAACTAACGTAAACTGAAGTAAATTGAAGACAGACTAAACTGCCTATGATACCTAGCAGAGAATAAATTAACTGAACTAACCTAAAGGACAATGAGATTAATATCTCAACACTGTCTACTCTACAAATATATATCGGCTACTAGGCTTCAAACTCAGAATTCAGTTCTTCAAGCCGCGCAGCGACGGTTGCACACTCCTAAAAAGAACATGAGCAGTAAGAATTTGGAGATGGAGAATTTCCTTCAATGTGTGATTTCTCATTGCAATTATGAATCTCTCTATATTGATCGAAGGAATATGATCAACACTTCGAAACATATGCAAGGAAATGGTGATGGTCATGTTCACGCTGGTTGAATTGGGTCCGGTTCAAGGATTCAAGTCATGGTCAGATAAAAAATTTAGTTTGGGTCAACATTGCAATAACCATATTCCATGGGCTCTTGGCTTCACTGCAGCCCAAAAAGGCTTTCGTTATAAATTTATAGTGAAGACATGACAATTAAATACGTTGATGTCACTAGTTATTTTTCCACAGTTTGGTTTTTGGAGCCTGCATTTTCTATTCTGGTATGTGTTTGGAAAATAACATTTTTTATATTTTAGAATAATACCAACCATTATCTACTTGTCCACAAAAAAATCACTATTTTTTCACTATTTTTCCTTTAGTGCCAGACAGGATTGCCAGGGTATAAATACATAATATATTTATACTCTGCCTATGTGAGAAATTTTCTATAATCACTATTCCTTTATTTTTATTTTTTAGTTCCCTCATGTTACTGGTACTGATCATCAGCTAATCGATATTTCTGAGGAACGTTTGGTAAGTTTCTTTGACAAATCTTTTTTGCACTAGTTTTGTTTGTATATTGCTTTCCATCTAAATTGAATAGAAGATTTTAACATACTATACTAGGTTATCTTTTGCACATCTCTAGGTTGGATTTTGTACATATGGAAGTAACTATTAATTCAATAAGTTTGATACTGACAGACATTAAAGTTTTTACAGCTATATGGTCGCTGAAAAAAATCTCAGTGATTTAAAAAATATCATAGATGCACTTCTGGTCTTATAAGTCAATTTTAAAAATAGAAGCCATTTATGTCGAAATAAGCACCAAGCTACCAAGTTATATCTATGTATTTTTTTTTATGATTTTTATCTTTATTAATTTGATTAAGAAATAGAAATGACCATTGAAAAGATATATAACACTGAAAATTGTGTTTCCTGAAAGTTATTATGTGTGAATAAAGCTCATTAATGATACCACAATAGTTTGTTATTGATTGTGTTTCACGCGGTCCAACAACCTCCATGCACATTGTGCACAACTTGTCAACTTTGAAATAGGAAAGCTCAAAAAATATTTAACCACTAAATTAAAATAATATCCAAGATGCCAGCCATAATTGGAGAGAAAAGGGTTTACAAAATCCATGCACATTGTGCACAACTTGTCAGCTTTGAAATAGGAAAGCTCAAAAAATATTTAACCACTAAATTAAAATAATATCCAAGATGCCATAATGGGAGAGAAAAGGGTTTACAAAATGCATGCACATTGTGCACAACTTGTCAGCTTCGAAATAGGAAAGCTCAAAAAATATTTAACCACTAAATTAAAATAATATCCAAGATGCCAGCCATAATTGGAGAGAAAAAGGTTTACAAAATCCATGCACATTGGGCACAACTTGTCAGCCTTGAAATAGGAAAGCAAAAAAAATATTTAACCACTAAATTAAATAATATCCAAGATGCCAACCATAATTGGAGAGAAAAGGGTTTACAAAATCCATGAACAGAAGTATGATTCCCCATAAAGAGGTATGTGATGCAATTTTTTTTTTTAATTCCTGATTTATTTCAATTTTTGAATCCCTAAGTTTTGAAGCAAGAATTCAAGTTTTTTTGCTCTTGCAAAGAGACACTCTCAGAATATTCTACTAGATACTTCAGTTTATTTTAAGGTTTGAAGTAGAAATTCAAGTTTTATTGCTCTTGCAAAGAAACCCTCTCATAATATTAGTATATTATACTAGTTACTTCGCCAGATACGAAGCCTTGAAATAACCAATGATACATAGCCATGAAATAGCCTATAATTGGTACTTAATGGCTTTAATCTTATAATCTTGAATTCTTCCAGACTAGTAGTTTCACTAGACCTGTTACCCAAAAAGATATTAAACTATCTCCTCACATGTTATTTCCTCACATATAACTGTGTTGAAGGATTATGTTTGCTTTAAAAAAAATTTCATAGTACATACAAGAATATTATTTGCAGAACATATGAGAATATAATCTGAAAATTTTGTTAAGTGTACAAATTACATCTACAAGTTATATATATATATAACTATTAAACTCAAAAGTTGTTAGTCTAAATTGGACTGGTTACAATTGCAAATTATCATGTTCTATAATTATTCAAATTTCTAAAAAGCATTTTCTAAATTCAAATAGTTTTGCAAGTGGTTACCATAATTTGAGCTTTAACTTAATACATTGTTGTTACAGGCTTTCCATCTGCAGGGTCATTGGCTTGAATTATATACATCGTTGTTGCAAATTTTCCATCAACAGGACCGTTGTTGGCTTATTCTACAAGAAATAACTTGCATATTGTTCTTGTCTTATTCTACAAGAAATAACTTCTTTTTGAAGAGTCTTCGAGTGCCTGCAAGGCAACACTTCTTTGTGTTGTGGGCATGGGTAGCCTCCATTGTTGGCTTATTCTACAAGCTGTTGTTGGCTTATTCTACAAGAAATAACTTGCATATTGTTCTTGTCTTATTCTACAAGAAATAACTTCTTTTTGAAGAGTCTTCAAGTGCCTGCAAAGAAATAACTTCTTTTTGAAGAGTCTTCAAGTGCCTGCAAAGAGACACTTCTTTGTGTTATGGGCATGGGTAGCCTCCATCGAAACCTCTGCAACTTTCTCCATTGGAAAGGTTTTTGTGTCACTAGCTTCATCTAGTGATGAAGTTTCAAACCCCTGCAACCTTTTCCATGTGAAAGTTTGTTGTGTTACTAGCTTCTTTCAAATTGATGAAGTTTCAAGCTTCTTTCAAAATAATGAAGTTTCAAGTTTCTTTTAAACTCCTCTCAAACTATTCCTTCGAGGCTTAGAGAGTGGGATTGTTCTTTGTGCTATGTTTATTCACTAGACATAAATCTAACCATAAATCAGATAATAAGGCAGTTGACTCACAAGATGTGGAGCAATGAGAGAATAAGATGTTTGACTCACAAGATGTGGATAAATAGAATAAGGGGTTTGACTCACAAGATGTGGAGAACTTGTGGCATCTGGAGAACTTGTAGAATGAGGGAGAACTTGTGGCATGTGGAGAACTTGTGGAATGAGGGAAAATGGCAGTCGCTGCAATGCTTGCAGCGAGAACATGTGGCATCAAGAAAATAATAGTGTTAATAGTAGTGGCAGCATGAAAGACAAGTGTTAAAAAACTTTCGATATAATATGAAGGCAATATACTAATTAAAAAAACATTCGAAAAAACATTCGATGTGAAATGAATGTAACATGATATGATAATAATGAAGGCACAGACTAATAACTTTTCTGGACTTTGGATAAAATAAGTGTGTCACGACATTACTTCCGTGGAATTTGGATAAAATAAGTTTTTCACAAAATTTTCTTGTATCGAATAAGCTAATCCTATAATAAGAGGTCCATCATTTTACAATAAAAAACTTTTTCTAAAAATTCAATAAATGAAAATTTTAACTAAAAATTTGATAGATGAAATAGTCATTATAAAAGTTTGGTTAAAAGTGATTAAGTTATAATAATAATAATAATAATAATAATTAATTAATTAAATTTAATTTAATTTAATTTGGTTAACTGAAAATTTAATTCATAGTCAACATCTATGAATAGCCTGGTGAAGGCTAGGACTAGTAAGCCATATGATGGGTAATATTTGTGGTAAAGGAAATTTTCAATTATGAATTCCGTCTTTGAGTTTGAGTATATGTTTTTAAGGCTTTTTTTATAAGAATTGAAAACTAAAAAGAAGTGGAGTAGAAGATTTATTGTTTCTCATGTTGCTCTTCTCAAAGAGTTTTATGCAAATTAGCTTTGATACCATGACAAAGATTGAAAACTAAAAAGAAGTGGAGGAGAGGATTTCTCTTCTCTGTGCTCCTTCAACTTTCTTCAAGTCGCTACTTTCTCACGAAGTCTTATGCAAACTAGCTCTTATAGCATGAAAAGAATTGAAAACTAAAAAAAAGTGGAGGAGAGGATTGCTCTTCTCTCTACTCACATCGCTGCTCTCTAAGAAGTCTTATGCAAAGTAGCTTTGATATCATGACAAGAATTGAACACTGAAAAGAAGTGGAGCAAGTGATTGCTCTTCTCCATATTACGAATGAGTTAAATAAGATTACATTGGAGACATCAACTTAAACAACTTAAATGACACATAACTAAAACTGGACTTAGTGAAACTAAACTTGCACACTTGGATAGTTTCCACACTTAAAATAATTAAAATTAAATTCTCCAACCCTTTTTCCGTAAATCTCCGCATTAAATTTATTTATCATTGAAATTTTGAAGTACCTTAAATGATAGGTTTTTGAAGATTGATATCATCTTTCACATTCATTGTTTATTTACAACTTAGTTATTATTACAGCATCTGCTTGGCACAAGCTGTAGATCTCGATAAGATCAGCTTTACGCGGTGGACCAGCAGGTGCCAGTACTGCCAGATCAACCTTGGCAAACAAAATTTATGACACCTATGCCGCAATAACTATTACCAACTTGTTTAGAGGAACAACGAAAGGAAGCTTCTGTCTTCGAGCTGTCTGATTATCTGACTGCTAGAATTGACTTCCTTCGAAGGTCTGGCCGAGTTGCCAGTTAGGAGGAGCAACATTATACGAAATAGTTGTCTTGCCATCGCTGGTTGTGACCTTGAAGGAGAGGCTCTGGCCGTTGAGGTAGGAGTTGCTTTGCCAATTCTGTCCCCAGTTGCGTGACATTGCTTGCCAACCAGTCCTTGATCCTTTTATCGAAACGCCATGGACGTCCCCTGCTCCTCCAACGTTGCTGACGAGCACTAGGTTGAAATATGAATGGCCGTTGATTGTAAACCGGATTCCTCCCCTTTTCAAACAGGGGACCCTGCGTTGTAGTCATACGCTCTTATAATTAATTGCCACAAAGAGTAAATAAGGGTGCAGGTAGACCAATTTGAACTAAATTAGGTTATGCGAAAGACCATGGGGCAATGAATTACCTCCTGTAGAGGATGGGGACTCTCCCACTCCTGTACCTGGCGATCTTCTGGTAAGCGGGCTCGGCCATATCGAAGTGTTGCAGGGGTGGGTTGCACCATCCACCATCGTTATTGGGGAGAGCGTTGTTGGGCGGGCAGAAGTTGGTGGCCGTGACCGTGACAGTTCCCGGCAAACACCATTGGGGATCGTTGATACATTTCATTTCGTAGCACGCTCCGCAGCTGAGTCCGCTGTTGAAAAGCGCAGTGCTCAAAGCAGCAGTGTTCGTTCCATAACCTTCACTATAAAGATTACCGTATCCACAGGCTCCTCCTGGAAAAAGCACATTAGAAATAAGCAAATAAATAATAGTAATCAAAACATATATCAGAAGTCCAAAAGAAAGTAGTATAATTCATGAAGGGCAATTTGTCACGAATGTGAATCGATAAATTTAAAAAGTGGTTCCTTCATTTTACCCTCAATACTATGTTTATTAAATAATAGTAAGTACTATGTTTTAAGTTAATTATGATTTACTGTTTTTTATTTGTTTATTGAATATTATTTTATTTTTATTATGTTTCAATACTATGTTTATTAAATAATAGTAAATACTATGTTTTAAGTTAAATATATTTTAAGTAAAAAAAATAATTGGCTTATAGTCAGAGATTTGGGAATTCTGAACTATTTCAAAGAGATGAGATTAAGATCTAGTTAGGAAGTACAGTGCTCTGGCACTAAGTTGCATTAACATTAATCCTGATTTATCAGAGCAAGTAAGCTAATTTTTTATAGACATTTATTCAACCTATCAATAAATAATATATAGAAAAGTGATTGACTTAATAGAAGGTGCTTAATATTTACCCTACATCCACATTTACATTTACAGCTAAAGCTTTAGGAATGGTTCAGAAGTACACTGCACTAGCACTAAGCTGCATTAACATTAACCCTGGATATACCTGGGTAGTTAGGGCAATTTTTCATGGAAACTTATTCAACATATCCCAGTACTTACCTTGGTCGATAGGCTTCTCTACCGCTGAACTATGTCACAACCAGCCATTTTTAGTGTGAGTTTCAATAAAAACGAAAACTTACCCATAGTTCCGGAAGCGTCAGCGCCACCATAGAACGTGGCGTGGGCGGATTGCCAGCCACCGTATCCATAAGCTCGAGCAGACACCCATAGGAATCCTAGCAATGAGATGAAGGCAATGCTGTGGATCTGAGCCATTAACCTGCAAAGAAAGAAGCTCATTAATCCACATGACTAGTTTCCTCGTTTAATAAAAACCAATTGATATCGCAGTAATTACACTACAGCAGCAAAGGACTCAGGGTTCCCGGAATACCCAAGTGAGGTCGAAGGAAAAACAAAATTGAGTGAAGACCGAGGATTCTCTCTATTAAGAAGTTGGAGGGAGGGCCAATATATAGAACCCGTCCCTTGATTTGTCGCACAGATAGCATTTTCCACTCGGTGTTGTATGAAGCTTCCCATGTAATGCGCACCGCGTATAATTAATGGTGTCAAATTTTGAGAAAGGATGAGAGGGCCGTATTCACATGGCCTGTCACCATTTAATGACTTGTTAAACTTGCTGCGGTCCACATACGCACGGTAAGGAAATAACGGTGGGAGGTGGAATGGAGGAGGTTCTCACATGTGCTTAAACAAGAGAGACCTGATTCATATACGAATTGCGTCGTTTGGATTTAACTCAATGCAGAAAGACGTAGTATTCATTACATTTTTCAAACTGGTATTGTACACGTTGGATAAAGGTTGAAAACAGTTTCGAGGTCACACGAAACTCTATTTTTACCAAGTTTTTGATTCCCATCGTTTTCACAGGAATCATGTTACTGCTGATCTTGACAAGCTACGTTTTAGGTGCGGAACTAATAATAATAATGAACTGCAGTAACGCTCATAAACATCTTGTAGTTAGCTCACACCAAACTCTATTTTCATTCTGTTCGTTTTCAAAGAAACCATGTTACCTCTGATCTTGCCCAGATACGTTTTATGTGCGGAACTAATCAAAGCGCCCCAGTACTCGGAACCTGCGTGGTAACAGCGGCAACTAACATCAACACTTTATTTTTATCTAGTTGGCTTTCAATTTGCTCTGAAAATCAGGGAATTTGAGTTATAGGGAATTTGAGTTATAGTTAGTTATAGGTTAACGTTTTTAATGATACCAAATCTATTTCCACTATTAAAAATTCAAAATTCAAACACTTTTTATGTAAAAAAAAAACACTAATTTCTAACAATTTTTTAACCTCCCAACAAATTTACCACCTCAACATACAACATCACCTTATCTTATGACTGTTGCGGAAAACCGTGAAGGGAGGTATCGACGGACTAACAACGCATTAATCATTAAACACTTGCTCACCCCTTTTGGTAGCAAGTATACAACGATGTATTTTTTTTTTTCGGGTTAGGCTATTTACTTTTTAATATTGGATAAATAAATAATTTACTTATTGTTAAATTAGTTTTTAATGTTGAATAAAAGAATAATTTACTTATATTTAAAAATTTAAATAGATAGAAGAATGTTTCCTCAACATACGGAGTTCACACATAGTTGGGAAAATGTCTTTAAATAAGATAATAAGTAAAACATAGTTGTTGTTGTGAATTTTTCACAATCAAATCACAATTAATAATACTTTATATTATGATTCAAAAATACAACATACACATTCATATCCAGGTTGAGGCTCTTTCACGAGTAAAACAATTGTTCTTACATTTACATTCACACACAGTAAAACCTATAATTGTGGTGAAGTAAATAACACTTGGTGATTTATATGATGTCTTTCCCTGCAAACTAAATCCACAACTTGCAAAAAATTTACTGAGGTATAGTTGTTCTCTGAATCTTTTTATTATCCATTCATCCATACCATCCTATTTGAATAAACAATGTTAATCCTTTTCCTAATATTTCCATTATTAATTTAATATTGGATAAAAGAATAAGAATAAACAATGTTAATCCTTTTCGTAATATTTCCATTATTAATGTAATATTGGATAAAAAAATAATTTACTTATTGTTAAGTTAGTTTTTAATATTGGATAAAGGAATAATTTACTTATTGTTAAAAATTTAAACACATAGGATGATGTTTCCTCAACACACAAAGTTCATAGAGAGTTGGGGAAATGTCTTTAAATAAGACAATATAGTTGCGGAAACTAAATCATATGAGTCTTTCATTTCAATACAAAGTGGGGACATTAAAATAGCAACTATAGTGGAACAAATAAAATCAAACAATTTTAATCGCGGTGAAACAGAGTAAAACATAGTTGTTGTTGTGAAATCAAATCACAACTAATAATACTTTATATTATGATTCAAAAACACAACATACACATTCATATGGAGGTTACACATTCATATGGAGGTTGCTGCTCTTTCACCAGTTAAACAATTGTTTTTACATTTACATCCACCAGGTTGTTGTTGAGTGACACAGTAAAACCTGTAATTGTGGTGAAGTAAATAACACTTGCGGAAACCCTTAGAACTTGGGTATAGGCCCCATCAAGCCAAAAAAATGGTTCCGCTGCTGGGACCACGATTTGACTGAGGGATATCTGGATGTGGCATCCGTCTAAGAAAGAGATTGAAGATTGGATAGGTGTGAAAGAATGTGAGTTTGCTGCACAAGAAAACAAAAGTTTGTGTATCTCTATTGAACACTAGTTACATAAGTATATCTATACAAGTCAGTATGAGCTCTTCTTTGCATCGTTTTCTAGCGATTTGGACGAGCGTATCTCAAGGCTAGCTACGCAAACATGGTATGTTAATAATCGACCTACTATGTGGACCCTCGAACTAATTGAGAAACTGAAAAAGACTGATAACCAGATCATGAGAGTTGTTGAGTAGTGGATTGATAATGTCCTTGGGGTATCATTACTGAGTTCACAATCGAGACAACTGTGTCATTTAGTGAAGCATAGCACAACTTTTTTAAAGGCCTGCAAGGTAAGTACCTAAATTCACTAAAGCTTTGGATTAAATTGTTATTTTGTGAAAATGATACATTGCGATTGTGCTCAGATTGATGTTTGAAGACAAAGAAATTGGTGCTATGTGAAGTGGAAAAAGGTTTAGGACCAGTTGGGGAACATACATTGAAAGGGAATATAGACCGTTATTTCATACTGAAGGAGGAGAAGGAAATTGTGTTACTCCTCAAAGTCTGTCATTGAGATCTAAATGTCAGCAGAGTGCTGAGGAAATTCACCAACCTTCCACTCCCATTATCACTTTGTTTCATTTTTTCCATCCATCTCCACCTCCACCTCCACCTCCATCTCCCCCATTCACAATGACCCAGCCACCAAAGATGCTTGTGTTCAAGGGAACAGATGAACCTACAAAATTTTGGTTTGTAGTAGAAGCGATATGGAGTTTGCAGGATGTTACAAATGAAGATATGAAGAAAGAACAGTTGGATACTATGCTAGAATATCAATAATTGTCTTGGTACATGAAATATGTTACAACAAGTGCAAATTCTTCATTGGTTGAAAGAAATATTGCGTTGAACGCTGAATTCAAGAAATCAAAGTTGCAGTCTGAGTGTATCACTAAGATAAAAGAAATTAAGCAGCTGAGTACTCAGACTGTGGGAGAGGTAGCAAAGAGATTTAAGACATTGTTGAGTCCAATTAGCTTTAATATCCCAGATGAAAAAAAATAAAGAGTGGTTTATTGTTGCGATGTTGCCACATCTTATTACGCCATTGTCACAACAAAAGATTGCAACTCAGGCTGAAGCAGTGGAGATAACGATGAAGATGGACAGTTCGTCGGTAGTCGATGCAAGCATAGGGGTGCAACAAATTCAGAATCAGTTGACAAGTTTACACATGGAGCTCCAAGATCTAAAGAAGGGAAACGAGGTGCACCTAGAGATGAGAACAGAGGTTCGATGATTCAAGTGAAAAGTTGAGGGTCACTATAAGGAGCAATGTCTTAGTTTTAGATATTATTTGGGCGTTGGGGTGACGCGTGCATTAAAACCTGGATAGAGCAGAGGGCCAAGTGCAGGGCCTAATGTATGGTGTAGTATCTGCAAAGTTGCAGGCCACAATTCCACCAATTTTTGTCACTTATTACAAATGTTGGTCAAATTTCCAAAACAGTTGTTCTGCAACTTCTGTACTTCAGTAGGGCATGATAAGCAGCATAATACAGGTGCATATCAAATGAATTTAGAAGGTCTTGAAGATATGGGTTCACCAACTGCGTGAGGAGATTTTCAAGGCCAAGGGCGCGACCGAGGAGGAAGCAATGGTCGAGGATGAGGAAAATTTTTTTGTTACAACTGCGGATGACCTAGACACGTTGCTCAAGATTTCTAGAATGCTACTGTTGTGTCTTGTAAGTATTGTCAGGAATTTAGTGATGAAATAGAAGATTGTCCCGTTTTATTAGCTAAAATGCATGAGAAGCGCAACCAACAACCAGCGTATAACAATCAGATGATGAGGGATGAAACACGAGTTAGAAATAATTAATTCCTACTTGTCTATGGTTGTAATTCTCCATTTGAGGAGTTTGTTCCTACATAATAGGAATTAGCTAGAATATAGTTTCCCCTAGTTTAGTGTGTGGTTGAGAGAATATCTCAACCACACTATTGTATGTGGTTTCTGGCTCAGCACATACTATCGAGAATGACAAATCAATAGAAAATCATTCCTATGGGGTGCTTGTAGGGAGTCAACATAGATATTAATGGTGTAACTGTGCTGGTTGACTTTGAGGTCAACAAGTTCATTGATGATAGTAATCCTTATCCCACGTTGTTAGTATTTGGCTGGGCTTATTATGTGGATGCAATAATAAACCTGAATTAGGTAGATAATATTTGAAAAGGATGGAACCCTTGTTTTTGTGCCATTGGATCCTTGTGAAGGTGCACACTATATAGAACCTATCCAGTATAAGTATGGAGATGTTGTGATTGATCAAATTTATCAGCTTAACGTGCAGGACGACGACCAAATTAATCCCACCAAAAATGGACGGATATGCTAGGAGCGCGATATTTCATGTGTTTTTTATTTGTATGAGGAGTTGAAGAACTGGGATAACCATTTGCATGAAGTAACCATGAAAATTTGTAATAGGGTTACAGAATCTCTACACTGTGTCAAGTCAAAAGTGTGTGAATTTCCATATTATGATGGAACAGAGAATGATGTCTTGTTCTTGGAGGAATTTGAGTAGAAAGTGTTGGAGGAAAAAAGGTATGAGGCTCTGGACTTCGCATTAAGGTCCACTCCATCCCGATGGTGGGGTGTGCATAAAGAACATCTAGGAGGTTAGCCAGAGTTCTGCAAATTGATAAGGTTAAGGTTTGGTCAGGTTAACACAAGAATTGCAAAGAAGTATGATATATAGAAGGATCGTCGTGAGAATTTAGCTCGCTGGACCACCACATGGGGAACAAAACCTCAACCAAAATGGGTCCACATGTTCTTTAATTTCATACAAACAACACCTTAGCAATGGTATCTCTAAACATAAATGCACCATGGAACAACAGATTGAGCTGATATGGTAGAGGGGTTATTCTTGAAATATAGCTTTGCGGATGGCTGGGAGTGCATTAATAAGGCTCTTCTAGAAGTTAATGCAAGAGTGTTCTGAATCACCAAGGAGCTGAGAATGTTGACACATCCTGATTGGGCTGTGCAGTTGGAAAAAAGATAAGTATGTTGTCAACAATACCCTTGGAAATACCCAACCAAAAAAAATGTGTGGGGGGAGAAGATTTGTGGATACTAAGGAGAACAAATGCAGATGGATTATGGTGAAGGATGGATTCAGCACAGTCGAAGTACTGCGCGAAATATTGATTGCAAGTGCAGTTGCATGTTAGTGCATTAGGGGGCAGGGCAAGACTGCGTCAGAGGGGCGAGTCTCGTGGAATTCGTCCAAAATATGAATGTTGGAATAGTAAAAAGTGATTGGACAATGAGTTGGCCATTGGAAGAAGCGAGAAAAATACAATTAATTGGTATATATGGCCAAAACTGCTGCCAAATCAGCATTTATGAGGGGTGTCTAAAGGTGATGATGAGGTTAGAATTTGAAATTTTCTATAAATCAAGGATCTTGCCCCCATTTTGACAAATTTGCGCGCTAAGTGTTAGAAGAAAGAATTACTTTCTATAAGAGTGTCAAGCAAGTTATTGCATGTCAGAGTATAGTTTTGAAGAAATTAGAGAAACCTTGATCAAGGTCTGGCCCAGCCACACATTCCTACTAGTAGTCAATCGCATAATGATGGCCACACCACCTGTAATAGCTACAAGGTTGAGGTCTCCAAGAGAATAGAAGACTGTGGGTGCAGTGTTGTCCGAGTAGACTTAGAAACCAACAGTGCGGTCTTTGCCCCGGAAGATACTCATGAAGGAAAAACAAAGTAAGGGGGTTGAGGAGAGGAAAGAGGAAATACTCATGGAAGTCGAATCATATGATGATGAGGTGACATAAGAAATGCCAGAGGAAGCTGATGCTGAGGAGGTTAAACTTCTCTCTAGGTTGCCTCCTTACATTCCACCCTGGAAGCCGAAGGCTAAGAAGACGGTGAAGGAACCCCACGTAGTGATGTAAAAGGTGTTCACCCCACTAATTCTTGACGAAGTGGTAGTTGAAGGTGATTTACTGGCTAAGGTGCCCCAGTTGAGAATGGATCACTGGGATTTCAATAACAGAAGCAAGTACCCACAGGTTAAATCTAGCCAATATTTATGATAGCAATAATTTCCACACAGACTCATGTATTTAGAGCCGATGAAATGGGTAGAGGGTATCGAGCAGGAAGGGGTACTCAAAATGTTGCACATACCGCACTTCAGGCAAAGTCCCATTAATACTATTTTTGTGTGCCATGTTCTGGCGTTGGTGCACGACGGTTGCGTATGGCTGGGGAAGAAGATACGCATTATCGATATGTTGATCAAAAGAGTTAGGACCCTTCCCTATCAAGGATTGGACGTCGGAGAGGCTTTTGTGGGAAAAATACAAGACAAGCAACTCACAGACAAAATGAAGAATGGATATCAACTTACGAAGGTTACTCGAGGGTAATTTATTAGTTATATCTCTGACATAACTGTGCGCTTCACTGCATACATCCTTGCAGGAAAAATCATGAGGAAGAGCCACGGGAGGACACTTCCACACTTATCATTTTTTTAGCTGCAAAGTGCACCAAGGGCATGGTATACGATTGGGCTGGCTATTTATGTTAGGAGTTCCTTGAAGATTGCAGGGTCATGCAAGAAGAAGGCAAGCAATTCCATTACGTGTTGCTCCTACTTTTGATTTCCTTGATGGAATGGAGGGAAGGTGACCGGTGGCAGTTCAATGTTGCAGATCCCAATCTCTGCGAAGAAACCCGATATGATTTGCTATGGAATTCAACACAACTATGGAGGGTTATGTCTATTAAGTTTTTTTTGGTCAGTAGACATGAGCTTAATGATAATTATCAACCAAAAGCCCCCACAATCACCAAGGATTGTGCGATAGTATCGAAAAATTGTGGAGTTCAAAGTGGACTTCCACCATAGCCACATATAGGCATGGAAGGACCTCGCTAAGGTATCGTACGAGCTCCGGTGCATAGTCGAAGAAGAAGACGTTGAAACCATAATCATGAACCAATGGCCAAATGATTAGTTAAATCTGATGCAGGAAGGCATGGAGAAGGCAGTAACGAGTGGGGAAAAGCCCACTACGCCAACAAGGAAGAAGGATATTGAAGTGGAGTTTCTAGAGACGGGGGGATGACATTCTTGGCAGAGATTTGGACACGGATCCATAGGTACCCTCCTACCCATTTATCGCTAAGAGAAGGTAGCCACAAAAGGGTGACAGAAGGAACAAGGTCAAATTTGACAGAATCGCTGGCCCAATGGACGTGGTCCTCACTGAAGGGGAAATTGATGAGATAGAGGATGCTGTGCGACAGGTCAATGAGGTATTTTGAGGCACATCGAAGAGAAATACAATAAAGTCCTCTAAGATGTTGACAAAAGGTTTTAGGATTTGTAGGTGCAAGAGAGCGCAATCCCACCAAGCAGAACAACCACTGGAACAGTTACAACTACGTAGGAGTTGGCAATGTCTCCAGATAATCGCACAATGTCTATTCCTACATGCACGCTGCATTCTGACACAGCTAAGTAGATGAAGTAGGCGGTCTGATTACAGAACACAACATTGAATCTTGTGGCGATGCCTTTATAAGCCTTACATGAGTTTCACCACTGCATCACCAAGGAGATAAAGATCAAAGAACAATGATCCCTTTTGGTTATTCGGGACGCCCAAGAGGAACACCATAGCATGGATGCAGAGAAACATATTGTTGTCCAAGAACACGAGGTTGAGGCAACACATCGCCAAAAGTTAGAAGAAGAAATCCTGAAGGCGTGTAGTGAGTTTCCGGAGCTCGAGCTTCAAGCTCCTACTGCACCTAAGGAAAAAGTGGCTAAGT
>CM076573.1:565539607-565677624 GCA_034641835.2 Pinus albicaulis | reverse complement strand
CAAGAAGGGTAGCACCAATAATGTTGCAGACTGCCTCAGCCGACCACCGATCGTGGCGCTCACCACCGTGCTCAACTCTTGTGGGCACGAGACTTCTGATTGGCCGCTTCTCTATGAGAGTGACCCAGAATTCGACCACACTTACAAGGCACTCTGGGGGGCACGCAAGTTCCAAATTTTCACCTCCAAGATGCACTTTTATGTCACCTGGGACACCTTTGTGTTCCTTCAAGCGAGCGTTCGCAAGGCACTTTGGTGGGGAAGCACACTACAAACAGTTTGCCACATTTCGGGTTTAGAAAACAAAAGAGTAACATTGTCATGATTTATTGGCCAAACCGAAAGGATGCTCTAGACACACTGGGATCCGAGACCGCTGGTGGGCCATTGCCAAACCGACCATCAAGAAGCAAGGCCTATATACTCCACTACCTACCCCTAGTCGACCGTGGGAATCCATCTCCATGGATTACATGTCGGGCCTGCCTTCTACTAAGAATGGAAATGATTGTGTTTTCGTGGTCGTTGACAGATTCTCGAAGATGGCCATCATGGCGGCCTGTAAGAAGAATATCACAACAGAAGCCACTGCTAAACTCTTCTTTGAACGAGTGTGGGTGCACTTTGGGATCCCACAGTCTATCATATCAGATCGAGATAGCAGGTTCCTCAGCACATTTTGGTCCAGCCTCTGGTCAATGTTGGACACAAATCTCACCAAGTCCACAGCTTTCCATCCCCAAACAGATGGCCAGACAGAGGTAGTCAACAGAATGATTGTACACATTCTGCGCATGTACAACTCAAAGCATCCACGCACATGGGAAGAGAGCCTCCCCTATGTACAACACAGTTATAACCGGGCTCTCCACAGTTCAATTGGCCATAGCCCCTTTCAGGTGGGCTTGGGATTCCAACCACTATGTCCCATCGACATAGCCATGCCGTTTGCAGCTGCTCAGGCCGATTCAGCTCATGTCCAGTCTGAAGTTGACAAAGCAAGTAGCTTCATCGAGCGCATTCAACACATCCTCCAACAGGTTCATGATATATTGGACAGAGCTAATGCGAAGTACAAGCAGCGCCATGATCAACACCGGGTGCCACACCACTTCCAGGTGGGCGACAAAGTATGGCTACATTTGCAGAAGGAGCGCCTCACTGGACCTCACCGCAAGCTTCGCTCGCTCCGATACGGGCCGTACACCATCACCAAGGCTGTAGGTAACAATTCCTTCGAGCTTAGTATTCCACCATTCCTTGGTCTGCACCCAGTCTTCAATGTGGATCGCCTTTGTCCTTACTTTCCACCTCTACTGGACACCTCGGACATTGCAGAACAACTCACACCAACAGAGTTAAACCCAGACTGCATGGAACAGGCCACCACAGATTGTAACATGGAAATGCAAATCAAGAACACTCGTCAACAGCAGATCCAACTATATCGGGTTGTCAAAGCTGGCCAACTCCTGCACCAAGGAAAGTGGTTCACCAGGGACCAAGTTCAGCAGAAATTTCCTCATCTCATGGAGGAACTTAACGCAATGGGGACCATTGCTTCCTAAGAGGGGAGGAATGATCCAGGTGGATATTGGTGGCCACCCGCCTATTCCACTTGGGCCCCCACCATTGTCTCTTTCAGTTTTTCAGTTTTGGCATAACTTACTATTTTTAGCAGTTTTTCGGGTCCTGAACTTCCGGAGCCGTTTTGAGGCCCTAAACGACGTTTTTTGGGTACTAAATTTGATCAAAATCTTCACAAAAGTTGTATTCCTTGGATAGAGCTTTCTAATGATGTATCATGTGCGTCAAACGGAGATAGTATGCCAAAGTTACGTCCCTGGGAAGTTGAAACACCAATTTACCCAAACGGGGCCCATAGTTTTGGCGCTTCATCTCCTAGGTTAGGTTTTTGGGATGTTGAGGGTTCTCCATTGTTTCTCAATAATAAATAGGCCCTCGAGCCTCATTGTAACTCAGTTCAGAGGCCTGTAGCTGCCACATCTCTTCTCAGAGATAGCTACCAGTGCCCTAGCTAGTTTTATTTCCATTGTCTGTAAGCAAATTTCAGTTCTTTGATATTAATGAAATGAAGTGTTATTTCCGCTGCATATCTGTATTTATGGTTATGTGTTTATTCTGTTGCGTTCCTGCATAAATCCGGATCATCTAGCCTTGTGTTTTTTTTGCTACAAGCTTCACCATTTAAACTTCATTTCTAAGGAATCATTAAAATATTTTGAAGTTTCTAAAATTTAAATAAATCTAAGAAATTCCCTGACTATGACTTAATTCATTTCTTCATTACCTTGCATTTCTAAAATTTAAATAAATCTAGAAAAGTCCCTGAGTATGAATTAATTCATTTCTTCATTACCTTTCATTTTTGACATCGTTGGATTCCATCTTCAGTGACGAAAAACTTATGCATCTCAGAAAGACTCGTGTAGATTTGACAACATGCTCCTCTTTTGGTTAGCTTGGATTAGTAGAAACTTGTGTTTAGGTTGATGGTGTTCTAGCTATGAAAATGGATTTCAAACAACAATAATGGTGATAATATTTCTTTGCAGTGAATTATATTCCAAGCTTGAAAGACTACTAAAATTAGCAGGAAAGGATGTGTGCCTAAGCTTGAGTTATGCAGGACCAACATCTCATACTAGGGATTGTCATTTGTTTTAAGGATGAGTTGTTTCTTCCATTCGGAGTTGATTCAGAGTAATTTTTCCCTATAACAGATGTAGAGAGGCAGAGTTATGGGATTGAAATATGATCAAAGTACTTTTGGACTCCTAGTTTGTTGAATATTGTACAAATAATATAAAACATTAATTTCCATTTACACTTTTCCATTAATGATATTTAATATTTTTATGCATAAATTATATTTTAAATGTTTTAATATTTGAAAGATGTAAACTAGATCAAATTTATATTTCTTCTATAAAATCTATCTAAATAAACATTTTCAATGTGTATATATTATCTCTTTCTTGTATATTTACATGTAAATATAAACTTTTAAAGTTGTTTTATTGTTACCATAATACAAATATTGTTCATACTATCAACATATAAATATCATTCTTTAAAGACTAAAATTTAAGTTTAATATTTATTTTCTTACTTTGTCATGCTTATACGTCATTCAATAAAATTGTTAACTATATCAGTCATCTCTAGAATCACATAATTTCATTGGAATTATATATATATATATATATATATATATATATATATATATATATATATATATATATATATATATATATATATATAATAATGAAACTCTCACTAAAATTTTAATTTGAATGAAACTAAAAACTAAAATTTAATCCACACTTTCCAATAAAGATTCTTATTAAATGGAAAAACTAGAAATTAATTTCCTTTAGATAATTTTTATCATATGCCACAAAATTTGAAAACAAACCAATTGTAATCTTACAATAGCAAAGCAAATATTATACGTCGAAAAATGCAACATTTAATGAGAGAGATATATATATATTTTTCCAAAATATTCGGTTGTAATCACATTGGACAGAAAATTGTTGACGTATTTTGAACCAATCAGTGTGGTTCATCTTCAGGATGAGATGAGAAATCAGATTGAGTCATTAAACTTATATAGATGTAGAGAAGGCCAAGTAGTTGCTATAATTTTGTAAGTTTGCATGTTGAATATATAGTGTTATCACAATTCAAGGAGAAACTGTCCAGTGTCACCAACATCACAATTCAAGGAGAAACTGTCCAATGTCACCATGTTGCTCCAACAACTTAAAGTTGCACATTAAATAAATTTAAATTTATTTTAAATACCAAATAAAGGTATTTGTTAATTAGGTTTTATTTGGATAGTTTAGAAAAATGCCATTATTCTTTCTATCCAAATTAAGTTATATATATATATTAAAAAAATAGGGCATATAAAAAAAATACTTGTGACGAAAGAAAATTACATAAATATTAATGTTTAGCAACATTTAAAAAATAAATAATTACATTGATTTTTAAACTTTATCAAATATTATAAAAATTAAATTTTTTAATTTGTATTATTTTACTCATTTAATATGAAAGAACTAATACCTAACATATAATTAAATAATAAAACAATTGCATTAAGAAATTTCATCTTTAAATATTTAATAAATTCAATTTTTTTAATTTTTTTTAAATTTTTAATTATGATAAATTATAATTTTTATTTTTTTTATCATTAAAATATAAATATGTAGTTAAATGTAATAATTATATTATTAAAATACAGAAATGAAATAAAATGAAATATATATATATATATATATATATATATATATATATATATATATATATATATATATATATATATATATATATATATATATATATATATAATTTTTATTTATTTATTTATTTTAATTTTAATTTTTTTCAAGACTTTATAAAAAATAATTTATTTTATTTACCAATCATAAATCATAATTTTTTTAACAATATATAATTATTCTATATTGTTTGATAGAAAGAAACAATTTCATTCATGTATGGCACACATGAGATTAGTGACTGCTTTAGAAATCTATTCAAAGGGACATTTTGCTAGCTTAACCACAAAACTTGACTTCGAGAGTGTAAAATAATTGTACTTACTACCTCTTAATAACATAAATATTTTAACTACAAAAAATTCACCATTAAATAACCCTCTCGTCTACAATCAACTTATTCATATCATTACATTCATTATTGTTTGAGTCAATAAGTCAGTCGTGTCTAAAATTTCTTTGTGGCAAAGTCCAATAATTAAACTAAGTGGCAGGAACGCTAGCTATGCGGCATTGTTAGTCCTTACTTTCTTTCGACATCACATGGACTATAGCAACACATGGACTATAACGATTGATAAACATTGACCCCGTATAAAGCTACTTTGATTTATCGTTGTATTTAAGTTTTAGCCAATGTTTAATAAAAATATTTTGGCAAATCAAATTTTATCCAAAGTTTCAACTTCAACGCTATTGTTCTTCTGGCAAGGTGCCCATCTGATCTTGATAAGCAACTAAGACTTCTTAAGGAATTCTGCTCTACCATGGGTATGACTGTTAACACTGACAAAACAAAAGTTATGATTATCAAATCCAAGAAGGACACCTATGCTAATTTTGTGTATGACAATAGAAAATTGGAGGAAGTGTCTTATTACAAGTTCCTAGGAACTGATATTCATCACAAGCTCAACTAGAACTACAACATCGAGAAAAGGATTAATGGAGGGTGGAAAGCTTATTTTG
This sequence comes from Pinus albicaulis, assembly GCA_034641835.2. Taxonomy (NCBI): domain Eukaryota; kingdom Viridiplantae; phylum Streptophyta; class Pinopsida; order Pinales; family Pinaceae; genus Pinus; species Pinus albicaulis. The sequence continues at coordinate 565,672,336 of CM076573.1, read as the reverse complement.
GTCTTGAAAATAATTGTAAAGCAATAAACCTTGTGATGTGGGATAAAAAGAAGCTCCTCTTTGAAAATTTAGTCACCCCTGTTATCTTGTATGGATGTGAGGTTTGGGGTTGCAGCATCTCTAGAGAATCCTGGAGAAAGATTGAGAAAATCCAGAAGCGTTTTATAACGTATAACCTCAAATTAAAATCAATACACCCTATCCTATTTTCCTTATAGAAGTGGGTCTTTCCCATATTGAGAGCCTTGCTATGACTAGGTTCCTGTTGTATAAGCACAAAATCAATAACATGGGAGACCATAGACTTCCTAAGCTAGCTTTAAATTCCAGCCAAAACGACTTGAGGCTCAAATGAGGTTGATATAAAGATATCAACGCTTGGTTAAAACATTGGGAGATCGACGAAAATGTTGCATTGCAAAATATTAATAACATTAAAAATATTGTTACTTCTAAGTTTAAAGAGAAAATGTGGTGTGAGAAAGATTTAGAGGCTAAAAGAGAATTAAGATATTATAAGGAGGTCATCAACCCTACTCTAGAAGAGCAAAAGTATCTCTCTGTTTTAACTAGCTCAAAGAAAAAAATTAATATAGCCAAGATAAAAACAAACTCTCATGAGCTCCATAGTGAAACAGGTCGTTGGGCAGTTCCTAAAACACCATGGGTGGAAAGGATCTGCCATCCCTGTGAGAATATGAACATTGAGGATAAAAATCACTTCCTCTTAGAGTGCCCTGCGTACACCCTCATTAGATCTTAGTTTCATAATATTTGTTGCAATACCGACCTTCCTAGCCTTTTAACATGTCAAAATTATAGTGAGCTCGGGATGCTTTTCTCCAAGCTCTTTGAGCATAGGAGTACAATTTTAAAATAGACTAAATAATTCATTTCTTTAGGTTAGATAAACCAAAGTTTGGTCTCAGTGGACGTTAACCACCACCACCACCATCATCATAATGAATGTATGTTTTTCATGATACATAGAATAAAAGGTTTGAATTTTAATTTTATGCAATTTAATGTTAGCTTGTGTTGGAAATATTGTCATTGATGGCAAAGGAGAAGAAAGGAGCAGCACCTGAACTATCACTAAGGCAAAAGAACAAAGAAGAACTAGCAATAAGACAAAGGAGACAGAAAAGGAGTAGAAGACGCAAAGGCAGCGAATTGAAGCAGAAGAGCTATTCAAGAGGGGTTGTGCAGAGTAGTGAGGTAGAGGGGCCATCGAATTGAAGATTTGGTCAAACAAGAGGTTTTATAAGTAAATTCAGTTGTGTATATAAAAGGATTTTTTCAACATTATATGGATATTATTGACTTAAATTCTGTGTGAATGAGCTTTGATTCAATAAGAATTTGTATGAGAACCAGTGTGGTGAAACTCTGTAATTGGATTTTTAAATGGGTCGTGTGTGTTATTGAAGAAATCGACAGTCATGTCGATGTTGTAATGTGGAGTTGAATGTGCATAATTCTGTGAATTGGAGTCTTGTGTCTTTACATTCGCAATAGATAGATGAGATCCATCGTGTAAAAGAAGGAACTCTGTAGTAAGAATTTATGCGATGGTCCCATATATCATTGAAGGGTCGATGTTGAATTGGGTTGAGGATTCACCGAATTCTGTTGTGAAAACCATAGAACAAAATTCGTTCTATAATCGTCTCCGTAGTTTAACCATCTGAAATCGAAATTACAGTTAAGGGTTTAATTGGCATATTATTTTGAAGCAAATCTCTGGCATGGAACTTTGAAGGCACATCATTCAAATAAGAAGGGGCAAGCCAATGAAACCGTCGAAAGGAGGAATGTACGCGGAGAGGGTTCAAATATTTGTTGAATCCTGGAGTTGTTGAAACTTGGAATTAGAGCGAAAACAACAGAGCGAAGGCAAAACTGTGGAACAACACCACTGTGAAAGTGAATGGAATTGTGCATTGATAGAATGCGGATCCATGAATGAAGTGGAACCATGTCTCAATGTGGCATAAAATTGTGAATCAACGATTGAAAGGAACAACGAAAGGGTTTCTGCCCAACAATTGAATGGAATGGTGAATGTATGTGAGTTGGAACCACACACACAGGGAACCGAAGCAATGAGACTACGAGTTGTTGATGAAAGTTGAATTGAACCACAAGGGAGCAAATAAACCGACATAATTAGATTCAAGCAATTGAATTGCGTCGGAGAATGGAACCATGAAATAAAAGGGAACTGTGAAAGCGATTTTTTAAAACCAACTGTGGTTTTCGCATAATTTCTAAATGGTAAGCAGAATCGGAAAAAAAAATGTGATACATTCCAGCGTTCAACACATAGCTTGAAGTGGTATTTAAATACCATGAATTTCGCAAAATATTTGCGTGCTAAAGTTCTACAGTTAAAAAAATGTGATTTCCATTGGATTAGATTTGATGAAGATCGAAGGGCGTTCACAATTGAAGATGCGGGGTCGTTAACATAAGCGCTCTTTCCACTAGTGAATGTTGATGAGGTATGTTGCTGTGGGACACAAACGAATTTATATATTTGCTGGTGTCTTAATATGAAGTCAAAGGGTTATTGTAATTGTTATGGTATTTGGGACCATCACCGTGGAAGACATAATATGTGTTAAAGTATTATGTTTGATGTGAACCGCGAGTATATATTAGATAATTAATTTGCTGTAGACCATTATGTAATGGGGTTAATGATAAAGTCCAAATGGTGGTAGGAGGTCCCACGAGTTGCGGCGAAGTTTGAATATCTAGGTTCAATTGAAATATTCGAACATTGATTTGAATGTGCATGAGATGGGTCAAAGCAATAGTTTTGTAAATTGAAGTATTATCCGAATGTTAATTCGAATATCATGAAATGGGTTTTAAGATATGGTCTCATAACCATAGATTTGATTGGAAAATATCAGGTTCCACATATAGTTGTGAATTCTGGTTGGTTGGTTCTACGACCAGTAAATGAAGAGAAGTGCTTCCGCATCAATGTTGTGAAATTACCTAGATTTAAAATTATTTGGGCTAAAACTTGAAATGAAGTTTTATATGAAAAAGTGAGTGAAGAAATAAGATCAGATTCTAAGATCTGATATGCAAAGGTACACAGAGTTACAGCAAAGAGAGGTATGCATAACTGTTACACTACAGCAGCAGAAAAGACAAACATACAGTGAGTCGAGAATTGAAAGGGTTGAATGAGATATGTCTGTTGCAAATGTAAATGTAAATGTTTTAATTAATTTTATATTGTTTGTGATGCAAAGGAAAGTCTCCGTAGGCAAAGAAATATCCCACTTTAATATTGAAATGTATACATATTGTTATATTTTTCCGAATGTGCTAGGCAAGAAAACGAGAAGGTGGAAGACAAAGAGTCATACCTATTCACTTCGAATTCCCTGTGGAATAAAAACAGTGATAAGGTAATCTCTATAAATGATGTCACATAGATATGCATAAAGAGGCTAGAGAAAGGAAAAATGAGGCAGAGAGGGTAAGAAGCAGGAGGAGCAGATAGAGAAGCTGTGAAGGTTCAGAGATGATATAAGGCAAATATGAAGACTGGTGGACAATAGTGAAGAAGGAACATAACATAGATGATATCCAGGTAAATCAACATGTTTTTTTGAAAGAGTGAGGAAGTGGGTGCTTCCATATCAAGTTTTAGCTTGATATATGTCAGTTGTAGCTGGCTGAGGTAGGAGCCTGGGAGTTGGAGCTTCCTTACAAGTTGTAGCTTGTAGAATTGAGGTTGTAGCCTCTTGTAGGTAGGATCCTATAGAAAATCAGTGGTGAGAGGGAGTCAGATCTTGCCTTTGCATCACAACAATAATAAGATTTGGTTTTCTCCCTTATGGGTTTCCACTTATATTTTTTTGTCTATATGCATGATGATTATGTGTTGATACTCTGTATTTATTCTGCTTAATACTTGCTGCTCACTTATTAAGATTGTTGTTCCATTGTATATTAGGTTGATCAAAAAATGAGGATGTGAATGAGTATAAAAGAAAGTTTAATAAGAACATGAATGCATTAAACTGATTCACCCCCCCCTCTCAGTTTAACCAAGGGTTCAACAATTGGTATCAGAGCAGGTTCCTTCTGTATCAGTTTAACAACTGGAAGGAGATCCTAGGTCCCCAGGATGGCTAGTCTAGAAGGATGCTCAACTAATAAAGCCCCTTTGTTCACCGGTACGAATTATGCCTTCTGGAAAATAAGAATCAGGACGTACATAATGTCTCTAGGAATAGAAGTTTGGGTTGCTATGGAATTGGGATATGCCCCAAAGGAGTCTGACTTAGAGAAAGATGCCAAAATAGATTTTGTAGCTAATGCAAAAGCCATGAATGCTCTCTTAAGTGGACTGTGTGAGGCAGAATTTATCAAAGTAATGCACAACAAGACTGCCAAAGAAATATGGGATACATTAGAAAGCATCCATGAGGGAGAAAAAAAGGTGAAGATAGCCAACTTACAAGTCTATAGAGCTCAGTTTGAAAATATAAAAATGAATGATGATGAAGACATTGCCATCTTCTTCTTAAGGGTTGCAGAAATTGTGAATAACATGAAAGCTCTAGGAGAAACCATAAAAGAATGTGTAATTGTTCAAAAGATTATAAGATCTTTACCATCCAGCTTTTACCCCAAGTTTTCTGCCATAGAAGAAACAACTGATTGGGAAACTCTGACCATGAACCAATTACTTGGAAACCTGACAGCCTATGAGATGAGACTACCACAGAGGAAGTCAAATGTGAGGGAGGCAGCCTTTAAGACAGAAAATAACAAAGAAGAAAAAGAAGATATATGCTCCCGCTCTGATGAAGAAGAGGCCAAATTTGTCAGAAAATTGGATAGAGGCTCAAGAAAATATAAAGGTAAACTTCCATTTAAATGCTTTAACTGTGGAAGAGTTGGGCACTATGCTTCTAAGTGTCCTCATAAGAAAACAAAGAATCACACTCAAGAAACAGAGCAAACCAAAACAAATAACTGGCAGAAAGGGAAGAGATTAAAAAGAAAATCATTTTATGCTCATCAAGATAGCAGTGCATTAGGAAGCTCAGATGAATCCTCCAATGAAGAGGGAACCTCTGAATTTGTATTGATGGCCAAGGAAGAGCTTGAAGGATTCCTTCTAGAAGATGAGGAAGAAGGTGAAGTTGATCTTGAGGGGGAGCTAAGAAGTGCCCTGGAGGAAATAGACAGACTTAAACTAAAGTGTAGAAAACAGAAAAACATTCTCCTCAAATATGTAAGAGAAGAACAAAATTCAGAAGACCTCATTCAATTGAAAGTAGAGCTTGAAGAAACCAAGAAGGTAGAAGACACTCTACTTAAGAAAATTGAGGATAAAATTTAGAAGCAAGAGAAATTGGAAGAAGAAGTAGTATGCTTAAGAATGAAATTAGAAAAATCCCAAAGGAAATTGTCAATGAACTCTTCTCAAATGACAAGCTCTGAACAGTTGAATAAAATTCTAAATGCTCAAAGATCTCCCTTGATAAAGACTGGGATAGGCTACGAAGGAGAAAAAAGTAAGTCCAAGGAAGAAGATTACATAAATATCATTTTTGTAAAAGCTGTTAAGGACAATGAAGCAGCCCAGAAGGTTCCTATAGAAGTAGAAGCCTGCAATGAAGTAAACAGAAACAAGAAGGAACCTCAAACGACAAAGAACGAAATAAATAAATAGTCAACTTAAAAAGGCTCATATACTCCTGAATATATAAAATTTGGAAGCTATCAAAGGAGATTCTTCCCCCCTATGAAAATGGTCACTTGTTATGCCTGCCACAAATAGGGACATATTGCTGCATACTGTCATAAAAGGAGAATCGATTCCAACCAGCAAAGGATGCAAAAAGTGAAAAGACTACCTCAAGCAACCAAATGGAGAAGACAACCCTTCATTATGTATGCTAATTGTTTTTATGGGTATTGTTTTTATTGTAAGGAGTTCGGCCATAAAGCCAAGGAGTGCAGAATGAATGGAAAAATATTGATGTATGGAAACTCAAGGAGATGGATGAACAATGGAGAATTCACTCGTGTACATAATTCATTCAGAAACATAATCAAATGCTTTGACTGCCATCAAATCGGGCCCAAGTGTCACAGATGTCCTCTCAGAGAATGTGGTCCATCCTCTCAGGAAAGGTACCAAACAAAAGGATTCCTGCAGTGGAAAAAGAAGATGAATAAGTGTGACTTAGCTCTAATAGCTCAAGATTAGGAAAACCAATGGTATTTGGACAGTGGATGCTCAAAGCACATGACTGGAGATCGAAGCAAGTTTGTAACCTTTGATGAAAAGAAATCTGGGAATGTAACATTCGGCAATGATAAAGCAGGGAAAATCAAAGGAAAAGGCTCGATTGAGTAAAGGATAATGGAGAGAAAGGCCCAAGATGTACTATTTGTGGATGGGCTGAAAGAAAATCTGCTAAGTGTCAGTCAAATGTGTGATAAAGGCTGTGAAGTCATTTTTAGAGCCCAAGATTGTGAAGTAAGATCAAGCACGACCGGAAAGTCCTTGATCAAAGGTGTTCGAACAGAAAGTAATGTCTATATAGTGAAAGAAGAGGATGAAGCATGTAACCTAAGAAAACTTGATGAATCATGGATATGGCATAGAATAGTGGGACACCTAAAATTTGACCACATCATAAGTCTGAGCAAGAAGAATGCAGTCAGACATATGCCAGCAATAAAGAAGCCTTCAAATACCATATGTAAAGCTTGCCAACTGGGCAAGCAAACCCACACATCTTTCAAGACCAAAGAGAAATGATCTAAAAGTAAGCCTCTTTAGCTTGTACACATGGACCTGTGTGGATCTTCAAGAACCAAAACACCAAGTGGAGAATATTATTTCATGCTGATAATAGATGATTTTTCCAGAATGACGTGGGTAGCTTTTCTCAAATATAAATTTGAAGCAATTGATAAATTCAAGATATTCAAGGAATTGGCAGAAAATCAAACAGGATGCAAGCTAAAGTGTGGGCTAGAAACATCCCTGTTTCAAAATGGAAACAAATTCAAAAAATTCAAAAACGCTTGATCATGAGCAAGTTCAAAATAAAAATTTCAGTTCCCTATGAAATAATGTTGAGTGAAACATGGACAACTCCCATCGAAGCAATTTCCATGGTGCATCTTATAAGGTATCTAAAAAGAATTGAGCAAATGGGAAGAGGTAGATGGCCGAAAGTTATCTTCAATGAAGGTATGAGTGAAAGAAAGAAATCATGGATGAGACAAAACAACAAATGGATGCAAAAATGGAATATTTACCTGAATGCATGTCCCACAAATAGCAAGGAGTTAAAGAATTTTGTGCTGGAGAAATTTCGTAAGGGTATATGGGGAAAAGAGTTGGGTAGAAAGAAGAAGTATTATTTTCAGGAATTCAACCCCACTTGTGATCTCCAACAAAAAGAATACATTGGAGCTAGCATTCTATGGAGAGAAAAGGTTCTTATTACTCAATTAAGAACTAACTCACAACAACTTCGGTGTGAAACAGGGCAGTGGAAGAGACCTAAAGAAGCTTGGGAAGAAAGGGTATGTACTTTTTGCACCTCTGGGGCAGTGGAATCAGAAAAAACGTTTCATTTTGGAATGTGACGCTTTGAGAGACATTAGGGATGGTTACCACAGTATGTTAGCATCAATTCCGTGGCATTGTCTTTTCAGTGATGGAACTGTTAGAAGGTTGGGTCAGCTCATCATCAATTTGAGTAAGAAAATGATTGAATTACAAAAAGCAAAAAGCAAAAAACAAAAAAGTTTGTAGTCCTATAGACTATTTTTAGTCTCGTGAACGTTAAAATTTCATTCATTTGTTTTGAAAATGAAATTCTCTTGTCCTTGATCATTTTATTTTTACGCCGAAAGGCGTTCCATTTGTTGGCTTTAGCTGAATGTGATTATTCGCTGAGCCAATGAGAGCGCATTCTCATCGTCATTACCGCCACTGAAAATTTGACATTTGCCTGCTGACTGTTCGACCTCCCGCTATTTGCCACGCAGTTGTTTCGGCTGCTGATTCTTGCACCTCACGCCATTTGCCACACAGTTTCACGGCAAGCACCACATCATCCTCTCTCTATCTAACAAAGATTTGTTTTTGTGGCGTCATAGATTTGGGAAGGGTTTGAGGCAAGACGAATTCTCATCCTTCAGGTTTCCTGACGGGCACTGTTGGTAAGTTTTAATTTTAGTTTTCCTTCAGCAAATTTTCTCTGCCTCAATTTCCTGGGTTTTCAGCACAAGTCAGGGCGGCAAGTGGGTTTTCAGCACAGGCAAAGATGGCTGAGCCCAGACCCGAAAATCACAACCTTTAACCTCAGAAACCTGGTTCTGTGCGCGCCGAACCACAAGCGGTCTCAGCAGACCTTGAGCCAGAAGCCAAATCAGCGCCCCGTGAAAGCAATGGTACAAGCGGTAGGAGGAGGCATAGTGCCCAGAATATCAGGGAAGAAGCTAGGGTTCTAGGCACCAGTGTGAGCCAGGGTTTCTCTACGAAATATGTACCCTTATGTTCAGGCTCCAAGACGGATGAAGAGTATTCGCTTGACGAAATCGTGTATAGGAGTCGATCCGGGGCCCTGCTGGACGTTCAGCATGACATGGATGCTTTAAAAAGGTATGATGGCAAATACTGGAGAGGCCTCTTTGATTCTAGAGTAGGAAAGACCACCTGGCCTTATGGGTTTACGAAGTAAATTTTAGGGTTTTGTAGAGGAGCTGAGAGAGAGCAGTCTTGCAGCGGAGGGGAACTGGTGGCAGGATGGTGGAGAAGGGCAAAAGCCGCAGGGATGAGGTGGTAACCAGGGAGTACACCATCAATCTTCACAAGCGCTTCCATGGCTGGTACATGGAACTCTGAAGCTTTTAAAATCATTTTTCTTTGCGCATGGCATCGCATATAATGTTTTTTCTCGCTTGATCTGTTCAGGACTTAGATTTTTCCCATAAAATTTCTCATATGCATTTGCAAAACTATTTTGCATATACAGATTTTTCAAGTTCAGGGTCTAGCTTTGAGTAGTTTTCAAGTGTTTATAGGAATTTATTCGCCGATTTTTCATTACGCCGAAAGGCGTTCCCTTTGTTGGCTTTAGCCAAATGTGATTGTTCGCTGAGCCAATCAGAGCGCGTTCTCATCGTCATTACCGCCACTGAAAATTTGACATTTGCCTGCTGACTGTTCGACCTCCCGCTATTTGCCACGATGTTGTTTCGGCTGCTGATTCTTCCACCTCACGCCATTTGCCACACAGTTTCACGGCAAGCACCACATCATCCTCTCTCTATCTAACACAGATTTGTTTTCGCGGCGTCATAGATTTGGGAAGGGTTTGAGGCAAGACGGATTCGCATCCTTCAGGTTGCCTGACGGGAACTGTTGGTAAGTTTTAATTTTAGTTTTCCTTCAGCAAATTTTATTTGCCTCAATTTCCTGGGTTTTCAGCACAAGTCAGGGCGACAAGTGGGTTTTCAGCACAGGCAAAGATGGCTGAGCCCAGACCCAAAAATCACAACCTTTAGCCTCAGAAACCTGGTTGTGTGCGCGCCGAACCACAAGCGGTCTCAACAGACCTTGAGCCAGAAGCCAAATCAGTGCCCCGTGAAAGCAATGGTACAAGCGGTAGGAGGAGGAATAGTGCCCAAAATATCAGGGAAGAAGCTAGGGTTCTAGGCACCATTGTGAGCCAGGGTTTCTCTGCGAAATATGTACCCTTCTGTTCAGGCTCCAAGATGGATGAAGAGTATTCGCTTGAAGGAATCGATCGTGTTCAGGATTTAGATTTTTCCCGTCAAATTTCTCATATGCATTTGCAAAAATATTTTGCATATACAGATTTTTCAAGTTCAGGGTCTAGCTTTGAGTAGTTTTCAAGTGTTTATAGGAATTTATTCGCCGAACAGATAGTGGTGGCAAGGAATCCAGAAGAAAATGCGGAGGATCAAATGGCGTTGGATGAAATCCAAGTTGCCTCGCATCGAAGCGTGCTCTCTAATTCTCTTCCCGAGCATCTGAGGCTCGATCCCCTGAAAATGAAACAGATGAGAATGTTGTTTTTTCCTACAGACGAAGAAGAAGAAGAAGCCGAGGACATAGCAATGCCGGGAATCAGAGATAGGGCGTCTCGGGTTTTTAGGAACGCTATGCAGAAAACCCCAGCTAAAGAGGCTGCTCGTCAAAGTGGGTTATAGGGAACCGTCCAGAGAGGAGTTCCCGCCAAGCACAAGGCAAGCCCACACAGGACATGGCAGCAATATCCTTATTCAGGTACGCAATGCTCGCTTGAGCATAATAGAGATTCTTCGCCTCTCATTCTTATGACACAACAACATAGGGGGGAATTGGCCCCATCTAAGAGGACAAAAATAACGGGTTTCAGTCTTGATGTGAAGATGGAAAGTCTTATATCTGCGCATTCTGGTAATGTTGTTGATGCGGCATTATTTATGGGGAGGTCCTTCAGGGTTGGGTGGGGACCCAATGGGCTGCTCGTGCACAGCGGTATGTCTGTTGGGCAGACTGCCAATGTCAATGGTTTGTCATCCTTAATCCACATTGAGAAAGTTGCCCTTGACAGAACGGTGAAAAATGAGCAGGATGAATTGAATGATCACCTTATTGATTTGCAATTTGTTTCACCACTCAAGCATCACATGTTGATGAGTAGAGTTCTTGCTGAGTCGGAACATATTCCACATAATTTGAAACTAAGGGAACCTATCTGCAGCCGCTCTGAGCTTCCAGACGTTTGTCAAGGCTATGGAGAGCTTATCGAGAAGCAACTCATTGTTCCAGGTTTGTCTAGATCGAAACGCATCATATCGATGCACCAAGTCATGGTTTGGCACCTCTTGAGCGTTCTTTTTTTACAGAGAGATGCAAAATTACGTATGCCCATAGAAAATGACGAAGAGTTTGATAGCATGACAGACGTAAAGGAGGGTTCTACGAAAATTGATCCTGAAGCAGAGCCTTTAATTCGCAGGGCAGAGTTTAGTGGCTGGCTGCAGGAGAGCGTTGATCACCGTGTACAGGAAGAAGTTAGGGGTTTAAAAGAGGGGAATGACTTGAAACATATATTTTCACTTTTGACTGGGAGACAACTGGATGAAGCCGTCCAACTGTCTGCTTATAGAGGAGATGTGAGAATGGCTTGTCTGATCAGTCAAGCTGGCAGGTCAATGATTAACAAAACGGATATGGCTGCCCAACTGGAAGCATGGGACACTGAAGGGTTGGATTGTAATTTCATAGAGGAGGACAGGTTGAAGCTGTATAAGTTACTTGGAGGAGATATTCAAGGTGCTCTTAAGGGTATGGAAGTAGATTGGAAACGTTATCTAGGCCTGTTGATGTGGTATCATTTAGCGCCAGATAGTGCTCTTCCAACCATTATCAGTATTTTTTCAACAACTTGTTGACCAAGGAGTAGCACCACCACCAGTTCCCATCTACATTGATGAAGGACCTCTAGAAGAGGCATCAAATTTGAATGTGGAAGGGCGGTATGATCTGATTTATTATCTCATGTTACTTCATGCTAGCGATGAGAAGAATTATGTGAATCTGAGTAAGATGTTCACTTCTTTTTCATCCACTTATGATGCCCTTGATTATCATATGACTTGGCACCAACAGTCCATTCTGCAAGCAATTGGTTTAGTGGATTCAAAGGAGCTGCATGTATTATACATGAGCTTTGTGTCACAACTGCTTTGTGTGGGAGAGTGTCATTGGGCCATATATGTTGTTCTTCACATGCCACCTATACCAGATTATCCAATGCTTCATGAGAAAGTTATCAAAGAAATTTTATGCCAATATTGTGAAACATGGAGTTCAGTTGATACACAAAAGCAATTTATTGAGAAATTGGGCATACTGTCTGAGTGGATGCATGAGGCTTTGGTAATTCTTCATTCTTTTTTATGAAAATTCATTTTTCTTTCATTTTGTTTAATCTGTAATTCGAAGGGAGATCATGAACAACACAAACAGCTTTGGTTAAATATACTTGGAACCAAACATGGACAATTGTGCTACCCTTGGAAAGTGGAGGTTGTATTGCTTATGTTGTTTTTTCTATTATTTATTCATTGCCTTTTTCTTTTTGGTGGTGGTGTTGATAACATTGACAGTTAATGTATAGTGGAAGTATGGTAGGCCAAATGAATCATATGTTATCTTTTATCAACCTATTTGTTCAGTTAATTTTTTTTTTCTGTTAATGCTAATCTTCAATTTTAAAGCAGTTGAAGAGCTGCTGCAGCCATTCTGACTAAATTGCCCAGATATTGCACCCACGGACATCCCAATCCCTACCATTTGTGTGTTCTACCGCCCCATGCCTGGTAGTAATGGGGTATCGGAAGTTTTGAAGGTCAAAGTTTAGCCCATTGCATGAATAATTAGGTTTGAAATATTGAAAGGGCAATTGTTTACAATACGAAGCGTTCTAATAGTTTAGCACAGAAAGTTATATTGGACTTGACATATTTGTTAAATTTGCTAGTAGAAAGGAAATTTAACATTTAAAATCCAAATTTTTTGCCTTTGCATATTTGCTAGTGCATGGGGTTGTTCGCATCAAAATATTTGGAATCACAGATTCATGGACACATTTTTGCTTGATATCACTTGCATCAGTGTGTGATATTGGATTTTTGCCTCTGTGAGAAGTTACTTTACGATGGGCTGTCATATTTGCCCAAATTATGCCAGGGTTTGTGCATTAGTTTTCCTGTCATGACAGAGTGGATTAAAATCCATAACCATCAGAGAAAGGATATCCATATACAGGTTATTTCGACCAGCTTCAGAAAGGATTGTTTATGGATATTATTGTAATCTTATCTTTGTCGTGGGGTCATCTGTGACTACTGGATCAAGTGACATCGTTCTGTGTGTTTCAAGTCTTTAAAATTATGCGGCGTGTGACTTTCATCTTTATCGGTGTTGAATGTAAATAATGATGCGTCTATTTTTAAATGCTATTTTATGAAAGTGTGGCCTGTTATTTGATTATAATTTTATATATTGGTTATATTTGCATATTAACTACAATCATTAAGATAATGACGAAATTTTTTGCAAAGATCAACCTTGATGTCATTATTTTCTGAAAAAGCACACATCTTTATGGGCATCATTTGATTTTGTTTTCAAAATTATATTGTGGTGTTTATTGATGAGTTTTATCACTTTCGTGGAGTCTCAAAAATGTTGAAGTAGCTTCTGTACGCTGGTCATTCTCGGATAAAATATGCTTTCCATCTATTGGGGTCCGAGATTGAAAGGAGTGGGTTTTCTGTTGCTGGTTTGACTCTGATTGAACTTATTTTTTTAAGTAGAAAAACATAAATTAGGATATTTCTCTATTTTTGGGTGGATAGTGGCAGGTATCTCTATATTCTCCTACATTGCAGTCAGTTTGTATGGTGATTATATGAAAATTTATTTTTGCTCTTTGGAATGCTGATAGTCCCATGGATACTATCATTACATTAAATCTACTTTGTCGTTTCTGCGAGAAGGGCATCCTTTGCCCATTTCTTGTAGATCTCAAAATCCTTAGTTTTTTGAAGAAATAAGTCTTCCCAAAGAAGATAAATATTCGACTTCAATACTCGTAAAAATACAAATGGCTATCAGAAAAAGTGACATATTTAGCTTCTAAATTGAGTTGTTACAATTGAATGCCCATCTGTATAGAGAAGGAAATTATTTATTATATGTTTTGCCACCTCAATGTTAGTTACGTGTTGATGGAAAACAATTTTAATCAAACTTGCTACTATGCTCCAAGGAGCCTTACAAATTAGGTTGTGCCTGCGTAGGCTCATCCACGGAACAGAAAACACAGGGGCCTACAGGCCGGGGTTTTTGGTTTTAAGTAATCACGAGCACGTATGGCATTAGGGATATTGCAGTAGTGAGGTTTCATTGAACTATCAGCATAGCGAGGGGGATTTTCTCCTTTCCGAAATGCGAGAGCCATTAGTTTCTGTTAATGTTAACGTCATGCTGAGGAAGTTCACTTCTCTTGGCTATTCATGGTATCGAGTTTAACAGTAAAAATTTCATAGTTGAATCCTGTGACACGTGCAATGAGATCAGATTCGATAGAAAAATAGTTTTAAGCCACGTTTCCAGCATTTGCACCATAAATTTTGACTTGAATGTTTTGATCATATCATAGTAAATGCAGATTTATTCTTGTTGGATTTTTTGAAGTTAAGATATTTGAAGTTTCATTTGTTATGTCTGAAACTTCTCCTAGTATACATGGTGAATGGCAGTGAGGCAGATTATCACCACTATGAAAAGTTTCATTTATGTTTCTTCCAGTCTTATAGGCGTTCTGTTTTACAATTCAAAAATTCACAAGTTTTGCTTCCATTAAATCAACCTGACCTGAAGTTATAGACATTCTCCGGTTTAGTGCTTCTGATTGAGAGTCTTTGCTCAAATTGATTACCATGTTCCTCAACATTCTGCAGTCAGCCTCCAATTCATCCACTTTCTGCTTCTTCTGAACAAGAGAGTTCATGATTGTTGCAATTTGGGATGTATACTAATCTTCATTCTCATGTACCTTGGAGGTCACTGAGAATATTGAGTTTTAGTTGCACTGAATTGAATCCTCATTGTTTTTCAATAATTTTTTGAAATCCTGCACCTCTCTCTAGTCCATGATGACAATAGCCTAATGAAAGAAACATAACACATGGGAAAATGGCGGATGGTCAGCCTGGTATGCAGGGGAGAAAGGCTCAGGGGACTGAATAGAGGGAGCCTTCTTTTCCACAGAAACATAATCGAGCATTTCTTTTCTTCTCTCTATCTCCCCTTTAAACAGCTTTTTCCCATGCCCAATTTATATCCAATCCTGGAAGAATGGCAGTGTTTTGGGTACATTATGGTTAAGCTTTAGGGTCAGAAGAGAGGAATAGTAAGGCAAAATTTAAGAATTTCTTCGTTGGAAAAATCCTCTAGTTTTGAGAAAAAAATCCAGGAATCAAAGCTTCCATGAAAACACCCAAGTAAATAAAACTTGTAGGAGATCATGGTACGAGTATACTATGTCCTAGTGACCACCTGTATGATCTCGGAAAATTCATAGTAGTGCATCCGCAGTTTCCTCGAGCATGGGTGCCTTATGATCCATTCTGAATTCAAACAATCTTCCAGAAACAGCAATGTAGTATAGACTGAGATCAGCTTTTGTAGGGGTCCTTGTGATTCCTTTTGGCCCCAAATGACCAGATTGATGTTGTTGCCAAGCAAACCTTACTGAAATAATCTTATTGGGCTCCTTTCTTTATTGAAATTGCAGCTGGAGCTTTCTCAGCTCCTCTTGAACTTGTTATTATGTTAGCACAAATCAATTTTGTGATACAGTAAGGTGGAAAATAACTAACCTATTCTGTGTGTAGAAATCATGTAATTCACTGAAATGAGTGGTCAGGGTTAATCCCTGAGTGCTTTGATCACCCTTTCTGTCACTAGGGCTTTTTCATCAACCTCTAGCCTCAACTTTCTCATCATTTTATGCTCTGCTCTTATGAATCTGAGAATCTGCTTGTGTGTTATGTTTGTTGCTCTATGCTTTGTAATTGTTGCAAAGTGATTTCTCCAATCCAATACAATCTGCTTCCAGTTTTTCCATTGGCTACAAAGCAATTCAATTCTGGTGATCCTGGAAGAGGTTAAACACTGAACCCATGACTAGAGGAGGTTTACTAAAGACAGGCTCACCCCAAGAAATTGTCTCACTAAAGATAGGTTCACCCTAAGAAATTGTCTAAGCATCGGTATGGGGAGGGCAATGAGAGACGCCTCACTGGTCGCCACGAGACAGCAGACATCAATACCTTTTCCTGGGTATGTAGTCCATATGAAGTCGGTGTCTTTAACGCTTTATGCGTTCAATGTGAATTAAGCAGTCGCTTTTCAAATATTTAGGAATTAAAATGGCAGCGTGCTTTTCTTTCTGGCAAATCACTTTGCTTTGCAAATCCATCTTGTTTTTTCAATAGTAGCTGCTTAGCTTAAGAGGTCAGGACCTGTGTTATGAGTTAAACTTTGTTCCATTTGATTCAAGGACATTAATGAGGTCATAGCTTTAGGCAATATTTGCTTTCTTGTTATTATTGTATTTTTGGTTGCTTGCATGGGAAATCAATGTAAATATGCCCTTTTATTTGGTGCCATATATTTCCCATTGGTGTCTATGCATGGAAATGCTCATGCACGGAAAGCACAAAATTAATGATTTCTCTAATGCAAGCTGTAAAGAAAATGCAACTGCAGTTGCTGGAATGTTAATATGAAAGATGTTGTCTTTATCAGTAAAAAGCATGTGTGGTTATTTCTTCCTTATTTTTAAAATATCTACCTTGTTGGTTTAACATATCAGTCCGATATGTTATTTTCTGCTTTATCTATTAGGATTATTTTCTGCTTTATCTATTAGGGTTAGTTTTACTGGTGACAGCATCCTGCAGTTGGATAGATTGTTCTTTCATCCAACATTGTGAATTGGCTCATCCGATGAAAAAAATGTTATTTCCTGCTCTATCTTAAATGCCCTAACTCTTTTGTGTACATCTCTCCTTCAGAATTGTTTGTAAGACACGGTTCACATTGCAAAATGTGTGGAATGACATGAAGTGTGCTTGTGATGCATATTGCAAAAGATAAAATAGAAAAATTATATCAATGAAATCACAATTGCAATCTTAAGTTGACTGGATAAAAAAAAACAAAATTTCTCAAGCTATTCAACAACCATCATATTATTTTTATTATATATAGATCTCCTCATTAACACAATTTCTCAAGCTATTAAACAATCATCATATTATTTTTACTACATAGATCTCTTCTCATTACGTCTCTATTTCTATAGACAATACAATGGAATTCTTTATTATGTTTTCACTGTAGTTCTTTTTACTAGTCTCGTTAGAATAAAAGGACATTCAAATATGATTACTTATAATTATCTCAAATTATCAATATAACAAATACCTATCTAATTGTTTAATCATATCTATTTTTCAAAAATAAAATGTTTCATGTCAATTTTCCAATAGCTTTTATCCATGACATTACGAGATGTTTTTCCATCCATATTTTTGGGTCTCCTTTACAAGGCTGCAAAATTTGTAGGCATCCTTTCTCTATCCAATATTAACATGGTGGTTTTGCTGGCGTGCCTTGTGGAGCCTTTTGAATTGTTGTCGTCGTCTATGAGATCATTATAATTGTGTTACTTTCAATATATGTCTTTTCTTTGATAATCATATCATTTGATTTCTGTCTTCCCACATTTTCAGATGAAGTCTTCTTTTTTGAAAATAAACCATTAGCTTATTTCTCTCTTTTTTGAAAATAAGCCTTGCTTATTTCCCTCTTTTTGGAAAATAAACTTTTACCTAATTCTATCTTGGTTTATCTTTTCTTCTCTCTTTTTCACCCATTCTTGAATTTATGCAAAATTCTTTACAAATACTTAAAAGACACTCGGCTTGAAAGTTGATCAACATCTATCGAGGGCTGCAACACTTTTTAGCGATCCTTCATCTACCATATGAATGGTGATCCACTTATTGTTGGATTCACAGTAGAATTATAGGTAAATTGTACGGTAAATATTTGGAAGATTGTTCAATTGGTTTTGAAGGTTGAAAAGTTTACAAAGGAGTTTGTTGTTTTGTGAGTGAAAATCTACACAAAAAAAATCTCTTACTTCTGCTGTTGATGGTCAGATTGTATTCTTCTAGCTTTTGCAATACATTTCAATATAAATTTATTTTTTTCACTGTACTGTTTAGAATGAATAATGCCTGTTTCATTGTTGAAAATGCAATGCAATTCCATTCAAATTTATTTCTTCTAGTGTATTTTTTCAAATGAATGATGCATGTTTCATTGTAGAAAAAAATTACAGTATATTAAGAATACAAAATGTCAGTGAGTCCGATATTGTGTTGACATAGCCAATATTTTTATGGACATGTATTAGAAAACACATATTTTGCCGATTTTGATTCTTGGTTGACAAAGGGTTTATATGCCTCTCACAGATCATTGGACGAGAGTATCAATTGTTGAAAGGCAACGGTAGATGGCTGTTATTGGTCTACAAAAAATTGCTCAAAGCCAGTTACCAGAAACCATAACAAGAACGGTACAAGTCATCAGACCATATCTCAAAACATATTTTTCAAATACTGGTTGAAGAACTATTTCACAACTTATGCACCATTTAAGCCATGTTATTTGGACAGAGAAATTTAGCTGAATGGGTGCCATTTTCCCAAGTTAAAACAACAGCTGTTGAGTTGGTAACACATTCGGCTTGTAACAAATGACAGGCATCACTTTCATTTGCAAGAGACTTTATGATTCTCTGTGGTCCTGGCTGCCTTTCTCGGCCGTGTAAAGAAATTTGATAATTCAAGCACATGTTAAAGAATATCATCTTGCTCATAATTGGTTCTTGTTTATACGGAATATTCCTGTATTTGGATTTCTCTTGTACACAAGTCCACCAATTGAATCTGCAAGTGGTCCATATTGGTTCATGGAGCCATTGTCATTGTAAGATTCATGAATTATGCATTTTATTTGAGGTGCGCTTGTTAAATCCAGTGAGATATGCCTTCCATTTTGATCACACAATGCCAGGGAAAAGTAAACCAAATAATCAAAATTTATAATTCGAATTTTAAATATTTATATTTATTTTAATAAAAATATTAATTTTTAATTTTAATATTATTAAATTGTAATTTATGTAATTTTATTTTTATTTCATTTTATTTATTTGTTTGTTTATTTATTTATTTATTAATCTTTATTTTATTTTATTTCTATTTATTTATTTATTTTATTCTTATTTTTGTAATTAACAATTTAATTTTTATTTTATTTTATTTTACTTATTTATTTATTTATTTTTATCTATTTTATTTGTAATTTTAATTATATCTTTATTTTATTTTATTTCTATTTATTTATTTATTTAATTAGTTTTTATTTTTATTTTTCTTATTTTTTTATTGGTTTTGAAATCTTTTCTTATCATAGCATGTGATTATTAAAAATAAAATAAATATATAAATTCAAACTTTAAATATTATTTAATTACTTTTAACATTTAATTTATTCGATAATAATAATAAAAATTGAATATCCTTTGAATAATGCACAGAGGCTATCTCTCTCTTTTATAAAGTGCTTGAATATTAATAGAAATCCTCCCCTTGTAAACTGTATTAAAAGGCAATATCCTCTCATTATATTTTGATGTTCGAACTTCTTAGACCATAACCCCAAGCAATAACAAGTATACGCCCTCCCGAAAGGCTCGCGACGGACTTTAGTTTAATAAGCATTGACCAAACCTTACAATTAAAACCCCAAGTCTTATCATGTCATTAGATCATTAATATGGGATCACTACATACCTTAATTTTAATAATGCAGACATCAATCGACGATACCATAGACACTTTCACATATTCATTAAAACGCCATTATGCATGAATGTTCGCCATATATATATCCCAGGCCTAACTATAAGGCCAATGCCATTGTAACGTTCGGCTCCACCTATTAACAATCCTCTCGCATCCGACGGCTGGAGGAGTATCATGTTGATTGGGGCGATCCAACGAGTAGGGTGGAGTTCTGCATTTTTTTTGATCCCGAACTTTAGCACGTCAAATTCACGCGATGAGGGCGGTGTTGCCCCAACGACGTGGCACGACCTAATAGGATCGGGTTTTTTCCTTATGGTTTCACCTCCGGGCAAGGGCGTTGCGAAATAGGCGGGTTTGTTCCCAAAACCACTCGACTATAACCTCCAGTCCCACATTCACCTCTCGGTTTTGTTCCTTCTACGCTCCAGGTTTCATCTTATGTGTTCACTTACTCTTCAGTGCGCTTCCCTTAGCACAGTCCTCTTCACCCGTTTTCTGCACAAAATGGGTAAGCCAACGAACTGTGTGTTGAAGTCTCGCTCCAGTCCTCCCCTACGCTGGTCCTTAACATGAATTGTGCTACATTCTAGCTTTAAAACTCTCCAACATACATTCAACGTACAACTCAACGCTAGTTCCCATTTCCATCTCAATCCTTTGCTTCGGCTTTAGGGATTCGAGCACACCCAAGGTTCGACCTGAAGAGATTTGCACTCTAACAATATTACAATACAACTGCCCCTCCTTTTAAGTGGGGATTTAGCAAACCCTAGCATTTACCAACTCCTCTATCCACTGAAACTTCTGATTCATTGGAGAAGCTTATCGTGAAAGACATTCATCGCACCTTGCCCTCCCAAAAGTTATTTCAAATGATAGATGGGCCCGGACAGAGATCTCCGCACAATTTGTTGAAGGCCTACTTTGTGTATGGCAGGGATGTGGGGTATACACAGGGGATGAATTTCATAACAGGCATGATTCTACTTCACATGAATGAGGACGAAGAGGCGTTTTGGGTAATGGCAGCTCTGCTCAAGGGCGTTGTGCATATGCCAATGCGACGTTTGTATTTGGAAGGCCTACCTCTGTTACACCAATATCTGTTTGAGTTTGAAGTTCCTATGAATGAAGAGCTGCCTGAGCTGGGTAGGCATTTTTCAGAACCAAATGCTCACGCCCTGCATGTATGCTAGCCGGTGGTTTATGATGGAGAGTTTCATAAACTCTTAGATCAGACTGTCCATTTTAGTTTTGGATTAGACTGACCATTTTTCTTTTCATGATGAATTATGTAGGGTGGTTTTAGATGGATAAACCTAATAATTTAGTTTTGATAATAAATTATATTGGATGGTTTTAAACTCAATAATTTTGAATGTCATTTTTATTGAAACTTTCTTGAAATAATATGAATCACATAGGCTTCAATTCAAAAATCTATTTTCCACACTCAAGGGTTTGCATTGTACTTTTAAATGGGAGGTTTGAAACTGAAATTGCAGGCTATACCGTCATTTGTAGAATCGGTCACCAAACATCTCTCTGTAGACTTACTACGCTTGTACAATATGGGTTTTCGAAGGATTGCAGTAACAGATATGGGGCCGTCAGGGTGCTTGCCAGTTATAATAGCAGAGAATTTTTATTCTAACCTTGCCAAACCATTTGCGAAATTGAGTCTACCTACTTTGCTTCAAGCCCTGATAGAGCAATGCTATTTTTTCCTTATTAATGCTTCAAATGGTCATTGGAAATATGCGTTCTGAAATTTCTGGAGTCAGTCGGTTTCGGTGGTTAAGGGTTTGGTTTGTGAAAATTCTATTGCTTGCATCTTACATTCATGTAATGCACGAGTAATGATCCTTGATAAGGTTTCTTTTCTGAACCAACTTGGGGTGTCA
Source organism: Pinus albicaulis (assembly GCA_034641835.2). NCBI lineage: Eukaryota > Viridiplantae > Streptophyta > Pinopsida > Pinales > Pinaceae > Pinus > Pinus albicaulis. The sequence goes on along the minus strand of CM076573.1, from coordinate 565,650,887 downwards.
AATTTTTATTTGTGTATTCTAACCAACCAACTTCCATTTCTTAGTTTCTTGTTGATTCTTACTATGCATGCAATGCTCCTTACCCATTATTACCATTGAACTTTGAATTTTCTTACTGTACATTCCATTGCTATGTTACCAGAGACGGCATGATAGTGAATTCGGTTGATTTCAGTCCGTGGAGGCCATTTATTCTTCTTCCTCTGTTCTCCTAGGAGGAGTTGGAGAAGAATTAACTCAACATCTACCTGTTTTGCCCCCCTTACATCATTGGAAAGCTTCCTTTCGGCATTCCTTTGCACCTCCCGGTGCAATTGCTAGTTTAAATAATGTTTAAAATTTTAAAAAATAAAAACAAAATAATCAATAAATAGATAAAAATATTAATTAATAATTAATTAATTAATTGTATTTGAAATTATACATGGTCGCATAACCTAATCATCCGTGGGCGAAATGTATACCAAAAGTAGTATATGTAAGAGACGACCATACAAGATTGTGCTCGAAAGCAAGCATCGAGAAAAAAATCTAATCATCACATAATGCATTGCTAACCGAGTGAATCCATGGAAAAATGTAACTTACGAGTTTATCATTAGAATTATAACTATAGTAAATGATCATTTACTTATTTAAAATAATAATAATATCATATATGTAACTTTATAAATTTAAATGATAATTATATAAATTATATAGATAATAAAGGTTGAAAAATATTGTAAGAAGTATTAAAATAATTATTTTAGAATATATTTTATATTCAAAATAATAATTAAATTATAATTTTATTTTAAATTTTATTATTATTATTAATATTAATTATAAAAATATTTAATATAAATATTAAAGATATATTGAAAAAAATATATGTAATAATATTTTAGTTTATTAGGGAGATTGAGATTTATTTTATTTTTTATTTTTGGAGTTTTTTTAGTTTTTTTTAAAATATATTTTGTTACACTATCATGATTTATTATTATAATAAAAAAAAATCACTTATTTTAGATGAAACTTGTACATATAATGTTTTTCTATAATTAATTAGTTTAATTAAAATGGGATAACATACATAACTAATTTTAAGATACATCTTAGTCTTTAATATATATGAAAACTATTAATAATATTCTAAAATATTCTATGGAAGTCAAATCTCTACCATCCACTTCATAATTATTGATAATTAAATTAAAATTCTGAAAGCCCTCTTACAAGATAGACACAAGCTGCCTAAATATTATTACAACTAGCACAATTGTATAAATTAAATGGTTGATAAATGTCTATAGACATTAATTTGTAATAAGAATCACGACACTTACTTCATAATACATCTCACATTTGGGAGATTTAAAAAGCATAAATACTAATTGAATTATAACTTTATTTTAAATTATTATTATTATTATTATTATTACTATTATTATTATAAAGTAATTAATATATGAATTAAAAATGTATACATTTAAAAAAACATGTAATAAGATTTTTAACCATGGAGATTCACCCCACTTTATCATGGAGATTCTTAAAATATAAATAATTTGCAATAATATCATGCATCAATACTATGAATTATCACTACCACATGCCCAAAAAACCATAATTCATTTCATATGACACTTGTTCAAATAATTGTTTTAATGAATCAATTTAATTAAAAGAGTAGAAAGAGCACAACTAATTTTGAGATTAAAATCAACCCTTGACTTGTGACTATTACAATGAGTATTTTAAAAAATTTCTTGAAGGTTAAATATCTATTATGTGTATAATAATTAACGATAATTAAATTAAAATTTTAGAAATTTTTTTGGAAATTAGACACCAATAAATAAAAACAACATATTGGGGTTGTGTGATATATGGTGGGTGGCTGAATTGCATGGCAAGTTGGAGGCCATGAACTTAATTATGGCATGGAGGAAATGTTTAGCAAGTTGGAAGATGATAAGGTTAACTAAAACTCAAATTATATATATATATATATATATATATATATATATATATTAATTAAAAGTAAGAAAATTTTTATGGTTAAGAATTTTAATATATATGTGAAAATTTTTAAAGTTTTTTTAATGAAAATATTTTAAAATTCAAATTATATAGAAAATTTTTATGGTTAAGAATTTTAATATATATGTGAAAATTTTTAGAAGTTTTTTTAATGAAAATATTTTAAAATTCTAGATTTAAGAGATTCAATCCTTTTTAGGACATAATAAATTCAAAATTAAGATAGGTTACACTATAAAAAAAATTGATTTAACATCATCACATTCAAAATTCAAAATTTTGATAAATTGCCTGTACTTCTTTCTATAGATATACTTCTTATGACAAAATGACAAGACAAAGGAAAAAAAAACACAGAACGGGTTTAAGACAGTGCGAAAGGAAATACCCGTGGAAGGAGGAATGAATGTTGTAGGAAGATCATATAGTTTAATGATGGACCCAATTCGTTTGAAAAGTTGAACATCCGGTGGGATCAAGGGTGTAGGAATGAGAGGTGGGGCTTTTGATACGATGACACTGAATTTTTACTATGATTGTATCTTTAGATCACTGGCTGAGAGCGAATCACAAGGTTGTCAATTGGCTAACCAGAATTTTTCTTACAATCAAGTTAATGTCAAGTTTGGTGGCTTCCTCAAGCTTGGCATCTTCAATGTACTGTCTAATAAGCGAAATTTCCTACTGAGACCATTTGTCCAGCACCGACACGACAAGACTGATTGGTTGATGATGCGTTGAATGACTGAAAGTGTGAATCGACGTGCATAATTACAAAAAATTCCCAATACTGGATATCTGGCTTTTACGCACCATCTAATGTAATGTCATGATTGTTAACCGGGTAGTAATTGGGATAGAGTAATGTCGCAGAACGTGCCGAGAGCAGACAATACTCCCAGCGCGAGTAGCATAAAGCAAAACATCTAAAAGAAGAACTTGAAAAAAAAAACAGGAAGAAAAAGAAAAGAAGAAGAGGAGGAAAGACATTGAATGAAAAGGGATTTTTTTAAAAATAAAATGCTTCGTACCGATAAAATAAAAATCCCCCAATTCAACCAGCCAGGCCAGGGAGTACATATGTGACAGATTGTTTCTGTGAGCCTCTGTCAGTCTGCTGGTAAAAGTCTATGCTCTACCATGTTGAAGTATTAACATGCATGCTCAATGATGCACTATGCCAGTGCTCAGATTCTCCTCTATATCATCATACGAATATATAAAAGTGCACATGCTTTGTAATAAATATGGTCCTTTTTCTATGCATGCCAGATCAGGAATTACCTAAAATCTAGACCAACACCAAGATAAAAGCACGTCGAAGAAAACAAATTCTTTTGGCCAATGGAGTGCGCAGCGCAGTAGAAATGTCAAAGAAAAATCATAAAAATAAAACTGATGGCAAGTAGGGTATAAATTTGATGGGCCCTCTCAGGCTCAAGTAAATTTTGTCAAAGTTTTTTTTTATTTGATTTTTCACTTTTACATATCATTTAAACATCATGTATTATTTGGGTTTGGTAATTTTTTTTGGTGTCAATATAAATATTTTTCTTCACATTTTTTTCTTTTTAATAATATAATAAATTAATATATTTAATATTACTTTAGAAAAGTTAAATATATTCAACTATATTCATTTTTATTGCAAAGTTAATGAATGATTTGGTTCAGTTATGCATATTCGTTATTTATATAATTTCAAAGATTTTACAAATTATCCTAAATCATTTTTGAAAAGTTTGAAATTAGTTTGATCAAGTCTATTAACTATAATGTATTTTGAAAAGAAATGATTTTAGTTTTCAATATGATGAGTTGGACTAGAGGAGTATCTTATAAATAATAAAACAAGTTTGAACCCACTTCCAAATAGGAATTTGGGAAGATTCTAGCATTTCAAGGGATAATAATATGCAAGGCATGCATCTAGAAGAAATTCGTAACCTTCTAACAAGGAAGAAAAATAAATCTCCCATCTAAACATGCTAACAACTAAAACGCCCAAATCCAGTTTTGTTTATATTCAAGTATGAATGTGGCAAACACATCATAGCCTTGGTAACCACACATTTGCGATTTTCATATACAACTACAAAATAAATTTGTTTTCTAATTAAACTAATAAATATATCCATTTTATAAAAATCTAGATTTTATTTAGAGTTGTGCGTGTGGGTAGATTTTTAAGTCACTCATCAAATTGACCATTTGAAATAATTAGATCATTAGTGACATGCAAATTTTAAATAATTAATATATAAAAACTAAATAAAAAAATAAAGGTAAATACTACTCAAATTTAATACAATATACAAGAAAATTTAATCTGAGTTTAGGTTGATTATAAATTTAGATATCTAATATCCAAAAAGAAATATTAAAGTTTCAACTTTAATTATTAAATATTGTTGGCTTGATGGGGCCTATACCAAGGTTCAAAGTGACAATGCAGTCCAACAAAACCCACTATTAAGGGTCTTTTCGGCAACGACTTGCTCGCGAAGATCAAAGTCTCACCCAAGGGAATATAGGAGGATGCTAGAACGAGGTTTCTGCATCCAGAGTGACAATGGGCTATGGATTTAGGGCTTTACCTTCTTAGCAGAACTTCGCAGGATAGAGCTATCAATAATACGAGCGTTTTTCAACACAACTGTTGAACTTACTCACAGATTGTTCAGCCTTACTTATTCAATCATTTAAAACAACAAATAACTATAAAACAGACTACGTTATTCAGTAACAGGTCAAAACCATTATTCAGCATAGAAATTCATAAACAATGAGTAAAAAGAACATGCATCAATACACTCATATATTTCTCAACAATTCTTTCATTAACAATTAGATATTCACTTTACATCCACTTTCCACCCCCGAGCACACAGTTGCAGAGTTCCTAAGGTCTCCACACACAGTTGTAGGAGTCTTTCCTCTAACCCAACCATAGAATCAAACCCAATACAACCATATATCCAAATGCAACATTCAATTCTATTCTTCTATCAAGAACCTTACCTAAGACTTCTATCTAGACTCCTTATATATATTTGGATTTTAAAATACCATGGTCCCAAACCATGGGCAAAGTCCAGCGTTCACAAACATTCTCATCCCATTACAGAATAAGGGACTTTGACCCACCCCAAAGGCCCTAAGACCAAAAATATACTCTGTGCTACGCGCTCCACTCCTCGATTTGTGGAGTCTTTACTTCGTGGGGACTCCCAGCTCCAACAGGCCCCCAACACAAAACTGTGACTCGTCCCGAGTCACAACGGTGGTGTGTCATCAATCTTTGCTCTGATGCGGCTCAGGGAATCATTCAATGGAGGAATTGTATCAGCGCACCGCTTTGTAGAGTCCTGGACCTCTCTGAGTAGCGGTTCTGCAATGGACTTGGCTACTTTCTATTCCAATCTTCTTTGAGTTGGGCGCAACTCTTTTGCTTCTTCTCCACAGTTTCGGAAAGTTGACTCGCCTCATCTTCCCATGGCTTCATTTTGGCAATGAATAGATGCTCTTTTCGGCGCAGCTCCTAAATTTGTTCCTATAAAAATTGACACTCTCAGAGATGGGTAATCCTCTGAATTGGCGTCAAGGTCTTTGAAGTGACCTTGATTTTATCCAGTTGCTCCTGTTTCTCATGCACCTCGGTCTCAATATTTTGTACTTGCCGGCCCTCTTATAGTGAGAACCAAACATCCATAGCTTTGCCAAATATGCTTGCAGACTCCTATATGCAAGTCAAGGTTTGTGCTTTGGCAGCGTTCAGCTCTGTCGTATGATGCTTGCGGACTTCTAGCGGAGTCGCAGGTTATAACTGCATCTATATCTCGATGATTTTCATTTCCATCTAGATTCGTACTTCTTTGATTTTGGCCTTGAAGTCTTTGACAGTTGTGGCCAACTTAGCCACTTTTTCCTTAGGTGCAGCAGGAGCCTGAGTCTCGAGCTCCGGTAGCTCACTACACGCCTTTAGGATTTCTTCTTCTAACTTTCGGCGATGTGTTGCCTCAACCTCGTGTTCTTGGACAACAATATGTTTCTCTGCATCCATGCTATGGTGTTCCTCTTGGGCGTCCCGAATAACCAAAAGGGATCATTGTTCTTTGATCTTTATCTCCTTGGTGATGCAGTGGTGAAACTCATGTAAGGCTTATAAAGGCATCGCCACAAGATTCAATGTTGTGTTCTGTAATCAGACCGCCTACTTCATCTACTTAGCTGTGTCAGAATGCAGCGTGCATGTAGGAATAGACATTGTGCGATTATCTGGAGACATTGCCAACTCCTACGTAGTTGTAACTGTTCCAGTGGTTGTTCTGCTTGGTGGGATTGCGCTCTCTTGCACCTACAAATCCTAAAACCTTTTGTCAACATCTTAGAGGACTTTATTGTATTTCTCTTCGATGTGCCTCAAAATACCTCATTGACCTGTCGCACAGCATCCTCTATCTCATCAATTTCCCCTTCAGTGAGGACCACGTCCATTGGGCCAGCGATTCTGTCAAATTTGACCTTGTTCCTTCTGTCACCCTTTTGTGGCTACCTTCTCTTAGCGATAAATGGGTAGGAGGGTACCTATGGATCCGTGTCCAAATCTCTGCCAAGAATGTCATCCCCCCGTCTCTAGAAACTCCACTTCAATATCCTTCTTCCTTGTTGGCGTAGTGGGCTTTTCCCCACTCGTAACTGCCTTCTCCATGCCTTCCTGCATCAGCTTTAACTAATCATTCGACCATTGGTTCATGATTTTGGTTTCAACGTCTTCTTCTTCGACTATGTACGGGAGCTCGTACGATACATTAGCGAGGTCCTTCCACGCCTATATGTGGGTATGGTGGAAATTCGCTTTGAACTCCACAAATTTTTCGATACTATCGCACAATCCTTGGTGATTGTGGGGGCTTTTGGTTGATCATTATCATTAAGCTCATGTCTACTCCAACCAAAAAAAACTTAATAGACATAACCCTCCACAGTTGTGTTGAATTCCATAGTGAATCATATCGGGTTTCTTCGCAGAGATTGGGATCTGCAACATTGAACTGCCACCCGTCACCTTCCCTCCATTCCATCAAGGCAATCAAAAGTAGGAGCAACACGTAATGAAATTGCTTGCCTTCTTCTTGCATGACCTTGCAATCTTCAAGGAACTCCTAACATAAATAGCCAGCCCAATTTTACCTGCCCTTGGTGCACTTTGCAGCTAAAAAAATGATAAGTGCAGAAGCGTCCTCCCCATGGCTCTTCCTCATGATTTTTCCTGCAAGGATGTATGCGGTGAAGCACACAGTTATGTCAGAGATATAACTAATAAAGTACCCTCGAGTAACCTTCATAATTTGATATCCATTCTTCATTTTGTCTGTGAGTTTCTTGTCTTGTATTTTTCCCACAAAAGCCTCTACGGCATCCAATCCTTGATAGGGAAGGGTCCTAAATCTTCTGATCAACATATCAATAATGCATATCTTCTTCCCCAGCCATAAGAAACCGTCGTGCACCAAAGCTAGAAGACGACACACAAAAATAGTATTAATGGGACTTCGCCTGAAGTGTGATACGTACAACATTTTGAGTACCCCTTCCTGCTTGATACCCTCTACCCATTTCATCGGCTCTAATTACTTGAGTATGTGTGGAAATGATTGCTGTCATAAATATTGGCTAGATTTAACCTGTGGGTACTTGCTTTTGTCATTGAAATCCCAGTCCTCCATTCTCAACTGGGGCACCTTAGCCAATAAATCACCTTAAACTACCACTTCGTCAGGAATTACTGGGGTGAACACCTTTTACATCACTACATGGGGTTCCTTCACCGGCTTCTTAGCCTTCGGCTTCCAAGGCGGAATATAAGGAGGCAACCTAGAGAGAAGTTCAACCTCCTAAGCATCATATTCCTCTGGCATTTCTTATGTTGCCTCATTGTCATATGATTCGACTTCCATGACTATTTCCTCTTTCCTCTCCTCAACCCCCTTACTTTGTTTTTCCTTTGTGAGTTTCTTTCAGGGTGAAGACCGCACTGTTGGTTTCTAAATCTACCCAGACAACACTGCGCTCGCAGTCTTCTGTTCTCTTGGAGACCTCGACCCTGTAGCTATTATAGGTGGTGTGGCCATCATTATGTGATTGCCTACTAGTAGGAATGTGTGGTTGGGCTAGACCTTGATCAAGGTTTCTCTAATTTCTTCGAAACTATACTCCGACATGCAATAGCTTGCTCGACACTCTTGTAGAAAGTAATTCTCTCTTCTAACACTTAGCACGCAAATTTGTCAAAATGGGGGCAGGATCCTTGATTTAAGGAAAATTTCAAATTCGAACCTCATCATCACCCTTAGACACCCCTCATAAATGCAGATTTGGCAGCAGATTTGGCCATATATGCCCATTAATTGTCTTTTTCTCGCTTTAATGGAAAACTTATTTTCCAATCACTTTTTACTATTCCAACATTCATATTTTGGACGAACTCCGCGAGACTCGCCCCTTTGACGCAGTCCTTCTCCGCCCCCTGATGCACTAACATGCAACTGCACTTGCAATCAATATTCCACGCAGTACTTCGACTGTGCTGAATCCATCCTTCACCATAATCCATCTGCATTTGTTCTCCTTAGTATCCACAAATCTCCTCCCCCAACACATTTTTTTTGGTTGGGTATTTCCAAGGGTATTGTTGACAACATAATTAGCTTTTTTCCAACTGCACAACCCAATCAGGATGTTTCAACATTCTCAGCTCCTTGGTGATTCAGAACACTCCTGCATTAACTTCTGGAAGAGCCTTATTAATGCACTCCTAGCCATCCGCAAAGCTATATTTCAAGAAGAACCCCTCTACCATATCAGCCCAAACTATTGTTCCATGGTGCATTTATGTTTAGAGATAGCATTGCTGAGGTGTTGTTTGTAAGAAATGAAAGAACATGTGGACCCATTTTGGTTGAGGTTCTGTTCCCCATGTGGTGCTCCAGCGAGCTAAATTCTCACGATGATCCTTCTATATATCATACTTCTTCGCAATTCTTGTGTTAACTTGACCAAACTTTAACCTTATCAATTTGCAGAACTCTGGCTAACCTCCTAGATGTTCATTATGCGCACCCCACCATCGGGATGGAATGGACTTTAATGCAAAGTCCAGAGCCAAATACCTTTTTTCCTCCAACACTTTCTACTCAAATTCCTCCAAGAACAAGACATCATTCTCTGTTCCGTCATAAAATGGAAATTTGCACACTTCTAACTTGACACAGTGTAGAGATTTTGTAACCCTATTACAATTTTTCATGGTTACCTCATGCAAATGGTTATGCCAGTTCTTCAACTCCTCATCCAAATAAAAAACACATGAACTATCGCGCTCCCAGCATATCTGTCCATTTGTGGTGGGATTAATTTAGTCATCGTCCTGCGCGGTAATCTGATAAATTTGATCAATCACAACATCTCCATACTTATACTGGATAGGTTCTATATAGCGTGCACCTTCACAGGGATCCAGTGGCAAAAAAACAAGGGTTCCATCCTTTTCAAATACTATCTACCTAATTCAGGTTTATTATAGCATCCACATCATAAGCCCAGCCAAATACTAACAACGTGGGGTAAGGATTACTATCATCAACGAACTTGTTGACCTCAAAGTCAACCAGCACAGTTACACCATTAATATCTATGTTGACTTCCTGTAAGTGCCCCATAGGAATGATCTTCTATTGATTTGTCATTCTCGACTAAATAGGATACCATTGCAACTTTGGCTTTCCCATATTCTCCCATGTCTATTTTGGTAGAAAATTAGCATCTTATCCTAGATCTAAAATGACTTGATCCATCTCATAGTCTCTGGTCTACACAGTTAATCGTGTCTCTTGGCTAGTTCTCTTCTTATTCCTGTACACTCCATTTACTGCACGTTGTTCCATCTGCAACTCTTCTTTACCAACGTAGTTATGAATCAGCTCCTAGAATCCCTCTACATCCCTATGGTCCCTTAACAAATTTATGCACGTCTCTAAGAAATATACTGGGTCTCATGGATCGACTCCCTTTACTTCAACATTCTCTTCAGACTTCTTTTCTACTGGGAAGAATTATCTCTGCGCACTCAATGTCGCAACCTTAGGAGTCATAAAATATTTCTTCACTGCCATGAATGTATCTTTTTCCCGTTGTAAATCAAGCCCATAAATCTTATCTTCAGCCTTCCTTACACATGTCTCCAGTACAGACCTCTACCCATCTGCGTTGTTTCCTTTAGTATTCATACCATTGTCCGTGACTATGTTAACACTTGGACCACCTTTGTGCTTTTCAGCCCTCATCATCTGTTTGTTCTACACTGGTTGTTGGTTGCGCTTCTCCTGCATTTTAGCTAATAAAACGGGACAATCTTCTATTTCAAGACTAAATTCCTGAAAACACTTACAAGACACAACAGTAGCATTCTGGAAATCTTGAGAAAAGTGTCTAGGTCATCCGCAGTTGTAACAAAAAAATTGTCCTCGTCCTCGACCATTGCTTCCTCCTTAGTCGCGCCCTTGGCCTTGAAAATCTCCTCATGCAGTTGGTGAACCCATATCTTCACGACCTTCTACATTCATTTGATATGCACCCGTATTATGATGCTAATCATGCCCTACTGAACTATAGAAGTTGCAGAACAACTATTTTGCCGATCCGACCAACGTTTGTAATAAGTGACAAAAATTGGTGGATGTTGGCATGCAACTTTGTGGATACTACACCATACATTAGGCCCTGCACTTGGCCCTCTGCTCGATCCAGGTTTTAACGCACGTGTCACCCTAACGCCCAAATAATATCTAAAACCAGGACATTTCTCCTTATAGTGACCCTCAACTTTTCTCTTGAAACATCGAACCTCTGTTCTCATCTCTAGGCGCACCTCATTTCCCTTCTTTAGATCCTGGAGATCCATGTGCAAACTTGTCAACTAATTCTGAATTTGTTGCACCCCTATGCTTGCATCGACTACCGACGAACTCTCAATCTTCATCGTTATCTCCACCGCTTCAGCCTGAGTTGCAATCTTTTGTTGTGACAATGGCGTAATAAGATGTGGCAGCATTGCAACAATAAATCACTCTTTATTTTTTTTCATTTGGGGTCTTAAAGCTAATTGGACTCAACAATGTCTTAAATCTCTTTGCTACCTCCCCCACAGTCTGAGTACTCAGCTGCTTAATTTCTTTTATCTTAGTGATACACTCAGATTACAACTTCGGTTTCTTGAATTCAGCGTTCAATGCAGTCTTTCTTTCAACCAATGAAGAATTTGCACTCGTTGTAACATATTTCATGAACCAAGACAATTCTCGATATTCTAGCATAGTATCCAACTGTTCTTTCTTCATATATTCATTTGTAACATCCTGCAAACTCCATATCGCTTCTACTACAAACCAAAATTTTGCAGGTTCATCTGTTCCCTTGAACACAAGCATCTTTAGTGGCTGGTTCATTGTGAATGGGGGAGGTGGAGGTGGAGGTGGATGGAAAAAATGAAACAAAGTGATAATGGGAGTGGAAGGTTGGTGAATTTCCTCAGCACTCTGCTGACGTTTAGATCTCAATGACAGACTTTGAGGAGTAACGCGGTTTCCTTCTCTCCTTCAGTATGAAACAACGGTCTATATTCCCTTTCAATGTATGTTCCCCAACTGGTCCTAAACCTTTTTCCACATCAGATAGCACCAATTTCTTTGTCTTCAAACATCAATCTGAGCACAATCGCAATGTATCCTTTTCACAAAATAACAATTTAATCTAGAGCTTCAGCGAATTCAGGTACTTACCTTGCAGGCCTTTAAAAAATTTGTGCTACGCTTCACTAAATGACACAGTTGTCTTGATTGTGAACTCAGTAATGATACCCCAAGGACACTATCAATCCAGTACTCAACAACTCTCGTGATCTAGTTATCAGTATTTTTCAGTTTCTCAATTAGTTCGAGGGTCCACATAGTAGGTCTATTATTAACATACCATGTTTGCGTAGCTAGCCTTGAGATCTGCTCGTCCAACTCGCTAGAAAACGATGCAAAGAAGAGCTCATACTGACTTGTATAGATATACTTATGTAACTAGTGTTCAATATAGATACATGAACTTTTGTTTTCTTATGCAACAAACTCACATTCTTTCACACCTATCCAATCTTCAATCTCTTTCTTAGACGGATGCCACATCAAGATATCCCTCAGCCAGATCCTGGTCCCAGCAGCGAAACCATTTTTTGGCTTGATGGGGCCTAGACCCAAGTTCTAAGGGTTTCCGCAAGTGTTATTTACTTCGCCACAATTACAGGTTTTACTGTGTTACTCAACAACAACCTGGTGGATGTAAATGTAAAAACAATTGTTTTACTGGTTAAAGAGCAGCAACCTCCATATGAATGTGTATGTTGTGTTTTTGAATCATAATATAAAGTATTATTAGTTGTGATTTGATTTCACAACAACAACTATGTTTTACTCTGTTTCACCGCGATTAAAATTGTTTGATTTTATTTGTTCCACTATAGTTGCGATTTTAATGTCCCCACTCTATATTGAAATGAAAGACTCATATGATTTAGTTTCCACAACTATATTGTCTTGTTTAAAGACATTTCCCCAACTCTCCGTGAACTCTGTGCGTTGAGGAAACATCATCCTATCTTTTAAAATTTTTAACAATAAGTAAATTATTATTTTATCCAATATTAAAAACTAATTTAACAATAAGTAAATTATTTTTATCCAATATTACATTAATAATGGAAATATTACGAAAAGGATTAACATTGTTTATTCTTGTTCTTTTATCCGATATTAAATTAATAATGGAAATATTACGAAAAGGATTAACATTGTTTACTCAAATAGGATGGTATGGATGAATGGATAATAGATTTAGTTTGCAGGGAAAGACATCATATAAATCCTTAAGTGTTATTTACTTCACCACAATTATAGGTTTTATTGTGTGTTACTGAGCGACCTGGTGAATGTAAATGTAAGAACAAATGTTTTACTAGTGAAAGAGCCTTACAATAAGTAAATTATTATTTTATCCAATATTAAAAACTAATTTAACAATAAGTAAATTATTTTTATCCAATATTACATTAATAATGGAAATATTACGAAAAGGATTAACATTGTTTATTCTTGTTCTTTTATCCGATATTAAATTAATAATGGAAATATTACGAAAAGGATTAACATTGTTTACTCAAATAGGATGGTATGGATGAATGGATAATAGATTTAGTTTGCAGGGAAAGACATCATATAAATCCTTAAGTGTTATTTACTTCACCACAATTATAGGTTTTATTGTGTGTTACTGAGCGACCTGGTGAATGTAAATGTAAGAACAAATGTTTTACTAGTGAAAGAGCCTTATATGAATGTGTATGTTGTGTTTTTGAATCATAATATAAATTATTATTAGTTGTGATTTGATTGTGAAAAATTCACAACAACAACTCTGTTTTACTTATTATCTCATTTAAAGACATTTTCCCAACTATGTGTGAACTCTGTGTGTTGAGAAAACATTCTTCTATCTATTTAAATTTTTAACAATGAGTAAATTATTCTTTTATTCAACATTAAAAACTAATTTAACAATAAGTAAATTATTCTTTTATCCAACATTAAAAACTAAATAGTGTTACTTGCTACCAAAAGGGGTGAGCAAGTGTTTAATGATTAATGCATTGTTAGTCCGTCGATACCTCCCTTCCACAGTTTTCCGCAACAGTCATAAGATAAGGTGATGTTGTATGTTGAGGTGGTAAATTTGTTGGGAGGTTAAAAAATTGTTAGAATTTAGTTATTTCTTTTTGACATAAAAAAGTGTTTGAATTTTGAATTTTGGTTTGGAAATAGATTCGGTATCATTAAAAACGTTAACCTATAATTAACTATAACTCAAATTCCCTAATTTTCAGAGCAAATTGAAAATCAAATAGATAAAAATAAAGTATTGATGTTAGTTGCCGCTGTTACCATGCAGGTTCCGAGTACTGGGGCGCTTTGATTAGTTACGCACATGAAACGTATCTGGGCAAGGTCAGCGGTAACGTGGTTCCTTTGAAAACGAACAGAATGAAAATAGAGTTTGGTGTGAGCCAACTACAAGATGTTTATGAGCGTTACTGTAGTTCATTATTATTATTAGTTCCGCACCTAAAACGTAGCTTGTCAAGATCTAATATAAACAGCGTTTTTTTTCTTCGGAAAAAAAAAAGCTTGTCAAGATCAGCAGTAACATGATTCCTGTGAAATGAAAAAGTTTGTAAAAATAGAGTTTCGTGTGAGCTCGAAACTGTTTTCAACGTTTATCCAACGTGTACAATACCAGTTTGAATAATGTATTGAATACTACGTCTTTCTGCATTGAGTTAAAGCCAAACGACGCAATTCGTATATGAATCAGGTCTCTCTTGTTTAAGCACATGTGAGAACCTCCTCCATTCCACCTCCCACCGCTATTTCCTTACCGTGCGTATGTGGACCGCAGAAAGTTTGACAAATCATTAAATGGTGACAGGCCATTTGAACACGGCCCTCTCGTCCTTTCTCAAAATTCGACACCATTAATTATACGCGGTGCCCATTACATGGCAACCTTCATACAAGACCGAGTGGAAAATGCTATCTGTGCGACAAATCGAGGGACGGGTTCTATATATTGGCCCTCCCTCCAACTTCTCAATAGAGAGAATCCTCGGTCTTCACTCAATTTTGTTTTTTCCTTCGACCTCACTTGCGTATTCCGGGAACCCTGAGTCTTTTGCTGCTGTAGTGTAATTACTGCGATACCAATTGGTTTTTATTAAACGAGGAAACTAGTCATGTGGATTAATGAGCTTCTTTCTTTGCAGGTTAATGGCTCAGATCCACAACATTGCCTTCATCTCATTGCTAGGATTGCTATGGGTGTCTGCTCGAGCTTATGGATACGGTGGCTGGCAATCCGCCCACGCCACGTTCTATGGTGGCGCTGACGCTTCCGGAACTATGGGTAAGTTTTCGTTTTTATTGAAACTCACACTAAAAATGGCTGGTTGTGACATAGTTCAGCGGTAGAGAAGCCTATCGACCAAGGTAAGTACTGGGATATGTTGAATAAGTTTCCATGAAAAATTGCCCTAACTACCCAGGTAAATCCAGGGTTAATGATAATGCAGCTTAGTGCTAGTGCAGTGTACTTCTGAACCATTCCTAAAGCTTTAGCTGTAAATGTAAATGTGGATGTAGGGTAAATATTAAGCACCTTCTATTAAGTCAATCACTTTTCTATATATTATTTATTGATATGTTGAATAAATGTCTATAAAAAATTAGTGATAAATCAGTATTAATGTTGATGCAACTTAGTGCCAGAGCACTGTACTTCCTAACTAGATCTTAATCTCATCTCTTTGAAATAGTTCAGAATTCCCAAATCTCTGACTATAAGCCAGTTATTTTTTTTATTTAAAATATAGTTAACTTAAAACATAGTATTTACTATTATTTAATAAACATAGTATTGAAACATAATAAAAATAAAATAATATTCAATAAACAAATAAAAAACAGTAAATCATAATTAACTTAAAACATAGTACTTACTATTATTTAATAAACATAGTATTGAAGGTAAAATGAAGGAATCACTTGTTAAATTTATCGATTCACATTCCTGACAAATTGCCCTTCATGAATTATACTACTTTCTTTTGGACTTCTGTTTTGATTACTATTATTTATTTTCTTATTTCTAATGTGCTTTTTCCAGGAGGAGCCTGTGGATACGGTAATATTTATAGTGAAGGTTCTGGAACGAACACTGCTGCTTTGAGCACTGCGCTTTTTAACAGCGGACTCAGCTGCGGAGCGTGCTACGAAATGAAATGTATCAACGATCCCCAATGGTGTTTGCCGGGAACTGTCACGGTCACGGCCACCAACTTCTGCCCGCCCAACAAGGCTCTCCCCCATAACGACGGTGGATGGTGCAACCCACCCCTGCAACACTTCGATATGGCCGAGCCCGCTTACCAGAAGATCGCCAGGTACAGGAGTGGGAGAGTCCCCATCCTCTACAGGAGGTAATTCATTGCCCCATGGTCTTTCGCATAACCTAATTTAGTTCAAATTGGTCTACCTGCACCCTTATTTACTCTTTGTGGCAATTAATTATAAGAGCGTATGACTACAACGCAGGGTCCCCTGTTTGAAAAGGGGAGGAATCCGGTTTACAATCAACGGCCATTCATATTTCAACCTAGTGCTCGTCAGCAACGTTGGAGGAGCAGGGGACGTCCATGGCGTTTCGATAAAAGGATCAAGGACTGGTTGGCAAGCAATGTCACGCAACTGGGGACAGAATTGGCAAAGCAACTCCTACCTCAACGGCCAGAGCCTCTCCTTCAAGGTCACAACCAGCGATGGCAGGACAACTATTTCGTATAATGTTGCTCCTCCTAACTGGCAACTCGGCCAGACCTTCGAAGGAAGTCAATTCTAGCAGTCAGATAATCAGAGAGCTCAAAGACAGAAGCTTCCTTTCGTTGTTGCTCTAAACAAGTTGGTAATAGTTATTGCGGCATAGGTGTCATAAATTTTGTTTGCCAAGGTTGATCTGGCAGTACTGGCACCTGCTGGTCCACCGCGTAAAGCTGATCTTATCGAGATCTACAGCTTGTGCCAAGCAGATGCTGTAATAATAACTAAGTTGTAAATAAACAATGAATGTGAAGTATGATATCAATCTTCAAAAACCTATCATTTAAGGTACTTCAAAATTTCAATGATAAATAAATTTAATGCGGAGATTTACGGAAAAAGGGTTCGAGAATTTAATTTTAATTATTTTAAGTGTGGAAACTATCCAAGTGTGCTAGTTTAGTTTTACTAAGTCCAGTTTTAGTTATGTGTCATTTAAGTTGTTTAAGTTGATGTGTCCAATGTAATCTTATTTAACTTATTCGTAATATGGAGAAGAGCAATCACTTGCTCCACTTCTTTTCAGTTTTCAATTCTTGTCATGATATCAAAACTACTTTGCATAAGACTTCTTAGAGAGCAGCAATGTGAGCAGAGAGAAGAGCAATCCTCTCCACTTTTTTTTAGTTTTCAATTCTTTTCATGCTATAAGAGCTATTTTGCATAAGACTTCGTGAGAAAGTAGCAATTTGAAGAAAGTTGGAGGAGCACAGAGAAGAGAAATCCTCTCTTCCACTTCTTTGTAGTTTTCAATTCTTGTCATGGTATCAAAGCTAATTTGCATAAAACTTTTTGAGAAGAGCAACGTGAGAAACAATAAATCTTCTACTCCACTTTTTTTTAGTTTTCAATTCTTATAAAAAAGGCCTTAAAAACATATACTCAAACTCAAAAAGGGAATTCATAATTGAAAATTTCCTTTACCACAAATATTACCCATCATATGGCTTACTAGTCCTAGCCTTCACCAGGCTATTCATAGATGTTGACTATGAATTAAATTTTCAGTTAATCAAAATAAATTTAATTTAATTAATTATTATTATTACTATTATTATTATTTGAACTTAATCACTTTTAACCAAACTTTTATAATGACTATTTCATCTATCAATTTTTTATTAAAATTTTCATTTATTGAATTTTTAGTTAAAGTTTTTTATTATAAAATGATGGACCTCTTATTATAGGATTAGCTTAGCTTATTCGATACAAAATTTTTTTGTGAAAAACTTAATTTATCCAAATTCCAAGGAAGTAATGTTGTGACACACTTATTTTATCCTAAGTCCAGAAAAGTTATTAGTCTGTGCCTTCATTATTATCATATTATGTTACATTCATTTCACATCGAATGTATTTTTAATTAGTACATTGCCTTCATTTTATATCGAAAGTTTTTTAACACTTGTCTGTCATGCTGCCACTACTATTAACACTATTATTTTCTTGATGCCACATGTTCTCGCATGTTCTCGCTGCATGCATTGCACCGACTGCCATTTTCCCTCATTCCACAAGTTCTCCACATGCCACAAGTTCTCCCTCATTCTACAAGTTCTCCACATCTTGTGAGTCAAACCCCTTATTCTCTGATTTATCCACATCTTGTGAGTCAAACATCTTATTTTCTCATTGCTCCACATCTTGTGAGTCAACCGCCTTATTATCTAATTTATGGTTAGATTTATGTCTAGTGAATAAACATAGCACAAAGAACAATCCCACTCTCTAAGCCTCGAAGGAATAGTTTGAGAGGAGTTTAAAAGAAACTTGAAACTTCATTAGTTTGAAAGAAGCTTGAAACTTCATCAATTTGAAAGAAGCTAGCAACACAACAAACTTTCACATGGAAAAGGTTGCAGGGGTTTGAAACTTCATCACTAGATGAAGCTAGTGACACAAAAACCTTTCCAATGGAGAAGGTTGCAGAGGTTTTGATGGAGGCTACCCATGCCCATAACACAAAGAAGTGTCTCTTTGCAGGCACTTGAAGACTCTTCAAAAAGAAGTTATTTCTTTGCAGGCAGTTGAAGACTCTTCAAAAAGAAGTTATTTCTTGTAGAATAAGACAAGAACAATATGCAAGTCATTTCTTGTAGAATAAGACAAGAACAACTTGTAGAATAAGCCAACAATGGAGGCTACCCATGCCCACAACACAAAGAAGTGTTTCCTTGCAGGCACTCGAAGACTCTTCAAAAAGAAGTTATTTCTTGTAGAATAAGACAATAACAATATGCAAGTTATTTCTTGTAGAATAAGCGAACAACAGCTTGTAGAATAAGCCAACAACTGTCCCGTTGATGGAAAATTTGCAGCAACGATGTATATAATTCAAGCCAATGACCCTGCAGATGGAAAGCCTGTAACAACAATGTATTAAGTTAAAGCTCAAATTATGGTAACCACTTGCAAAACTATTTGAATTTAGAAAATGCTTTTTAGAAATATGAATAATTATAGAACATGATAATTTGCAATTGTAACAAGTCTAATTTAGACTAAAAAATTTGAATTTAATAGTTATATATATATAATTTGTAGATGTAATTTGTAGAATTAACAAATTTTTCAGATTATATTCTCATATGTTCTGCAAATAATATTCTTGTATGTACTATGAAATTTTTTTTAAAGCAAACATAATCCTTCAACACACAGTTATATGTGAGGAAATAACATGTGAGGAGATAGTTTAATATCTTTTTGGGTAACAGGTCTAGTGAAACTACTAGCCTGGAAGAATTCAAGATTATAAGATTAAAGCCATTAAGTACCAATTATAGGCTATTTCATGGCTAGGTATCATTGGTTATTTCACGGCTTCGTATCTGGCGAAGTAACTAGTATAAGATATTACTTTGCAAGAGCAATAAAACTTGAATTTCTACTTCAAACCTTAAAATAAGTTGAAGTATCTAGTAGAATATTCTGAGAGTGTCTCTTTGCAAGAGCAAAAAAACTTGAATTCTTGCTTCAAAACTTAGGAATTAAAAAATTGAAATAAATCAGGAATTAAAAAAAAAATTTGCATCATACCTCTTTATCTCTTTATGGGAATCATACTTCTGTGCATGGATTTTGTAAACCCTTTTCTCTCCAATTATGGTTGGCATCTTGGATATTATTTAATTTAGTGGTTAAATATTTTTTTTGCTTTCTATTTCAAGGCTGACAAGTTGTGCCCAATGTGCATGGATTTTGTAAACCTTTTTCTCTCCAATTATGACTGGCATCTTGGATATTATTTTAATTTAGTGGTTAAATATTTTTTGAGCTTTCCTATTTCGACGCTGACAAGTTGTGCACAATGTGCATGCATTTTGTAAACCCTTTTCTCTCCCATTATGGCATCTTGGATATTATTTTAATTTAGTGGTTAAATATTTTTTGAGATTTCCTATTTCAAAGCTGACAAGTTGTGCACAATGTGCATGGATTTTGTAAACCCTTTTCTCTCCAATTATGGCTGGCATATTGGATATTATTTTAATTTAGTGGTTAAATATTTTTTGAGCTTTCCTATTTCAAAGTTGACAAGTTGTGCACAATGTGCATGGAGGCTGTTGGACCGCGTGAAACACAATCAATAACAAACTATTGTGGTATCATTAATGAGCTTTATTCACACATAATAACTTTCAGGAAACACAATTTTTAGTGTTATATATCTTTTCAATGGTCATTTCTATTTCTTAATCAAATTAATAAAGATAAAAATCATAAAAAAAAATACATAGATATAACTTGGTAGCTTGGTGCCTATTTCGACATAAATGGCTTCTATTTTTAAAATTGACTTATAAGACAAGAAGTGCATCTATGATATTTTTTAAATCACTGAGATTTTTTTCAGCGACCATATAGCTGTAAAAACTTTAATGTCTGTCAGTATCAAACTTATTGAATTAATAGTTACTTCCATATGTACAAAATCCAACCTAGAGATGTGCAAAAGATAACCTAGTATAGTATGTTAAAATCTTCTATTCAATTTAGATGGAAAGCAATATACAAACAAAACTAGTGCAAAAAAGATTTGTCAAAGAAACTTACAAAACGTTCCTCAGAAATATCGATTAGCTGATGATCAGTCCCAGTAACATGAGGGAACTAAAAAAAAAATTGAAGGAATAGTTAATGGTCTGCTCCCATCTGCAAGTCCATAGTGATTATAGAAAATTTCTCACATAGGCAGAGTATAAATATATTATGTATTTATACCCTGGCAATCCTGTCTGGCACTAAAGGAAAAATAGTGATTTTTTTCTGCACAAGTAGATAATGGTTGGTATTATTCTAAAATATAAAAAATGTTATTTTCCAAACACATATCAGAATAGAAAATGCAGGCTCCAAAAACCAAACTGTGGAAAATTAACTAGTGACATCTAACGTATTTAATTGTCATGTCTTAACTATAAATTTATAACGAAAGGCTTCTTGGGCTGCAGTGAAGCCAAGAGCCCATGGAATATGGTTATTGCAATGTTGACCCAAACTAAATTTTTTATCTGACCACAACTTGAATCCTTGAACCGGACCCAATTCAACCAGCGTGAACATGACCATCACCATTTCCTTGCATATGTTTCGAAGTGTTGATCATATTCCTTCGATCAATATAGAGAGATTCATAATTGCAATGAGAAATCACACATTGAAGGAAATTCTCCATCTCCAAATTCCTACTGCAAATGTTCTTTTTAGGAGTGTGCAACCGTCGCTGCGCAGCTTGAAGAACTGAATTCTAAGTTTGAAGCCTAGCAGCGGATAAATATTTGTAGAGTAGGCAGTGTTGAGATATTAATCTCACTGTCGGTTAGATTCAGTTCAGTTAATTTATTCTCTGCTAGGTATTATAGGCAGTTTAGTCTTACTTCAATTTACTTCAGTGATTTATTGTTGATGTTTCCAATGTATTGTTATTTAACTATTTGGTAATATTAAGATGAGCAATTCTCTGTAGTTTTTTTTTTCAATTTGTCAATTCTTTTCATGGTATCAGAGCGAGCTTGCATAAGCCTCCTTGGAGAGCAGCAACAGAGCCACAAAAGAGCAGAAGAGAAAAGCAGTTGATTGGCGTGACTATGAAGCTGATTGGCATGAGAATACACACCATACCCGTGCCATTTTTATGACTCGCATGGATTTTTGAAATAGGCGCGACTATTCCTCTCATAATCGCGCCAGTCTGCATGCAAAAAAAATTAACGCATCCGCATTAAAGTCAAATGTTACGGTTGTTACGCATCCATATGGTATGAAGCGTTCGTAGTAAAGTTTTTTAAAAATCGATTTTCAAAGACATACGGAGGTCAACGTATTCGAAGTTTTGATTAAAGGTGATTCATGTTAAAAGGAAGGCTCTTTTTTTAAGTGTCGACTTTAAAAAAAGTGTAAGTCATAAAGGAAAAGGTTTTTTTTTATATATAAAAAAAACTTCAAATGTTTTTGAAAAGTTTTTAAAGTTTTTTAAAAAGGGGTTTCAAAAGAGTATGAGTGCAGTTTCTTTGTAAAGAGAGAGTTTTTTTTTGGAAAGGAAATTGAAAAAGAAGAGGGTTGAAATTTAAAAGAGGGTTTCAAGAAATTTTTTTAAATCTTTAAGAGATTTCAAAAAAATTAGAGGAGATTTACAAAAGGTGCATTTGAAGAAATAATGGTCTCTACAAGTTCTTTGCCACAGACACCAAATTTGATTGGCAAAAATTATGAATTTTGGAATTTGAGAATGAAGACTTTTTTACAAGCACAAGATTGTTGGGACACGCTTCTGATTGCTTATGTAGAGCCAACCCAAGAAGCATGGGCGACCATGACCAATAATCAGAGAAATGCAGCTATTGAACTCAGAAAGAAGGAGCACAGAGCCAAATGCTAGATACAAAATTCAATTGATGATTCTATTTTTGACAAAATAACTGGTGCAACAACAGCAAAATAATGTTGGGATATTTTGCAAGCCGTGTATCAAGGAAATGATACAGTGAAGACCGTTAAAATGCAAACATTGAGAGCTTAGTTTGAAACTCTAAAGATGGTTGACACTGAGAATGTGGATCAGTTCATGACTAGAGTCATGGGAATAGTGAATCAAATCAAACTCATTGGCGAAACCATTACAGATCAGAAAGTTGTTGAAAAAGTTCTTCGAAGTCTACCAAAGAAATATGACATGATTGTCACAGCCATTTTGGAATCCAAATATTTTAAAACTTTCTTAGTAGAACAGTGGACTGGATCACTTTTGGGACACGAAACAAGACTCAATCTGACAAAAGATTCCACGGAACAAGCCTTCAAAGCACACCTCTCATTTGACAGAGGTAGAGGCAGAGGATACAAAGGTGGCAACAAGAGAGGCAGAGGCCGAGGCAATGGCAGATCTAATCATCATCATGCAACATAGCAGTGGAGACCTTCAAAAAACCGAAATCAGAGAGGGCGGTCATGGAACAGATCCAGTGTTCAATGTTACTACTATAAGAAGTTTGGCCACTATGAACACGACTGTAGAAAGAAACAGTCAGATCAGCGGAGAGGCTATGTCAATCTCTCCAATAGTGAAGGAGAATCCTCAGAGACCATGTTTCTTTCATGTCATCTCTCAGAAGACAAACAGAGTGAAGATATTTGGTTGCTCAACAACGGATGCAGCGATCACATGATAGGCAACAAGAGACTTCTTTCTTCTCTAGATGCTTCCATAACATCAGAGATAACACTTGGAGATTATACAAGTATTAAAGCTGAAGGAAAATGTACTATTCATATTCTTACTAAGCAGAATCAAAACAAATACATCCCCGTTGGTTATTATGTTTCTCAGCTCAAACATAAGCTCCTTAGTGTAGGAAAATTAACGGAACATGGCTATGATGTATTGTTTCAAAACAACACCTTATATATATGACAAATATCCTCATAAAAGGTTGATAGCAAAAGTTGAAAAGACAAAGAGTAGGATGTTTCCATTGACCGTTAGAAGCCAAAATACAAACCAATATTTAGTCCACAATATATCAAGAATAGATGAAACTCATCTATGGCATTCTAGGTATGGTCACATTCCAGTCAAGAGTCTCAATCTGCTTCAAAAGAAATCTATAGTCATTGGTCTACCTACTATCATTGAAAAAGTCTGTAATTGTAAAGTTTGTATCTTGTCCAACCATAAAAGAGATAGTTTTCCCTCATCAACCTCAAGGGTGAAAGAGCCTTTGGCACTTGTCCATACCAACATCTGTGGTCCAATGCAAACATTGTCCTTTGGTGGTAGTTTCTACTTTCTGACTTTTATTGATGACTTTAGCAGGAAGATATGGGTGTATTTAAAAAAAAAAAAATTAGATACCTTCTCTAGATTTCTGGAGTTCAAGGTAGAAGCAGAAAAACAGAGTGGAAAACTCTTGAAAGTACTCAGATTAAACAGAGGAGGAGAATACACTTCAAATGAATTCAAAACATTTTGTCGACAGCAAGGTATCCCAATGCAGTACACAACTAGATACACTCCACAACAAAATGGAGTAGCAGAAAGAAAGAATCAGTCGATCATGAACATGGCGAGATGCATGCTACGGTAGAAGAAGTTGACAAATAACTATTGGGCTAAAGCAGTGTCGACAACAATGTAAGTTCTTAACAGATCTCCAACATCCAGCCTACAAGATAAAATACCTCAAGAAGCATGGGATGGAAATAAGGTAAATGTGTCACACTTTAGAATCTTTGGATCAGTAGTTTTTTCTCATGTTCCTGAAAAACTCAGAATAAAGCTTGATGATAGAAGTGAGAAATGCATATTTGTAGGTTATAGTGAGTAGTCGAAAGCCTACAAACTTTATAACGCCATTACCAAAAATTTCATTATAAGCAAAGTTGTGAAATTTTTTGAAAATAAATCTTGGTTTGACCATGTAGATGAAACTTCAAATCAGCCTTTTTATCTACCACAGACTCCAATATTGCAGGTTCAAGAACAGCTAGAACATTTTGAAAATGGAACATCATCAAGTACTGATTTAGCAAGTGATCAAACATCTTCAAAAGCAGGACAAAAAACAAGAAGTATCAGAGAGATATATGAACAGGAGCATGAATCTAAACAACAGAATATGTTTGCATTCATTTCAACTCAGCCGACTTATTTTGAAGAAGCAGTCAAAGAAAAGCATTGGGTCGAAGCAATGAACGAAGAAATTGCTGCCGTAGAGAAAAATCAGACTTGGGAATTAGGTGATCTCCCAAGAGACAAAACAAAAATTGGTGTAAAATGGGTATATAAGACCAAGCTAAATGAAAAAGGAAAAGTTAAGAAACATAAGCCAAGGCTTGTTGCCAAAGGATTCTCACAACAGTTTGGTGTCGACTATGGTGAAACATTTTCTCCAGTAGCAAGGTTAGACACTGTCAGAACCATTTTGTCCACATCAGCTCAACACAAATGGAAAGTTTATTAGCTTGATGTAAAATCTTCCTTCCTAAATGGTGTATTACAGGAAGAAGTTTATGTAGAGCAGCCTACAGGTTTTGAAGTAAAAGGACAAGAGCATAAAGTATATAGATTGAAGAAAGCTTTATATGGTTTGAAACAAGCTCCAAGAGCTTAATATAGTCACATCGACACCTATCTCATCAAAAGTGGTTTTTCCAGAAGCAGTGATGAACCCACTTTGTATACCAAATCTCATGAAGGTAAAATTCTTATTGTATGCCTTTATGTAGATGATCTTCTTTATACAGGAAATATGATGCTAAAAGATTTCAAAGCAGTAATGCAAGCAGAGTTTGATATGACAGATCTAAGAGTCATGAAATATTTCCTAGGAATTGAAATTCACCAATCTGATAATGGCTTGGTCAACAAAAATATGCCACTGAAATCATTCAAAAGTTCAGAATGACCAATTTCAAATCAGTTGATACACCAATTGCTCAAGGTACCAAACTCAGCAAAGAAGATGTAGCACCATCTGTTGATCCCACATTATATAAAAGCCTAGTTGGTAGTTTGTTATATCTAACTGCAACTAGATCGGATATTATGTTTGCAACAAGTTTTTTCTCCAGGTTTATGCAGTCACCAAAGCTTACTCATTGGCAGGTTGCAAAAAGAATCTTAAGGTATATTTCAAGGACCATAGACTATGGTTTGTTTTACACACATTCTGAAAATTGTTCACTTTCAGGTTATACAGACGGCGATTATGCAGGGTGTTTAGATGATCGCAAAAGTACCTCAGGGTATGTTTTTCATCTTGGAACAAATTTGATTTCATGGGCATCCAAGAAACAGTCAATCGTTTCAATATCTTCTGTAAAGGCAAAATATGTAGCAACAAATTCAGCAGCTTGTCAAGTAGTGTGGTTGAGAAGATTATTGAAAGACATTTCAGATATTGAGAAGGAGCCAACTCCAATTTACTGTGATAACAGTTCAACAATTTCTTTATCAAAAAATCATGTTTTTCACAAAAAGAGCAAGCACATTGACACACGTTTTCATTTCATTCGTGAAATTGTCAATGATGGAGACATCACACTTTCTTTTTGTGGTTCCAAAGATCAGCTCGCAGATATTTTCACAAAGCCACTGGGAAAGAATGTATTTGAATTTCAAAGAGAGAAATTAGGCATTGTTAGTGCCTCCACTTGTAACAGTTGAGATTAGGAGGGGATGTTGAGATATTAATCTCACTGTCCGTTAGGTTCAGTTCAGTTAATTTATTGTCTGCTAGGTGTCATAGGTAGTTTAGTCTTACTCAGTGATTTATTGTTGATGTTTCCAATGTATTGCTATTTAACTATTTGGTAATATTGAGATGAGCAATTCTCTCCTCCAGTTTTTGTTTTCAATTTGTCAATTCTTTTCACGCGGGTGGCCTACATGCATGTCTGTCATGTCAATTTCATTTGTCCATCTGCATTTCATTGCATTAGCGTGACCATGTTATTTTATAGGTAGCTTTAAATTTAAAGGTCTATGTGGCATGATACGTATTATGATATGGTATATATTAATGTAATTTTCATTTTTTTTAACCAACAGTTATATTAATATTCATCTATACAAACTCAAATAATTAGCTGCATAATATTGATCGACCTCATGATACTGATCGACCTCATGGTGTAGGCTGCATAATAGCGTATTGTACTAACCTTCAGCTCCTACTGGCATAGATCATAAAGTTGTTGGAGTTCCTAGGTTGATAATCCCTCTCTCTTGTATGACTTTGGCTTATAAGGCTACTTCCTCTACGAAGGATCTGTATATTCAGACAAAATTATGAAAAGCTCGTCCCCTCATACAAATAGCTCAGGTGAGCTTGCAATGCTACGACCAACTTGTTCGGGGCTGTGAAGCCCACTACATGAGAGGAAGGGTAGGAAGACTAAACTTTACAGCGTTTTCACAATCATTCCTGAGGGGCACGGCCCAAGGATAGGAAGACCAAACTTTACAGCCTTTTCAAAATCATTCCTGAGGGGCACGACCTTATTACAACATTTAGTGAATGCTGCTACAATCCTTAACACTGCTTGTGTCCTCCAAAAGCCAGACCCGTGTTATTGCCTTATGCATTAAGCCTTAAGACTGCCTCTGTCCTCCGGAAGCCAGGCCCATGTTATTGATTTAAGGAAGAAATCACTCCAAGCTGATGTTGATTTTTGAAATCATTTCATATTTTTCATTTTACTACTGTTTGTGGCTCTTGTTATAAAAAATATTTGACATTGTTAGGGGTTATGATTTCCTTGAGAATCTATATAATTAGCTTATATCAAATTAATCAAGATATAAATTTTTTTCTCATATTATTAATTCAAAGTTATTAAATTTAATAATATTATATTTAATAATAATAATAATATTAATATTAATATTTTTTTAGATGCATAATAACATAATTTATAATAAAACTATATCAAATTAATATTTTCAAATATTTTTATCTAAAAATATATATATTTTTAAAAATTTTAATAGATATAGATTTTCTTTTTAAATATTTATTATAAATATTTAGTTTAAAAATTTTTTAAAAAAATTAAAACAAGATTTTCAATTCTTTATATTGAATTGTATTACAGTTTTTTAATTTATATAATTATTTTTATTTTTGTTTCAAAACTATATTAATTTTTTAATTGTTTTTATTATTTATTAAAAACATGACATACTTATAAATTCCTACCAAAGTGTGGAAAAAAGCCTCTCGACGTAATGATATTTTCACCTGAAATGCTCATAACAAACAATTACGTTGCGAAAAAGCAAACATGGTTGTGACATTAAACTCATATATTCAAACTGACAAATGGAAAATGGCCAACCTCTTATATTAATTAGTTATTTTAACGGATCATATTATATAATAACATTAAAAAAAAAAAAAATCAAAGTCAAATTAGCTGTTATCTATCTAATGGCTATAGATCATATTATATAATAATATAAAAATAAAAATTCAAAGTCAAATTAACAGTTATGATAGCTAGTTTAGCCATTCTACATCTAAGTAGTTTTTAGTGCGACTTTTTGAAGGCTTTTACCGTGACTTTTTACTGTGTAATTTCTCTAAATTCCGGCAGGAATTTATTGAAAAGAGAAGTTTTATTGCTAACTTTGCACAATCAAAGTGCCCTAGAGGTTTTTGAGGGTGCTGAATCCATATATAGAGTCAAAAAAACCAGTTTGAATAACAAAAACCAAAATTTTACCTCAAAAATTTCTCAAAAAATTTCACCGGATTCCGGCACCTGAAACTTCAAAAAGTCGCACTAAAGACATCTCCATTCTACATCTATTTAAATTTAATGTCTCTGATGATGAATCATACTAGTTAGTTTGAAAGGCATCGACCATGTTCCATTGCATGTGATTATTACGAAAAGTATTTTACAAAAAAAATTATATGATGGATCACAGAATCTTAGATTGGAAAAACATATAATATTATTATATAAAGTAATTTACATTAAAAATTAACCCAAAAAGTAAAAAGAGAAATATAAGAGTGATTTTTAGCTTAAATTGATTATATGTATAATTAATTAAACAAATAATTTAATTAAAAAGTATATATATAAGTAAAAAGTGGTTGATATATGTTTTTCTTTTCACTATTTAAACTAAATATAAATATATGTCATTGGCTTATATTCTAAGTGTTTTGGTCTAATCAGAATATTTCTCAAGACATTTCAAATGTTCCTCTCGAAGCCAGTTGTAACATATAAAATTAAGCATGTATCTAATTCTAACCTCTAAGATTACATTATGGAGATGGGATTGTTAAAAAAATTCCTCCTTTAACCACCTTATATTAGTTATAAGCATCCAAAGTTATGCCCATTTGAAAAAAAAAATTATATAAATTCCATGTAAACATCCATAACACTATAATGTGGAAAACACATGGCACTTCTTGTCCACATGTTGCCACCCCATACAGACACATTTTTGGCCTTACCATGTCGAATACTACCTCAACACCAATGTGCACTCTCGTCTATGTTAATCATGCCACATCATTCGAGACCTACCTCCTAGAATACCCCATCAAAACTTATCGTATTCCTTCAATGTTGGGAGGAAACCCCAAAGGTCGGTGTCTCGTCCTCCCGGCACTCGATAACTAATATAAGAGGTCCCAATAGTCAAATAGTCAAAGTATTGACACTTGAATAATAGTCTTAAACCAACAAATGGTAATCTTCATCTTCTAATGTTTTGAGACACCAAGCATTCACCACTGACTAGAACGAGAACTCCACTCATGACTTCTCACCAAACCCAGTAGATAAATGTAGATTGATAGTAAGATTACGATTAACCATAGACTTTTTGGGATCTATTAGTATCAGAAAATTCATGATAAGGGATAGTAAATTTAGTCATGATGGCCAATGTTAAATAACCCAACAACCCATGCATCAATAATTGGAACTAATTTTCTGTTAGATTATATGCATATCAGGATTTGTTAAAATTCAGGGTTTGCAACAGGGATTATTTATGCATCACTCACTCCAACTCCTAATACTTTAACTACCAAATACTCTTTCCTTATGATGACAAACGATAAACTACTCAAAGTAATCCCCATTAGCCAACATGTTTTTAGGATCTACTAGCACTGAAAATTCAAGTGGATGTATTTTGATATGTAATCCTAACAACCAAATCCTAATATCCTTATAGCTTGATAGCCCATCTGTCGAGCTTAACCTCATTCTCAATTAAGCTCTTGATTTTATCCCTCTCACTACACCATATGACCAAGGGATAGGGACAAGGATCCCCAAACCCAAAATTTCCCAAGGCTTCACTAATAATCCGAGAATTCAAAGGGGTCATCTACAAATTTTTGACACTCCGACCAAGCTCCCAAGTTGGTTTTAAATGGCTGAAAATGACTCTATTAGAGAAAATAACTTGCCTAAATACTTCTGTAAGTTTAGAAGTATTCTCCAACTTATGAAGCATACACAGACATTCTTTCCAAAAATATATTTCCATAACAAAAGGATATAAGATATTAAATGGCTAAGTCTTCTCAATTTCACTAGCTAAATGATTCTTGTTCCTTTAATGTTGAACACTTCAGTATCCAATTCCAAAACTTGTGTTTAAATGCTATTATTCTGGATTATACCGTGAGGAAACTGGTCCTGTTAACTTTTAATAGTAAATCATTCAAATACATACAATAACTAGGAGAGTTAGGGAGAGAGAGATAAAAAAATTAAGATATTGAAAGGATTTTATTTACTTCACAACATATTTGAGTTTTCTCAACTAGGGGCTTTATAACACGCCTTTCAAGGTATCAAATCTAGGAAAACCTCACAATATTCTCATTCCTCAAATGACTATGAAATTTTTTAAATATTCTAACATTCCTCATAAAGATAAAGACAATGGAAGAAAACAAGAATATACTTGGGATCAAATCAACCTTTGGATTGTTTTCCACACCACAATATAATAATTCATAGTATTACAAGAAACATATTTTAATGGATGCCTTTGTATATAAAGTTCCTTATTATGCTTTTAGTCATAGCTAGTAATCAAGCACATTTAAATTAAACTTCTACTTCATCATTCATGCATACTTAGTAACCTAACATGACAACATTCACAAAGAACTGAATAAAAATATAATTTTTTTAATAAAGGAATACGATGTTTAAATAATTCAGAAAAACTTATTGGAGACTAAAGAAGAGACAACCACTCTCCATCCAACTACAAGTTAAGCTACAATACATATTTCTTACCATTGGCCACCCTTGAGCCAAATTTGATGCCTTGAGAGGAAATCTCACTTACGGTACAACATGACTTAGTTCAAGGTAGAGAAAATGAATGCTACTATCCTTCACGCACAGTGATTTAGTGTGATAAATTTCATCCATTGATCAAAATTATATTTCATATTATGACCTCATTTGACATGCATAACATATAAGGAACATTTCATTAAGTCAATAGTCCCTCGATGCTTCCCTTTCTTAGTGATTTTTGTGCATGTATTTAACAAGATATTTCAATAATTCTAGGTGGAATTTAGGCTTAAGCTAAAATATTTGACACTCACTCCCGTAACCCACAACTCTACATGGGCTACTGCATCTTAGAAGGAATTTTATCTCACCTTTTATTTAGAGCCACAAACCTACTATCCATTCGAATTTTTCTCCATTGCATGATACTTGAGTTGATAAACATCCATATTTCCTTGTTTGTAGCCATTATTTATTTTTATCTATACTCCCTTCTCACCCACATGCACTCTTTTGTATCTATTTTTCTATCTATTTTTTTCTCTCGCACCCCTACGAGTGGTTACCTCAATCACACACTATTTGTCATGAGAATTTGAGGCCATTTTCCTTGGGATATTTGGTCCATCCAAAATATATAGAATGGATATGTGGCCCATATCACTTGAGAAATTTGGTACCAATCACCCCATTCTTCTCATAATTGTTGGAGGTTAGGTAGTTCAACAACCAAGTAAAAAACTTAGAATAATTAATTCAAATTTAAATAGCAATCTTCCCTAAATATCCCTTAAAAATTATCTCTCAAGCATTGGGATGTATGTTGGCTTATACCTTCTCCAATATTTGGAAATATAATACTAAAGATAAATATCATAGTATTTACAAGTATTTTAACCCAATTATATGAAATTTCCCATAGATGATACATTAACATGATTAATTATAATAAAAATATTATTTGGGGCTTAAAAGTTGTGGCGTAGCAATCATCTCCCCCTTAAAGAAACACCTTCCTTAGTGTTCATGCCATTTTAGGTTTCATCCTCAACAACACATCATTTGAGGCATCTTTTGTTTATTGTGCTAGTTTGTAGACTAGCCCCTTTTTAGCTACATAAGCATCATTTATCTTGTATATCAACATCATCTTCATGTTCGTATGATACCTTAGCTAGGTCCTTCCTCTCCTGTATGTGGGTATGGTGGAAGTCCACTTTGAACTCCACAATTTTTCAATACTATCCCACAATCCTTGGTGATTATGGGGGATTTTGGTTGATCATTATCATTAAGCTCATGTCTACTCCAACCCAAAAAATCTTAATAGACATAACCCTCCATAGTTGTGTTGAATTCCATAGCGAATCATATCGAGTTTCTTCGCAGAGATTGGGGTATGCAACATTGAACTGCCACCCGTCACCTTCCCTTCATTCCATCAAAGCAATCAAAAGTAGGAGCAACACGTAATGGAATTTCTTGCCTTCTTGCATGACCCTGCAATCTTCAAGGAACTCCTAACATAAATAGCCATCCCAATTGTATACCACGCCCTTGGTGCACTTTGCAGCTAAAAAAATGATAAGTGCGGAAGCATCCTCCCCGTGGCTCTTCCTCATGATTTTTCCTACCAGGATGTACGCGGTGAAGCACACAGTTATGTCAGAGATAGAACTAATAAAGTACCCTCCAGGAACCTTCGTAAGTTGATATCCATTCTTCATTTTGTCTATGAGTTGCTTGTCTTGTATTTTTCCCACAAAAGCCTCTGCGGCGTCCAATCCTTCACAGGGAAGGGTCCTAACTCTTCTGATCAACATATCAATAATGTGTATCTTCTTCCCCATCCATAAGCAACCGTCGTGCACCAACACCAGAAGATGGCACACAAAAATAGTATTAATGGGACTTCGCCTTAAGTGTGGTACGTACAACATTTTGAGTACCCCTTCCTGCTCGATACCCTCTACCCATTTCATCGGCTCTAATCACATCAGTCTACGTGGAAATGATTGTTGTCACAAATATTGGCTAGATTTAAACTTTGGGTACTTGCTTCTGTCATTGAAATCCCAGTCCTCCATTCTCAACTGGGGCACCTTAGCCAGTAAATCACCTTCAACTACCACTTCATCAGGAATTAGTGGGGTGAACACCTTTTACATCACTGTGTGGGGTTCCTTCATCGGCTTCTTAGCCTTCAGCTTCCAGGGTGGAATATAAGGAGGCAACCTAGAGAGAAGTTCAACCTCCTCAAAATCAGCTTCCTCTGGCATTTCTTTTGTTGCCTCATCGCCATATGATTCGACTTCCATGACTATTTCCTCTTTCCTCTCCTCAACCCCCTTACTTTGTTTTTCCTTCGTGAGTTTCTTTTGGGGCGAAGACCGCGCTGTTGGATTCTAAATCTACCCAGAAAACACTCCGCCCGCAGTCTTCTGTTCTCTTGGAGACCTTGGCCCTGTGGCTATTACAGGTGTTGTGGCCATCATTATGCGATTGAGTACTGGTAGGAATGTGTGGCTGGGCCAGACCTTGATGAAATTTTCTCTAATTTCTTCGAAACTATACTCTGACATGCAGTAGCTTTCTCGACACTCTTATAGAAAGTAATTCTCTCTTCTAACACTTAGCGCGCAAAGTTGTCAAAATGGTGGTGGGATCCTTGATTTATAGAAAATTTCAAATTCGAACCTCATCATCACCCTTAGACACCCCTCATAAATGCCGATTTGGTAGCAGATTTTGCCATACATGCCCATTAATTGTCTTTTTCTCGCTTCTTCTAATGGCCAACTTGTTGTCCAATCACTTTTTACTATTCCAACATTCATATTTTAGATGAACTCCGCGAGACTCGCCCCTTCGACGCAGTCCTGCCCTGCCCCCTGATGGACTAACATGCAACTGCACTTGCAATGAATATTCCACGCAGTAATTTGACTGTGCTGAATCCATCCTTCACCATAATCCATCTAAATTTTCTCTCCTTAGTATCCACAAATCTCCTCCCCCAACACTTTTTTTTTGGTTGGGTCTTTCCAAGGGTATTTTTGACAACATACTTAGCTTTTTTCCAACTGCGCAGCCCAATCAGGATGTGTCAACATTCTCAGCTCCATGGTGATTCAGAACACTCCTGCATTAACTTCTGGAAGAGCCTTATTAATGCACTCCCAGCTATCCGCAAAGCTATATTTCAAGAAGAACCCCTCTACCATATCAGCCCAATATGTTGCTCCATGGTGCATTTATGTTTAGAGATACCATTGTTGAGGTGTTGTTTGTAAGGAATGAAAGAACATGTGGACCCATTTTGGTTCAGGTTCTGTTCCTCATGCGATGGTCCAGCGAGCTAAATTCTCACGACGATCCTTCTATACATCATAGTTCTTCGCAATTCTTGTGTTAACCTGACCAAACCCTAACCTTATCAATTTGCAGAACTCTGGCTAGCCTCCTAGATGTTCTTTGTGCACACCCCACCATCGGGATGGAGTGGACCTTAATGCGAAGTGCAGAGCCTCATACCTTTTTTCCTCCTACACTTTCTACTCAAATTCCTCCAAGAACAAGTCATCATTCTCTGTTCCATCATAAAATGGCAATTTGCGCACTTCTCACTTGACAAAGTGTAGAGATTTTGTAACCCTGTTCTAATTTTTCGTGGTTAATTCATGCAAACGGTTATTCCAGTTCTTCAACTCCTCATTGAAATAAAAAACACATGAACTATCGTGCTCCCAGCATATCCATCTATCTGTTGTGGGATTAATTCATTCATCGTCCTGCGCGGTAAGCTAATAAATTTGATCAATCACAACATCTCCATACTTATGGTAGATAGGTTCTATATAACGTGCACCTTCACAGGGATCCAGTGGCACAAAAACAAGGGTTCCATCCTTTTCAAATACTATCTGCCTTATTCAAGTTTATTATATCATCCACATCATAAGCCCAACCAAATACTAACAATGTGGGATAAGGATTACTATCATAAACGAAATTGTTGACCTCAAAGTCAACCAGCACAGTTACACCATTAATATCTACATTGACTCCCTACAAGCGCCCCATAGGAATGATCTTCTATTGATTTGTCATTCTCGACTAAATAGGAGACCATTGCAACTTTGGCTTTCCCATATTCTCCCATGCCTATTTTGGTAGAACATTAGCAGCTTATCCTAGATCTATAATGAATTGATCCATCTCATAGTCTCTGATCTGCATAGTTAATCGCACCTCCTAACTAGTTCTCTTCTTATTCCTGTACACTTCATTTACTACACATTGTTCCATCTGCAACTCTTCTTTACCAACGTAGTTATCAATCAGCTCCTGGAATCCTTCTACATCCCTACGGTCCCTTAACAACTTTATGCATGTCTCTAAGAAAGATACTAGGTTTGATGGATCGACTCCCTTTACTTGAACATTCTATTCAGACTTATTTTCTACTAGGAACAACTATCTCTGCGCACTCGATGTCGCAACCTTAGGAGTCATAAACTATTTCTTCACTGCCATGAATGTATCTTTTTCCCATTGTACATCAAGCCCATAAATCTTGTCTTCAGCCTTCCTTACACATGTCTCCAGTACAGACCTCTACCCATCTGCGTGGTTTCCTCTAGTATTCATACCATTGTGCGTGACTATGTTAACACTTGGACCACCTTGGCACGTTTCAGACCTCATCATCTGTTTGTTCTATGCTGGTTGTTGGTTGCGCTTCTCCTGCATTTTAGCTAGTAAGGCAGGACAATCTTCTATTTCATGACTATATTCTTGAAAATACTTACAAGACACAGCAGTAGCATTCTGGAAATCTTGAGCAAAGTGTCTAGGTCATCCGCAGTTCTAACAAAAAAATTGTCCTCATCCTCGACCAGTGCTTCCTCCTCGGTTGCACCCTCGGCCTTGAAAATCTCCTCACGCAGTTGGTAAACCCATATCTTCATGACCTTCTACATTCATTTGATATGCACTCATATTATGCTGCTTATAGTGCCCTACTGAACTACAGAAGTTGCAAAACAGCTGTTTTGGTGATCTGACCAACGTTTGTAATAAGTGACAAAAATTGGTGGAATGTTGGCCTTCAACTTCACAGATACTACACCATACATTAGGCCCTGCACTTGGCCCTCTGCTTGATCCAGGTTTTAATGCATGCGTCACCCCAACGCCCAAATAATATCTAAAACTAGGACGTTGCTCCTTATAATGACCCTCAACTTTTCACTTGAAACATCGAACCTCTATTCTCATCTCTAGGCACACCTCGTTTCCCTTCTTTAGATCCTGGAGCTCCATGTGCAAACTTTTCAACTGATTCTGAATTAGTTGCACCCCTATGCTTGCATCAACTATCGACGAACCCTCCATCTTCATCGTTATCTCCACCGCTTCAGCCTGAGTTGCAATCTTATGTTGTGATCATGGCGATCTAAGATGTGGCAACATCACAACAATAAACCACTCTTTATTTTTTTTCGTCTGGGATCTTAAAGATAATTGGACTCAACAATGTCTTAAATCTCTTTGCTACCTCCCCCACGGTCTGAGTAATCAGCTTCTTAATTTCTTTATTTTAGTGATACACTCAGATTTCAACTTCGGTTTCTTGAATTCAGCGTTCAACACAGTCTTTCTTTCAACCAATGAAGAATTTTCACTCGTTGTAACATATTTCATGTACCAAGACAATGCTTGATATTCTAGCATAGTATCCAACTGTTCTTTCTTCATATATTCATTTGTAACATCCTACAAACTCCATATCGCTTCTACTACAAACAAAAATTTTGCAGGTTCATATGTTCCCTTGCACACAAGCATCTTTGGTGGCTGGGTCATTGTGAATGGGGGAGGTGGAGGTGGAGGTGGAGGTCGATAGAAAAAATGAAACAAAGTGATAATGGGGGTGGAAGGTTGGTGAATTTCCTCAGCACTCTGCTGACGTTTAGATCTCAATGACAGACTTTGAGGAGTAACTTGGTTTCCTTCTCCTCCTTCAGTATGAAACAATGGTATATATTCCCTTTCAATGTATTTTTCCCAACTGGTCCTAAACCTTTTTCCACTTCGCATAGCACCAGTTTCTTTGTCTTCAAAGATCAATCTGAGCACAATCGCAATGTATCCTTTTCACAAAATAAACAATTTAATCCAGAGCTTCAGTGAGTTCAAGTACTTACCTTGCAGGCCTTTAAAAAAGTTGTGTTATGCTTCACTAAATTACACAGTTGTCTCAATTGTGAACTCAGTAATGATACCCCAAGGACACTATCAATCCAGTACTCAACAACTCTCGTGATCTGGTTATCAGTATTTTTCAGTTTCTCAATTAGTTCGAGGGTCAACATAGTAGGTCTACTATTAACATACCATGTTTGCGTAGCTAGCCTTTAGATCTGCTCGTGCAACTCGATAGAAAATGATGCAAAGAAGAGCTCATACTGATTTGTATAGATATACTTATGTAACTAGTGTTCAATAGAGATACAAAAACTTTTGTTTGCTTGTGCAGCAAACTCACATTCTTTCACACCTATCCAATCTTCAATCTCATTCTTAGACAGATACCACATCCAGATATCCCTTAGTTAGATCCTGGTCCCAACAGCGAAACCATTTTTTGGCTTGATGGGGCCTAGACCCAAGTTCTAAGGGTTTCTATAAGTGTTATTTACTTCACCACAATTACATGTTTTATTGTGTTACTCAACAACAACCTGGTGGACGTAAATTTAAGAACAATTATTTTACTAGTGAAGGAGAAACAACCTCCATATGAATGTGTAACCTCCATATGAATGCGTATGTTGTGTTTTTGAATCATAATATAAAGTATTATTAGTTGTGATTTGATTTCACAACAACAACTATGTTTTACTCTGTTTCACCACAATTAAAATTGTTTGATTTTATTTGTTCCACTATAGTTGTGATTTTAATGTCCCCACTCTGTATTGAAATGAAAGACTCATATGATTTAGTTTCCGCAACTATATTGTCTTGTTTAAATACATTTCCCCAACTCTCTGTGAAATCTGTGTGTTGAGGAAACATCGTCCTATCTGTTTAAATTTTTAACAATAAGTAAATTATTCTTTTATCCAATATTAAAAACTAATTAAACAATAAGTAAATCATTTTTTTATCCAATATTACATTAATAATGGAAATATTAGGAAAAGGATTAACATTGTTTATTCTTATTCTTTTATCCAATATTAAATTAATAATGGAAATATTACAAAAAGGATTAACATTGTTTATTCAAATAGGATGGTATGGATGAATGGATAATAAAAACATTCAGACAACAACTATACCTCAGTAAATGTAAGGATTAACATTGTTTATTCAAATAGGATGGTATGGAAAGGATTAACATTGTTTATTCAAATAGGATGGTATGGATGAATGGATAATAAAAACATTCAGACAACAACTATACCTCAGTAAATGTTTTGCAAGTTGCGGATTTAGGTTGCAGGGAAAGACATCATATAAATCCTCAAGTGTTATTTACTTCACCCCAATTATAGGTTTTATTGTGTGTTACTCAGCAACCTGGTGAATGTAAATGTAAGAACAATTGTTTTACTGGTGAAAGAGCCTCAACCTGGATATGAATGTGTATGTTGTGTTTTTGAATCATAATATAAAGTATTATTAGTTGTGATTTGATTGTAAAAATTTCACAACAACAACTCTGTTTTACTTATTATCTTATTTAAAGACATTTTCCCAACTATGTGTGAACTCTATGTGTTGAGGAAACATTCTTCTATCTATTTAATTTTTTACAATATAAGTAAATTATTATTTTATTCAACCTTAAAAACTAATTTAACAATAAGTAAATTATTCTTTTATCCAATATTAAAAACTAAATAGCCTAACCCGAAAAAAGAAAAAATACATCGTTCTATACTTGCTACCAAAAGGGGTGAGCAAGTGTTTAATTATTAATGCATTGTTAGTCCGTCGATACCTCCCTTCCACGATTTTCCACAACAGTCATAAGATAAGGTGATGTTGTATGTTGAGGTGGTAAATTTGTTAGGAGGTTAAAAAATTGTTAGAATTTAGTATTTTTTTTTTTTTTACATAAAAAAGTGTTTGAATTTTGAATTTTGGTTTTTTAATTGTGGAAATAGATTCAGTATCATTAAAAACGTTAACCTATAATTAACTATAACTCAAATTCCCTAATTTTCAGAGCAAATTGAAAGCCAACTAGATAAAAATAAATTATTGATGTTAGTTGTCGTTGTTACCACGCAGGTTCCAAGTACTAGGGCGCTTTGATTATGTTCGAATGTCTGATAATTCTAGAACAAATAACTGAGAGAACAATACTCTCCTTCTAACACAGAGAATAACTGGATAGAGATTGCAGAATAAAACTTTTCTATTTCATTAACAAACAAAATCTATTACAACTTTCTTCCACTGAAGTGGGATTACAAAAATGCTTGACTGCTACAGACGTAGTGCTCTAA
The DNA here is from genome assembly GCA_034641835.2 of Pinus albicaulis. Taxonomy (NCBI): domain Eukaryota; kingdom Viridiplantae; phylum Streptophyta; class Pinopsida; order Pinales; family Pinaceae; genus Pinus; species Pinus albicaulis. The sequence goes on along the minus strand of CM076573.1, from coordinate 565,611,505 downwards.
AACAAACTTCTCCCTCTGTCTCTCAAAATGCACAAAACAGTGCTCTCTGGTCTTTACTATGTTTTTCTCTACCTGCGGGCTTTTTTTTTTATTACACAGCAATACTCTAGCTACTATATAATACAATGCAATAAGCCTACATGCTTTTCCACTCTTTTTATATGGTGCGGTGGAATGAAAAACATAAAAAACAAAGAAATAAACAAAAACTTTAATATAATGCCGGAACATAAAACTTTAAACTAAAATTTCTTTTGCGCAATATGCAAGTGGAGCCCACATTGCAATCGGCGATCGGTGGATGAGCGGAACGATTTGAACAACAAATTTGTGATGTTGTGATTGTGATTTGCGATTGTGATTTGTGATGTGCGATGGCGCAATGAGCGATGTAGGGTTACACATCGCATCGGCGCATTGTATCGTAATGAAACTTTGGTGGAAAACATATTTGGATGGGCGGACGACGATGTTGCGATGAGGGATTGTGGTGGGACCACATCGCATTGCAAACTTTCAATGGAACATAACATATGTGAATGAATATCGTTCCTTTTGCGATATGCGATGTGCAATGTCGCAACATCGCATCGCATCGAAACTCCTTCATATCAACAAGACACTAACACAAAAGAAAATCTTTGCGATTGGCAATGAAGTGTTGGGGACCATAGATGATGTGGCCGATTCATAAGTTCAAAAATACTTGGCGCGTGAATCAAAATTTGGTTCTGATTGGTTGGTGAGGGCTTAAAAGCCCAAAATGATTGTTCTTTTATAAAAATCTATTTTTTTGTGGTTTAACCATGAAAGTCTTCATTTCCTCTGCAAATTAGGCTACGCCCATACAAACATAAATTCATCTCTGCAATGGTGGCTACGGCCCATCAACATTAAAAAATTCCTTAGGGTTTTTCTCCATCTTTGTTAAATGCACAGAAGTGTACACTCAACCTTCTGCTGATGCCCCTGTTGTACTCTGTTTCTACCTGCATAGGGTACACAGGTGACTTTAATATTTCAACACTCCCCCTTAAAGTCAGCGACTGGGTTATCAGTCATACCCAAACATTTTCTTAAATATTCAAAACTCTTTTTACCCAATGGCTTTGTCAATATGTCTGCAAATTGCTCCTCTGTTCTACAATGTTGTAAAAAAATTTCTCCATTGTTCACCAATTCTCTGATGTAGTGAAACTTTGCATCTATATGTTTAGTTCTTTTATGAAATGCAGAATTCTTTGACAATGGAATAGTTGAGATATTTTCACAATATATCACTTTTCCCTTTACCTATTCTTTACATAAACTTCTCAACATTCTTCTCATCCAAACTACTTGACACGTTGCTGCTGTAGCTGCCACATACTCTGCCTCCGCTGTTGATAAAGCTACAATGGGCTATTTCTTAGAAGCCCTTGAAATGGCTCCTGAACCCATATGAAAAACATAACCAGAAGTAATTTTCTGGTCATCAATACTTCCAGCCCAATCACTGTCAGTATAACCAATCAAATCAGAGTTTTCTGAAGTAGTATATAAAATACCATATATTTTAGTTCCTTTCACATACCTCAAAATTCTCTTTGCTGCTTGCCAATGTGCTTCTTTTGGCCTCTCCATAAATTTGGAAATCAAACTAACAGCATGCATAATATCTGGCCTAGTTGCAGTCAAATACATGACACTGCCAACTATGCTTTTGTACAAACTTGGATCAAAATCCTTGCTGCTCTCATCTTTAATCAATTTCAATCCCATTATTGTGGGAGTAATTGCTGCCTTGCACTCCTGCATATTAAATCTTTCCAAAACTTCATTCACATATTTTTCTTATGAGATAAAAATCCCATTTTCATTTTTCTCTACTTCTATTCCTAAGAAGTATCTCAACAATCCCATATCAGTCATTTCAAATTCATCTTTCATGACTGTTTTAAAATTTTCAATGAGGTAATCATCATTACCTGTGAATATCACATCATCAACATATAAAACCACAATGAGCATCTTACAATCTTTCTCCTTGACGTACAGTGTGGGTTCTCCTTCACATTTCTCAAACCCTTTTTCCAGTAGATAGGAATCTATCCTACTGTACCATGCTCTTGGTGCTTGCTTTAGCCCATAAAGAGCTTTCTTCAATCTACACACTTTGTGTTCTTGGCCCTTTTTCTCATAGCCTAGAGGTTGTTCAACATAAACCTCTTCAATTAACACTCCATTTAAAAACACTGATTTTACATCCATTTGGTAAACCCTCAATTTGTTTTGTGCTACCATGGACAACACTGCTCTCACGGTTTCCATTCTTGCAACTAGTGCAAAATTTTCTTTATAGTCTCTTCCATGCTGCTGCTTATATCCTTAACAACAAGTCTGGCCTTGTGTCTTTCTATCTTACCTTCAACATTACTTTTGGTCTTGTATACCCACTTTACTCCAATGACTTCTTTACCTTAAAGGAGATCAACCAACTCCCATGTTTTATTCTTCTCTATGGCATTAATTTCATCATCCATAGCTTCTATCCATTTTCTATCTTTTATGGCATTTTCAAATTGAATAAGATCATCAATGTGACAGTACAAATCAAACAAAGAGTTCATACCTTCATTTGTTGTCTCTTGCTCATAAATTTCATTAATATTTCTGAATCTTGTTCCTCTTTCCTTTGGTGTACTTGTGCTTGAATTAGCACTCAAATCTGCTCCATGTGGTGTGCTTTGAGAAGCACTCTCATTTCTTCTCAAGGGTGTTCTTACTCTTGATTGAGGTGTCCCTTGCTATCCTTGTGTTGGTGGAGGTGGTGCTACTGATGAGGTGTTATTTTCAGCCACATCTTCCTCATCTTCATCACGAGACAAACAACTTTTAACATTGACTATTTTCTCAATGCTTCCATCCCGTGCTTCTTCTTCAATGAATTTCACATCTCTTCTTATTACAAATTTCTTTGTGGATGGGTTATACAATCTATATCCCTTGGAATCTTCACAATATCCAAGGAAGATGCACTTCTCCCCTTACTATCCAACTTCTTCCTCAACTGATCTGGAATGTGTACATAAGCCACACATCCAAAAATTCTCATGTGGGTGACTCCCTATTTTCTGCCACTCCATGCTTCTTCTCGAACATTGTTCATTACAACTTTTGTTGGGCATCTATCTAAAATATACACAACACAATTTGCTTCTTCTGCCCAATACTCATTTGGCAAATGTTTTGCCTTTAGCATACTTCTCACAATTTCCATTATGGTTCAATTCTTCCTTTCAGCAACTCCATTTTGCTGCGGTGTATACCGTGTAGTAAACTGTTTGTGTATGTTCATCTCTCTGCAAAAATGCAGAAACTCTTTTGAGATGTACTCACCTCCTCTATCAGTTCTTAGCACTTTGATATGATGCCCACTCTGATTCTCTACTCGAGCTTTAAAGTGGCAAAATTTCTCAAATACTTCACTTTTATATTTCAAGAAATAAACCCATACTTTCCTTGTGAAATAATTAATGAAGGTTAGCATGTAATTGCTGCCTAAAACTGATGTTGTTTGCATCGGCCCACATAAATCTGAATGAATAATTTCTAAGGGTGCTTTCACCCTTATGCTCTTTCTTGATGGAAAGTTTTCTAGTTTTCTCTGTGTTGTTTTCCCAAGATGCAAGCTTCACATAGGCTATCTGGTTTCTCTATCAATGGTAGATCTCTGACCATTCCTTTTTTGTGCAACAAATTCAAACCTCCAAAATTGAGATGTCCAAATCTCAAGTGCCATAACCAATTCTCATCTTTGAATTCCTTCTGAAAGACCTCTTGAGTTACAACTGCTACATTCTTTCATTTTCCCTCCAAGTTAGTATTGAGCTTGAGTGGAAACATTCTATTGCTAGTCATTTGTATTTCAGCAATGATCTTCTTGCTTGGAGGTATATCCATTATTGTGCTCACATCATTTTTGAAAACTACATTGTAGCCTTTGTTTATGAGCTGCCCAACACTCAAAAGATTACATTTCCAGCTAGTAACATAGTACACATCTGGCACAAATTTCTGCTCTCCATTTCTTGCACGAATACTAACTCTGCCTTTTCCCTTGACAAAAATATTAGTATCAGTTCCTGTGGTTACTTTTGATTTAAATTTTTCATCAAGATTGGCAAACATTGCTATGTTTCCAGTCATGTGATTACTGCAGCCTGAATCTAAGAACCATACATTATCTTGCCTATCATGTGCTACATTACATGTTAACAACACATTCCTTGGGTTATTTCTTCTCTTGCTACATTAGCATTCTGCCTATTATTCATGTCATTTTACTTTTTCCTACACTCATTGGCATAGTACCCATATTTTTTGCAATAATGTCATTGGACATTGGATTTGTCATACCTTTGTCTATGAGCATGTTGGTGTCCACCTTGTTTGTTGTTGCTTTGGTCGTGGCTTTGATTCTGACTATTGCTCCTTCCATGTGAATGTGAAGGGTTGTTTCTTCCTCCTCTTTTTTGGCTTCTGCCTCTTCCTCTTACTCTGCCTTGAACTCTTCCTCTTCCAAAATGCATCTCGGTCTTGAAGGCATGCTCTAGAGATGGGTTTACCGATCTTTCCAATCTCTGTTCATGAGTCATCAGCGATTCATGAAGTTCATCAACTGTGAACTTTGAGAGATCTTTTGTCTCTTCAATAGTGGTTACTATAACATCAAACCTTGAGGGTAGGCTCCTCAATAGTTTCTCCACAATCCTTCTTTCTTCAAGTGTTTATCCATGGGACCTTATCTGTGTGACCATCTCAATCACATGTGTGAAGAATGAGTCTATGTTATTAGACTCTTTCATACAAAGAGTTTCAAAATCTCTCCTCAGCAATTGTAGTTTTGTTGTCTTCACTTTCTCCATACCTTGATAGGCTACTTTCAAAGTATCCCATGCATCCTTGGATCTCTTAGCTGCTGCTATCCTTGGAAACACACTCTCATGTACTGCTTGATAGAGATAGAAGAGGGCTTTAGAGTCCTTCTTTCTATTACTCTTCAATAAATCCTTCTCTGCCTGTGTTAAGGCATTAAAGGCCTGCTCATCAACTGGTTCATCAAAACCATCTTCTACAAATTCCCATAAGTCTTGTGAGGCATACATGGCTCTCATGGTAATGGCCCAATAATCATAGTTCTTTCCATTAAATTGGAGAAGCTGAGTATTTACAATATTCATACAAGTGCTTGGTACAGCAATTTCTTACTAACTGAACTCTGAAGTAAACTTAACTGTGTTTTTTTTTAAACAAACTGTCTTTCCTTCTTTAAGAGACAAAAATCCATTTTTCAGAAATACCTGGAATTTAACTTCTGCTGAGCCTTCACGCTGCTGGAGAATTGCTGCAACAAATCTTCCTTCTTCCTTCAGATTCTTTGACACTTTCAAAGAGCCTGGATTAGCTCTGATACCATGTTGGAATTTCTGATAATTTCAGAACAAATAACTGAGAGAATAATACTCTCCTTCTAACACAGAGAATAAATGGACAAAGATTGCATAATACAACTTTTCTATTTCATTAACAAACAAAATATATTACAACTTTCTTCCACTAAAGTGGGATTACAAAAATGCTTGACTGCTACAGACGCAATGCTCTAAAAATAAAATTCTCCCTCTATCTCTCAAAACGCACAAAACAGTGCTCCCTAGTCTTTACTATGTTTTTCTCTACCTGCGGGCTTTTTTTTTATTACACATCAATACTCTAACTACCATATAATACAATGCAATAAGCCTACAGGATTTTCCACTCTTTTTATATGGCACCGCGGAATGAAAAACACAAAAAAAAAGAAATAAAAAAAAAATTTAATATAATGCTGGAAAATAAAACTTTAAACTAAAATTTATTTTGCGCGATATGCGAGTGGATCCCACATCCCAATCGGCGATCAGTGGATGAGTGGAACGGTTTGAACAACAAATTTGCGATGTTATGATTGCGATTTGTGATGTGTGATGGCGCGATGAGTGATGTGGGGTCCACATCGCATCGGCGCATCACATCACAATGAAACTTCGGCGGAAAACATATTTGGATGGGAGGACGGCGATGATGCGATGAGCGATTCTGGTGGGACCACATGACATCGCAAACTTTCAATGGAACTTAACATATGCGAATGAACATCATTCCTTTTGCGATATACGATGTGAGATGTCGCAACATCGCATCGCATCGGAACTCCTTCATATAAACAAGACACAAACACAAAAGAAAATCTTTGCGATTGGTGATGAAGTGTTGGGGACCACAGATGGCGTGGCCCATTCATAAATTCAAAAATACTTGGCGCGTGAATCAAAATTTGGTTCTGATCGGTTGGTGAGGGCTTAAAAGTGCGAAATGACTGTTCTTTAATAAAACTCTGTTTTTCTGTGGTTTAACCACGAAAGTCTTCATTTCCTCTGCAAATTCGGCTATGCCCATACAAACATAAATTCATCTCTACAATGGTGGCTGCGGCCCATCAACATTAAAAAATTCCTCGTGGTTTTTCTCCATCTCTGTTAAATGCACATAAATGTACACTCAACCTTCTGCTGCTACCCCTGTTGTACTCTGTTTCTACCTGCACAAAGTATATAGGTGACTTTAATATTTCAACAGATTAGTTCCGCACATAAAACGTATCTGGGCAAGATCGGAGGTAACATGGTTCCTTTGAAAATGAACAGAATGAAAATAGAGTTTGGTGTGAGCTAACTACAATATGTTTATGAGCGTTACTGTAGTTCATTATTATTATTAGTTCCGCACCTAAAACGTAGCTTGTCAAGATCAGGAGTAACATGATTCCTGTGAAAACGATGGGAATGTAAAAGTTGGTAAAAATAGAGTTTCGTGTGACCTCGAAATTGTTTTCAACATTTATCCAACGTGTACAATACCAGTTTGAATAATGTATTGAATACTACGTGTTTTTGCATTGAGTTAAATCCAAACGACGCAATTCGTATATGAATCAGGTCTCTCTTGTTTAAGCACATGTGAGAACCTCCTCCATTCCATCTCCCACCACTATTTCCTTACCGTGCGTATGTGGACCGTAGAAATTTTGACAAATCATTAAATGGTGACAGGCCATGTGAACACGACCCTCTCGTCCTTTCTCAAAATTTGACACCATTAATTATACGCGGTGCGCATTACATGGCAAGCTTCATTATTACAAGACCGAGTGGAAAATTCTATCTGTGCGACAAATCAAGTGACAGGTTTTGTATATTGGCCCTCCTTCCAACTTCTCAATAGAGAGAATCCTCGGTCTTCACTCAATTTTGTTTTTCCTTCGACCTCACTTGGGTATTCCGGGAACCCTGAGTCCTTTGCTGCTGTAGTGTAATTACTGCGATATCAATCGGTTTTTATTAAACGAGGAAACTAGTGATGTGAATTAATGAGCTTCTTTCTTTGCAGGTTAATGGCTCACATCCACAACATTGCCTTCATCTCATTGCTAGGATTCCTATGGATGTCTGCTCGAGCTTATGGATACGGTGGCTGGCAATCCACCCACGCCACGTTCTATGGTAGCGTTGACACTTCCAGAACTATGGGTAAGTTTGCGCTTTTATTGAAACTCACAATAAAAATGGCTGGTTGTGACATAGTTCAGCGGTAGAGAAGCCTATCGAACAAGGTAAGTATTGGGATATGTTGAATAAGTTTCCATGAAAAATTGCCCTAACTACCTGGTAAATCCAGGGTTAATGTCATTGCAGCTTAGTGCTAGTGCAGTGTACTTCTGAACCATTCCTAAAGCTTTAGCTATAAATGTAAATTTCAATGTAGGGTAAATATTAAGCACCATCTATTAAATCAATCACTTTTTTATATTTTATTTATTGATATATTGAATAAATGTCTATAAAAAATTAGCTTACTTGCTCTGATAAATCAGGATTAATGATAATGCAACTTACTGCCAGAGCACTATACTTCCTAACTAGATCTTAATCTCATCTCTTTGAAATAGCTCAGAATTCCCAAATCTATGACTATAAGCCAATTATTTTTTTTACTTAATTTAAAATATAGTATTTACTATTATTTAATAAACATAGTATTGAAACATAATAAGAATAAAATGATATTCAATAAACAAATAAAAAAACAATAAATCATAGTTAACTTAAAACATAGTACTTATTATCATTTAATAGGGGCTTCTCAACAAGCTTGCTTAGCACCACACAGGCGGACTTGGCCTTGCTAATTTTCTCCTTTGTCTTATACTCTAAAAAATTATTTATGTGAACCCAACGATGAACCCATACACGAACCTACTCCCACGTTCACACAACTGGCGACCTTTTCTATGGCTTCCCTCGCCTTTTTACTGCCTTGGTGTCCCTCGGTAGTTTGGCGAACCTCTGGCAAACTTCTAGCGAACTTTCAAGACTTTGAGAGTGACAAACAATGTCTTAGAAAACTATATAAATGCACAGAGTTTCAGTACTTAATAATGTGGAAAATAGAAAATGCTTCTCTCTTTATTGATGTATCAGAATGATATTACGTATGATATGAGATTACAGGACTTAGACTTAAGCTCTCTTTCCAGATATTGACTACAGTGGCTTTTACCAGATTTTTTCTACTCAGTAAATGAGCGAGCTTTACTGGAGGCTTCCTGGCCAGTTGCAGACTCTGTCTCAGAGTTCTTTACAGAACACACAACACACAAATAGAATTATTTACAGACTCAATCTAATGACCCCGCCACTTCAAATTCTTGCCTATGCCGAGCACATAGACACGTAGGCTAGTCGAGTCAGCTAATAGACTTGAGACCAATCTCCGTGATGCAAGCAGATCGAGAAAATTCTCGCAAATGCAGAGCAGGGAGCTTAGGCTCGACTCAAAACACAAATGACTCTAACACACCAAAATATAATCTGAATGTGAATGCCAATGAATGAGCCTTACTCTCCTTATATAGGAAATGAGGGGGGACAAACAATTCAATCGGTCCCTCAGATTATTGACACGTAGAAGGGGAATCATTTCTTTCTGGTAACACCGAGGTGACATCCACGCAGAGATTCCGTTGTTCAGACAGACGCATGTGAAAGTTGGTGTACTACACTGTGGATGCCTTTTATGTACAAGGCCCACGAGGAAACACAATTATTATGTACAGAGAGGATGCTTTTCTTAACAGGTAAAAATACCTCGGGAAAAGACCTGTCACTATAGACCCGTGACTGGGTATCATGACAAAATGGATAATTTTGTTTTAGTGGAGCCCAAGAGAACCGCTTGTACTGGCTTTTGTAGGATCCTCCAAGATTTTCATACCAGGAAATATGAGATTCAGATAGACAGTATCATCCCAATATTTTGTGTATATTCGACAGACAATCATGGGTTTGTTTAGAATTATCTGGTGTTTTATTTTAGTTAACACCAGCCATTGATGATGCATCTTCATATGAGACTCTAGAACAAGATTGATCAGTCTGAACTCTAGGTGGGTCATATCTTTAACAGTTTGGCAAGGAGTATGGAAACATTCTCCTATGCAACTTTCCAGACATTCATTACATCGGCTTTGATAATAGGATTCGTAATAATATGGATCCATACTATAACTGCTTAACCCACAATCACACCACCATTCTCTTAACCAAGGTGGAATTTGGCTTGCTTGGTTTATCCAAGTCAGTCCGAAATTTAATTTGGTGTAATGAGTTTCATTACGCCCATCTTTATTCAGCAGATTCCACCAGTGTTTCTTATAACCTGCAAAATTATACACAGTGTCAGGAAAAATAAGGTCAGGATTATTACCTGGCCATGTCAAGAATCTTTCTGTTCAGTTCCATCCTAGATATCGTGTTCTGTTGATAGCATAGGATTTGTAATAGATTTTTTTCCTATCACTGCCACCAGTACATATGAAAAATAGGTCACAAAAATCTTCAGATAGGGATCTCTCAGCTTCATGTGAAGCTATCATACTGCTGGAGTACATCATATCATGAATCCATTTGTTTCCTTTGGGATATACTCTCCTTTCTGGTACAAGATGTAGTATATCTGAATGACTTTGCAAGTCTGCATCTAACACTTTAGTATTACAGAGCTACCATGTTGGCCTCCATTTTTCTCTGTATACAACCCACGATTCATCATCAGATATGGATCTGAGTGTTTCTTTTTGTTGGGCTTGATCCCATTCTGTAATAATGACCAGGACATAGTCTTGGTCTTCTTCTGCTATCTATTCTTGCTGCTGGATAAACTCTCTACTAAGAAAATCTGGCAAACAATTTTCAGAACCCTTTATGTGTTCAACTTTAAAATAAAAATTTGCAAATACTGCTTGCCATCTTGCAAACTTGGCATCTTCAGGGTTTTTGATAGTCTTGTTAATAACTTTTCCCAAAGCCTTAGCATCAGTTCTTAGTAAAAAGAATTTATTTACCAAGTGTATGGAGAACTTGCTGATGCAGTTCCATGAAGCCTTGACTTCCCTTTCAATTGTGGAGTAATTCTTCTCAGCTTTACTCTAGACTTCAGAAGCATACTGCAAAACCTGTTCTTCATTTTTCTGACTTTTATCAGTTGGTCTTTACTTGAGGAAACCTCCCCAACCTATGTCACTGGCATCAGTTTCAACAATTTTAAATGAACTATCATCTGCAACATAGAGTATAGGGAGACTACGAACCTTGGATTTAATTTTCTTGACAACTCTTGTGTGAGTTTCTGTCCAAGGTTTTGGATTCTTCCTGAGTCTCTGATTGAGCAGAGACCTGTCAGTGGCATAAGATGGATAGAAATTGCTTACATAGTTTAAAGAACCCAGAAACCTCTGTAACTGAGTTTTGTCCAGAATAATATCTAGAAATTTGTCTGCAAATTCTAATGCATGACTCTGTAAATCAATTTTTCCATTCTCTATGGTGTGCCCTAAGAATTTTATTTTGGTCTTGAATAATTCCATCTTCTTTTTTCTCAAGACCAATCCATTCCTTTAGACCAACTTCATAAAAACTCTTAAATGCTTAAAATGGTCCTGTAAATTTTTTGAAAAAAATGAGGAGATCATCTATGTATGCAAGTAACCATTCATCATATGGCTTGAAGATTGAGTCCATTACCTTCTGAAATTTTGAAGGCGCATGCTTCAGGCTGAATGGCATCACATTCCATTCATAATGGCCAGCTGGTATGCTGAAGGTTGTTTTCCATTTATCTTTCTCATCAATTGCACTTTCCAGAACCCGGATTTTAGATCAAATTTTGAATATACTTTGGCTCCGGATATCCTACCAAACAGATCTCCCTGGTGCGGGATAGGATATGTATTATCTGCAAGAACAGAATTAAGAGGTTTATAATTAATAACCAGTCTAGGGATGCCTCTTATCTATTCACTCCGTTTATTGACATAGAAGCCATAACAGTTCCATGGACTGTTAGACTCCTGAATCAGCTTTCTTTGGAGAAGCTGATTTATTTCCTTCTCACAGAGCTGTCTGTATTCTTTTGACATTGGAATAGCTCTGGATTTACAAGGTTTGCTCGTATATCCATCTTTTTAGGGCAACTCTACACAGTGTTGCTTGCGATGCCAGAAGGCATTGGGTTCTTCTGAGCAGCAAGTGTCTTCAAACTGCTTTTGCAATTTAGAGATTTGTCTCTAAATTCCTGAGGAACTCAACTGATCTTCAATTCTGATCATATTCTTATGATTCTTGAGTTCAGCCAAACTGTTTTCTGCTTTGCAAAGCTCCTGCATTTCCTGCACCATTGTTGAAATGCGAGGATTAGAAATATAAGGAAGTTCTATCCTCTTACCCTTTTTGTCAGACGTAGGTACTGTGATGAAATAGCTCGCCGATTTATCTGGAAATCTGAAAGAACCATGGGGCTCTACTGCTGCCAAAAATACATTACCCAATATGCAATCAATGGGAATATCTGCTACTGCAAACTTGAGTTTGACACAATGGGAGTCAAAACACACTGTAGCTTTTCGAACTTCAAATTCTAACTGTTTCTTTCCCAATCCTATGACTTTCCGGGAAGCAGATACCCAGAGTCTGGAGGGGACAACTTTTTTGGAAAGAATATTCACATCTGCACCTGAATCAATTAGTGCAGTCAGATTATACATTTTACCTTCAACACAGATGTTTACTTTGATATGGTGTTGTTGGTACTGGACTGCAAGGACTTGCATTTCTCTGAATCCAATGGTTGGATCAGGTCTTCCTTCTGCAATCTCTACTTGAGAGACTGATGTCTGTCCTGGAGCAGCATGCAGAGTGTAGTTTGTCTGTCTACCTGAAATAGAAGTAGAAGGCCTTATTTCTTTTTTTTCCTTTTCCAACTGTGCAACTTGTGATTTCAGGGCAGAAATCTCATATTTCATTGCATGTATCTCCTTACTCACCTCCCCCAAAGTGAGTGTACAAAATTTTCTTGGATTGTGCTGGAGATACAATTTGGTATTCTGGTTGTAAGAAGCATCAACAAAAATGGGCTTCTTACCAGTGATTGGACTGGAAGTGCCAGTACCATGCTGCATAAAAGTCTTCAGTAATGCAGCTTTCAAATCACTTTCCTCCATAGCACGGATCTGTGCAAACACTTTCAGATCATCTTCATCAGTTTTTGCCATGAGGACCTTCAATTTTCCTGAAAATTCATCTGGAAGAGAGTCGTCAGAAGAAAAGTCTGAATCAGAATCAGAACAATCACAGTGACAATTATGTGAATCAGAACATTGGCAATAAGCATGGACTTCTTCACCAAAAGATGAAACAGAAGATTCAGATGAAATATATGAGGAAGAAACTTTTTCAGCTTGCTAAATAGCAAGTCGATTACAGTCTTCTATTTTGTGAAAAGAGGAATTACATCTAGCACATCTAGATTCAGTTTTCACGGCTGTGCTTGTGCTAGGTCTGTGTGGTGGCTGTGATTTCTTGCCACGATTTTGTTTAGACTCAAGGGTAGTAGGACATATATTTGAGGTATGCCCTGTTTGGCCGCATAACCAACAGACAACACTCTTCATTCTCTTCTGTTCTTTTGGTCTAATGTCTGTGGGCTCATAATAGTGAGTCTTGGGGACATATTTATAATATCCCTTTCTCCCCTTTGTAGGTCTTCTTTTGTGAGATCTGAGCTCACTTCTCTTCTTAGAGCTCAAATGATAAGTGGAGGCTCTGGACTTTCTTTGAGCCTTCTTTGCTTGTCTTTTTGAATTTTTGCGAGTAACCAGAGGATCATCTATGGTTATACCATGCTTGCTGCAGAAAGACTTGGTACCAGGTATTCTATTTAACTTATCAATAGATTTTTTCATATTAGAATTGGTACAAAGAGTGATTAAAACTTTAGTGATAATAGAATAAATTTCTCCCCATAAATAAACTTCAAGAGGCAAGGGGAAAACTTCTTGCAGCTGTAGAATGTCAACCAACTTTGAAGGAAGTGCTGCAAGATAGACTTGTTTCCATAGAATGTTATTTTGTTCTTTAACCAAAAATATTCTCTGCATCCAATCTCTGTGGAAGTCTTCATATTGATTTATATTCGTACACTTCAGATTCATTAAAACCATTTCATGTTTATCTGAAAGTGTAACATCAGCACCACAAAAGTTCTCTTGGATCATAGCAGTCAGTGCACCAATAATATTATTTATAGAAGTGCCATCTGGATTAAACATTACATCTCCATTTTCATCTTTTAATACTTCCCTTTCCATTTTCTCAATCATAGCAGGGGCTTCTCAACAAGCTTGCTTAGCACCGCACAGGCGGACTTGGCCTTGCTAAGTTTCTCCTTTGTCTTATACTCTCAAAAATTCTTTATGTGAACCCAGCAATGAACCCATACACGAACCTACTCCCACGTTCACGCAACTGGTGGCCTTTTCTGCGGCTTCCCTTAGAAAAAAACAAATAAAATGATATTCAATAAACAAATAAAAAACAGTAAAACATAGTACTTACTATGATTTAATAAATATAGTATTGAAACATAGTATTGAGGGTAAAATGAAGTAATCACTTGTTAAATTTATCGATTCACATTCCTGACAAATTGCCCTTCATGAATTATACTTTCTTTTGGAATTCTGATATATGTTTTGATTACTATTATTTCTTTTCTTATTTCTAATGTGCTTTTTCCAGGAGGACCGTGTGGATACAGTAATCTTTATAGTGAAGGTTATGGAACGAACACTGATGCTTTGAGCACTGTGATTTTCAACAGCGAACTCAGATGCAGAGCGTGCTACAAAATGAAATGTATCAACGATCTCCAATGGTGTTTTCCGGGAACTGTCACGGTCACGGCCACCAATCTCTGCCCGCCCAACAACGCTCTCCCCAATAAAGACAGTGGATGGTGCAACCCACCCCTACAACACTTCGATATGGATGAACCCGCTTATTAGAAGATCGCCAGGTACAAGAGTGGGAGAGTCCCCATCCTCTACAGGAGGTAATTCATTGCCCTATGGTATTTCGCATAGCCTAATTAAATTCCAATTGGTTTACCGGCTGTTGGAATTTCTGATAATTCCAGAACAATAACTGAGAGAATAATGCTCTCCTCTTAACACAGAGAAATTAAAACAAAAAATTTCTTGCAGACAGAGATGGCATGAAAATGCTTTCTATTTCATTAATCAAACTAAAAATATTACAAATTTCTTCCTCTGTTGAGGGATAACAAAATATGAACTGACTGCTATAGACGCAGTGCTCTCAAAATCTCTCTGTCTCTCAAAAACGCACAGACAGTGCTTTGTTATGGTTCACTGAGTTTTCTTTGTCTGCGGGCTTACACAGCGATACAACATAACAATACAATAATCTCTCACTCTCAGTACTACGAGCCTTTTTATTTTTATATGGCGCGGTGGAAAATAAAGACATAAAACAAATTATAAAGGAAAATACATTGCCAAACATAGAACTTTCACCTAAAACTTTATATACGTGATATACGAGTGGAGCCCATGTTGCAATCGGCAATCGGCGATTGGTGAAACAAGAGGAACAGTTTGAATAGCACATTTGCGATGTTGCGATTGCAATTGGTGATGTGCGATTGAGCGGCATCGGCAATCGGCAATCAGCGATGTAACTAATGAAACATTGGAAAACAAAAATTGTGATTTGCGATTGGCGCGATGAGCGATGTGCGATGTGCAACTGTGGTGGGACCACATCGCATCGCACCATCGGCATTGGTGGAAAACATATGGAATGGCAGTACATCGTTGCTTTGCGATTGCGATGATCGCATCGCATCAGAACTTCTCAATGTCAACAAGACAGTTAACACTTTGGAGCTGCGATTTGCGATTCTTTACGTCAACAAGACGCTTGCTCAAAAAACATGTGATTGCGATCGGAAATCAAGTGGTGGGGACCACTTAATGTGTCTCATTCAAAACTTAAAGGACTTTGCTGTTTAAACAGATTTTTCTTCATTTTGGTTGTTGAGGGCTTAAAAGCCCGAAAATACTGTCTTAAATAAAACTCTATTCTTCCATGCTTTTAACCACGAAAGTCTTCATTCTCTGCAAAAATGGCTACGCTGATCAAACATTAACTTCTCCTCTGCAAACTCGGCTGCGGCCATAAAAAATTAATTCCATCCTTACGGTTTTCTCCATTCCTCTTTAAATGCACTGTGTTGTGCACACTCAACCTTCTGCTGCTGCTGCTACCCCTGTACTCTGTTTCTACCTTCTCAGGGCACGCAGGTGACTTTAGTATTTTCAACACCTGCAACCTTATTTACTCTTTATGGCAATTAATTATAAGAGCGTATGACTACAACGTAGGGTGCCCTGTTTTAAAAGGGGAGGAATCTGGTTTACAATCAACGACCATTCATATTTCAACCTAGTTCTCATCAGCAAAATTGGAGGAGCAGGGGATGTCCATGGCGTTTCGATAAAAGGATCAAGGACTGGTTGGCAACCAATATCACGCAACTAGGGACAGAATTGGAAAAGCAACTCCTACCTCAATAGCTAGAGCCTCTCCTTCAAGGTCACCACCAGTGATGGCAAGACAACTATGCCTATCTTAGGCATAGAGAAGCAGGCATGTTTGAATTGTCATAGTCATGTTTTAGTTTAGCAATCGTAATTAAGGGGGAGTTCTAAAATATCTAATTAACTCCCGCATGGATATTTAACTATCTTTAGAGTCAGTTAAGTGAGCGTTGAGCCAAGTCGAGTTATGTAATGGTCAAGTTGAGTTATGTGATACATGAGTTTGGTAAGTTTGTGCTTGTGAAGTGAGCCGTTAGTCGAAAAGGATAAATACCCTTCATCGGGTTCATACGAATGCAAATAGGTGGATAAGACATGCACTTAAACACATTCAATGTTATTCTTGTGCCAAGGATTTGAAATGCTTCCTCCACGTCCTGGATTTCAAATTGAAAAGTTGCGCAGTAAATTTCTGCAAGAATGAGTTAAAAAGGGTTGTGATGGATGGATTAAACACATTTCTACATCTTCGTCGGGGTATTAATGAACTTAGCCTTTTCCGCACCAGCACCGGTATCCCCCCTGTTGCAGTAGCACCGAAGGCGACCTTATCTCAATTACCAGCAGTTCCATCACCGGCTTCTCGTACTTCTGCAAATATTGGAGAAGGGAAGGGGGTTGCACTAGAATATGTTGCGTTGTAGTGATGGAGGGGAAAACGGTTCTATGAAATGCATCGTTGTCACTATATTGGATATCCACGACAATTCGTTTATGGCTTACGGTGGAAGCCTAGACAGAATAGTGAAAGTGTGGATGGATCGTATGAAAACAACCATGGAGTCTCGTCCTACCTCACCACTATGAATAAGTTAATGGTTCCCAGGTTTAGATTACACGGTGATTACTATTCCAGTCACACCTTTACATTCTGGTTTTAATGTTAATTTGGAGTCTCACACCATTCACATAGAGCTATATTGAAATAATTTCAACATGTTTCGCATAAATTTTGTTGTTAGCAAATAAAAATCTTCTCACGACTAAAAATATATCCTCCTTTACGACAGACGGTTGCAGTGCCTGCGTATACGTGGATAGTGTCACCATTGTGTGATGCAGCCAATACAAACCCTTCACTTTTCTACAAAAGTAATGGCTAACAATTATTTTTTCTTTTAACGTCGTCACAATCAAACGTTCTTCATGGTGGAACTATACTCCAACGGATTTGTTGTTTTCAACTGGCCTAAAAATCATAGTAAGCACATTAGCAGTTTGTGGCATCTACTGTAAAAAGATTTAATATTATATTTGACATGGAAAAATTTAATGCTCTTTCATTTATATTGAGAATTTTTTGCGATTATATTTTCAATATGGTAAAATGGAATGCTCTTTCATTTATATTGAGTGGTATACTTAACCATCGAAGAGTTTTTCACTTTAACGTCAAAGATACAACTTGATTATTAGTATGAAGTAAATTATTAAGTATAAATATTAGCTAATTGTATTGTTTATGATATATTATTTATGATAATATTTAAATTATGAAAAAAATGATTGTATGATATATTATCTAGGATAGTATTAAAATTATGAAAAAAAGGATTGTGTTTAAAAAATTCTAGGAGTCACGTTGTAATTCTGACGGTTGTTTCTTTCGTATTTTCGATGTTTTTTTCCATCGATGATATGGCTCAATCGCCACAAAAATGTTATGCGAGTTGTCGGAATAGCGACGACTTTCGTGGTACTTCCAACGGTTTTTTCCATCGCTGGAAAACCAATATAACCAGACATGTGATGACATGTCCGATGATAGGCCGTCGGTATTGCGACACCCTCTGGGAAGGCATCGATATCGTAATACCGACGTCTACACATGTTGTTGAAATAGTGACAAATAAATAGCGTGATTGTAATATTGACTAAATTAAGAAACGTTTTGTGTCTTGTTTCGCTCCACTGATAGTTATTAGAAGTGTCGTAATTGCGACGGGACATGAAATAACGGTTTTCCCAACCTCAAAGTGTCACTCTCGCGACACCTATGTCTCACAATAGTGACATTTTGGTTGTCAGAAATTGGACCAAATATGTTATTGTAAGAATAAACCTGCTTTAAGCACTATTTATTAGACACGAAACTACCATGGGTGATCTTTTTGGATTTAATGATCATGACTTTATTCTTCTTGATATTAATTGTCATACTTATCTTGGAGCAGTAGTCATGAAGAATCTAGAGATGCTTGTCAAGGTCATCATGGATTTTTTCTAGAAGAACAATATCATCGGCATAGAGGAGAAGAGTAATGAGAACACCAACAAGCTCAGTTGCCTTGCACCCCGCAAATTCCAGACACTCCTCTAGCTTATCAATGTATATGCCAGAAAGGTTAGGAGATAGGGGAAACCCTTGCTTAACTCTAATATTGCATTTAATGTCTTGAGACCACCCCTCGTTGGTATTAATATTCGCAGTAACAGTCTCGTAGAGATGGATCACAACAATCCTTGGCTCAGGGGGGACCATGATCTCTTTAAGTCTCTCCCAAATTTTATCTCGAGGGACAGTGTCGAAAACTTTTCTAAAGTCCATAAATCCAGAGAAGAGATCGACATTACTATTGTGACATTCCTCCAAAATGATTCTAAGACTGACAAGATGGTCAATAGTCAAGTGATGTCTCATAAAATCATCTTGTCCTTCCAAGACAAATGCTAAGTTTCTTCTCCAAAATGAGCCCATAAATATTGGCTAGGATACGGCTAACCATAATGGTCCTGTAGTTGGATGGAACACTCTTGTCCCCATTTTTAAATACAGGTACAATAAGGTTTTGCATCCAAATCTGAGGGAAGCCATGCATTACAGCCAAATTGAAAAGCTTATGTAGATAAGGAATGAGGATAGATCTTCCCATTTTAAGGATCTCATCTTGGCGTCCTTCAATATCTTTAGCTTTCCCATTAGCGAGCTTATTAATACCAAACTCAATGTCGTCAAGAGAGAATACACCCTTATTAATTGGAGTGATTAAGGTGTTTCCCATAGTTTCAGTACTCAATATATATTTATTTATTTCAGTACTCATTTTAATTTTCATATTGATATATACACATATAGTAATTGAAAGTAAGAAAAATTTCATGGTTGAAAATTTTAATGATATGTATGTGGAATTACTTTTGTATATGTGAAAGTTTTTTTAGGTGAAAACATTTTTCAAAATAAGAAAATATTTTAAAGTTTTAGATTTTAAGAAATTTAATCCTTCCCAACACATAATAAATCCAAAATTGACATAAATTTCCTATACTTCTTCTCTACATATACTTCAAAATTAAATTCAAAATTAAGATAAATTGCCTATATTTTTTCTCTACATATACTTCTTAAGACAAAATGAAGAAAAAAAAACACATAAGGGTTTTAAGACAGTGTGAAAGGAAAGACTCGTGGAAAGAGGGCAAAGCTTATTTTCCAATGTATCCACCCATAAATGCGCGGGGTAGTAAATGCCCACCATAAAGTTAAAGGAGGTACACCACCCTGCAGTGGGCATATATTGCCCCGTGCATTTATGGGTGGATAAACTGGAAAATAAGCTTTGCATAGAAAGAGGAATGAATGTTGTGGGAAGATAATATTGTTTAAGGATGGACCCAATTCGTTTGAAAATTTGAGCATCCGGTGGGATCAGAGGAATGAACGTTGTGGGAAGATCATATTGTTTAAGGATGGACCCAATTCGTTTGAAAAGTTGAACATCTAGTGGGATCAAGGGTATAGGAATGAGAGGTGAGGCTTTTGCTACGATGACACTGAATTTTTACTATGATTGTATATTTAGATCATTAGGTGTGACAATCAAGTTAAAGTCAAGTTTGGTCATACCGGCGGTGGTAGCTTTCAGTGCACTCACTAATAAGCGAAATTTCCTACACCGTTTGTCCAGCACCAACACTGACAAGACTGATTGGTTCATGATGCGTTGAATGTTTGGAAGCGTGAATCGACGTGCATAATTACAAAAAATTCCCAATACTCGATATCTGGCTTTTTCGCACCATCTAGCGCAATGTTATGATTGTTAACCGGGTAGTAGTTGGGACACAATAATGTCGCAGAGCGTGCCAAGAGAATAATATATAATTTATTTTAATTTAACTTTATAACATTTTTCTCACTTAAATTTAAAAATTAAATATAAAATATCCATTCATAAAATAATTAATATATTTAATTTAAATTTTTTAGTTTAAATTTGATAAAAAATATGATATCTCAATTTGTTTTTCAAATTATTAATTTAATCATGATATTTATCTAAATTATCAATTTGGCAGGCTCTAAAATTCTTAGTAGATATATAGTTTTATCTAGACCTTGGTGTTACCAAATTTCCAATATTTCTATGTGGTCATTTAATTTGTAAAAACGTTTTTTTATAGAAAATTTATGCCGGAAGAAACTAGTGAACTCTTATTTTTGTAATTCATATCACATTTTTCTAGTTCCATAAAAAATGAAGATAGATTAGATTAAAATAATGACACAAATGAAAAGATAAAAACCTAATTGGTAGAAAGAATTGTTCATTGAGTCTATATCAAAATATCTTATTCAAACCACTAAATTATGAAGACTTCCTTATGTCAATTTTTATTATGGGAAAACAATTTCATAGGTATAAGTAAGATGATCATAATTATCATTATTTCATTGGTTATATTGTGAGAAGGATCCAAGAGGAAGAGAAGGTAGATGCTTATGTATATTGTAGTTTAATTAACTATTAATTGTGTTTATATTATTAAATTATTTCTTGGATTTGTTCTCAATTGATAATTCAATTTAGACAATGGACATAACATAATTTAGTTATATTAAGATAAGCATCTAATCTACATATCCATCTTTATTAAAAAACAACTAACAAAAATAATGACTTTTATTATACGTTTACATACATATCTAAGCCATGCACTTCAAAATTCACATATGTATTCCATATAATTTGAACCCGTATTGTATGTATGAGACACATTTAAGGACTCATGCAATTGGGAAATACACCTAATTAAGATGAATACTGCATGTAATCTATGCAACTACTCAATCATATAACCATCCACTCAATCATATAAACATGTATATGACCTAGATTGTTAACCCATGCATTCATGTCCAGCGTAAATAAAAGACATAGTACATAATTTTAAACTTGTTATTTTTTGAAGCAAAAACCCAATGCTATACTTTCCATTGATAATGTCACTATTACTAACAACCCATGAAATAATCCTGATATTTTATCAAATACAAGTTATAAATGTAAATTTGAAAAAGAGGGTAGATATGTAACTCAACAATGATGCTTTTTATTTTCAATGAAGTAGTCTTCAAAATTTGATGTCTCTATTTTAATTACATAAAGGCATTGAAAAATAGTGGATAGTATTTAGTTCATTTTTTTTTATTTAGACGTGTTGCAAGCTCAGATTCATTGCTATACAAGTTGTGAATCAACTTATTATGTCACCACTGTGCCAAGAAGTTTTAAAATTCTTTATTTTTCAGGTATATCTTATCAGTTTAGTATGTTTTTAATCAAAAAGAGGCTTTGGAGTTTAAGAACTCTATATGAGCACATTATTTTATTAAAATTTATGAAACAAATTCAATTTTTAGAATTTTGTGTTCAAATATGTGATTTTGGAAGTGATGACAACTTCTTTAGACAGTTGATTAGTATTGTGGAAGAACTTAGATATAGCATTTGCATTCCTTATGACATATTTTTATATCCTTTGTATAAGCTATTGTATATATAGTTCTACTATCATATGGATACACATTTCCCCTAGGAATTACCTATATGGTGACTACTATCCAATTGTTGATATTTGGAGAAATCCTTTGTAGAAGCTATTGTATATATAGTTCTAGTATGATATGGATACACATTTTCCCTAGTCGTTACCTATATGGTGATTTTTGTCCAATTTTTGATATTTGGGGAAATATAATTTAAGTCATCGATGGTTTTTTAAAATCAAAGTTTATATGATGACCTTCTATGTTATGATGACTCATTTGTGCTTAGATTCGATCTGCGTTATGAGGATGCATAGATTGCTTCACAGGAAAACCATTTGGCTTATTGATAGTATGTGGTAGTTCTATGAATGGGTTTCTTATATTTTCCTCACTATCATAAGATTCCAACTGAGTTAAAAAAAAATAAAAAATAAAGCCTATATACAAGTTAGACATATTATGTAGTAATAAATGTTCTAGGGGATGGAGCTGCACTAGGGATAGTCTCTAATGATTTTTTCCATGAAGTTAAATATGCATTTGAACTACATGAGTTTCCTTACAGTGGTGTTATTGGGGAAGAACCTCGACAATTTTCGAGATTCACATTTTGTAACTATATATATATATATATATATATATATATATAGATATATATATATATATTCCTTGGAAAAAAATATTTATTTCATAGTGAAATAACAGATTGGCCCCTAATATGGGGTTTTTACAATGCTCCTCGAGTTGTATGTTTACTTTACATAAACTGTATCCTACCTTCCTGTACTGCTGTAAATAAAAAACAAGAAATTCATAATGTTACTTATCGTTCCTGATACACTGTTGTTCAACAAATTTTATACTTTTTACCAATGAAATTTTCAGAATTTCATTATACAATAATGCTAACATCTTCACTTGGAATATGCGCAAGCAAAAACTAGCGCGCTTTCGAAGAAAATTTTATACAGAAAGAAACTCCTCTGTGTTGGAGGAGAGATCCAATATTTTAAGTGTGCCTGGAGGAAGAGTGAGGTCTGATTTAGACACAACATTAGCTTCGATGTTTAATTCGCGAAAAACATGCCTAAAGGATAGTTCATGAAATTCTTTCATAAGGCTCCCAATTCTTCGAATAATGGCTTGCAGATGCGGTGCATGAATCTGTGACCGATTTTGTGCCCAGTCAATTACCAATTTTGAATCTCCAAAACACTTTAATGAAGAAATATTTTTACATCTAGCCACATGCAAAACCATCCAGAGAGCAGCAAGTTTAGCTTTATTATTTGATACGTGGCCTAGAGCATAAGAAATGTTAAATTTGGAGATGGGGGAGAGATGAAGAACTGCCCCTGCACTTTTCAATGGAGGAGAGCCTTGGCTTGCCCCGTCGAAGAAGACCCAAGGTGAGCTTTTTATAATAGAAGGAGGAACCACAGAGCGAAATTTGATTAATTTGGGAGGGCTCTTATGCTCGGATACCCACTGAACAATCATTTTCATAGTCATCTCTTCGGGGATGATTTTGTCATTAAAGATGGCCATGTTTCAAGCCCACCAAATACCATATGAAAATAAAGCAGGGAAGGCTGAATAAGAGCTTACCCCTAGTTCTTTCCACCACTCAAAAAGTCTTTGATCATACGAATTTTTTAAGGGCAGTAGAGGATTAGAGAAAGAGTACAAGGCTTTCTTCCATACAGATTCTGCAAACGAACAGTAGAAAAATAGATGAGAAATAGATTCAACATTATTGGCACAGAGAGGGCATCGGCTAGGGCCCTCCCATCCATGGCATTGGAGATTGTCCTAGGTTAAGAGACAATTTTTTAAATATAACCATAGGACCAATTTTGATTTTAAGGGGCCAGGAGACTTCCACAGGGGGATACACCAGGAAATAATTTCTCCATTAAAAGAGGATTGCATAGCAGCTTTGTAGCCAAGCTTGGCAGTGTAAGAGCCATTTGTAGATTTCTGGGTCCACACAAAAGAGTCCTTTGTTTCAGGGTCTAAGAGAATAAAATTACTCACTAAAAGAGTAATGAAAGAAGTCCATTTGGTAGCTAGATGATTTGGAGGACCTAATGAGGGGGAATCCTTCCAACTCGGGGTACCCCATGCTTGAGGAAAGGATACCGCAACATCTGCGAGTGTGTTAATGTCTATGTTATGCAATGCTAAAATTAAACCTTGAGAAAAATGAAAATTGTTTCCCGATCCAACCCAAGGATCCAAACCAAGGTGAGCCTATTTCCCATTCCCTATACTCCATGCCTTCCATTAGCCGATAAGGGGAAAAGCCAAGACCATTTCCTTCCAACCAATAGAGGCTTTTTTATAGGATTTATTTTGAGATCTGAACCAAGAAGACAATGATTGTCCTGGAATGTATTTTTCTTGCAGGATTCTTCCCCATAGAGAATTCGGACGTTTAGTCAGCCTCCAAAGAGATTTTTCAACAAGAGAGAGACAAAAAGTCGGAAGATTCTTTATCCCCCAACCTCCCAATTCTTTAGGAAGAGTGAGAAAAGACCATTTAACTAGCGGAATTCCCTCAGATTTCTTGCTTGCAGTCCATATAAAAGGGAAACATAACTTCCTGATTTTGTGGAGAATTCCTTTAGGAATTGAAGCAATGGTTTCCCAATATACAAAAATACATTTTTAGAACAGATTTGAGTAGAACCAGACAACCTCCCCTAGAAATTAAAAAATTTGTCCAATGCATAAGGTGCTTTTCAACCTTCTGGAAAATCCATATCTAGTCTTTGAAAGTATAAGATTTTGGCTTTAAAGAAAAACCTAAATATTTAAAATCCACAATTCGACTCACTAGAAGGGAATCATACATGATTTTTTGATGTTAATCATCATTCCAGTTGCAGATTGAAAGATAGATATTATATTTTGTAAAGTGCAATCATTATCCACAATATCTTCACAAAAAATGAGGATATCATCAAAAAAGAGGATGTGGGTAAGGGATTCTGCACCTGCTACGTGAATTCCTTTGAGGCCACCACTTTCTTTCACATGAATGCATAGTGCATAGACAACTTAAGGCTTCAGTAATCAAAAAAAAAATGGAGAGATGGGACAACCTTGACGAAAGCCACAAGAGGCTCGAAAGAAGGAGTTGGGAGAGCCATTTACAAGGAAAATGAAGGGCGCGGATTGAACGCAACCCATAATCCATGAAAAAAATTCAATGGAGATCCTAATCTGAATGAGTTAAAGTCTGAGGAATGTCCAATTTACTCTATCATAAGCTTTAGACAAGTCTAGCTTTAAGGCAAAGGATTGTTTTTTTTTTAAATGGATAGAGTGAAGGGTTTCCTCAGCTACAGATATAGCATCGTGAATTTGTCTCTAATATATAAACCCAAACTGTTCTTCAGATATGATGTTGCTTAAGATTGTCTTTAAACGTTGCGCAATAATCTTAGATATTAACTTGTAAATTAGATTGCAGCATGAGATAGGATGAAATTCGTCAAAATATGTGGGAGCGGATGATTTTGGAATCGGTGAAATGAAAGCCGAATTTAAAGAGCTCAGGACTTTCCCAGATTTCTGAGATTCCTTTATTACTAAGAGAAAATTGTCCTTTATTAAGTCAAATAATCGAAGATAAAATTTGATTGTAAGACCATCAGGTCTGGCATGGTTTCCTTTTTGGAAGCTTCTGAGAATATGTTCCAGCTCTATATCATCCACTTCCTTTGTGAGTGCTACGTTCATTTCATCCGTAATCATCCAAGGGAACAATTGAAGGACTTGTAAAATTTCTTGAATAGGGCATCCTACAGGAGCTGTAAACATATTTTTGAAATGAGAGATTCCAGCACTAGCTTTTTCATCAAAAGAACGAGCCCATGCTCCTGATGGGGATCTTATTTCAAGGATGGAATTTTTATTTTTTCGGTGAGTAGCAAAATGATGAAATTTTTTTGTGTTATTGTCACCTTCCTTGATCCAAATTTCTCTACTTTTTAAGTGCCATAATTTTTCTTCTTTATTGAGTAAATTTTGGCATTTAAGTTCTAGAGTTTTTAATGATTCCATCTCGCTTTCAGATAGGATACCTGAAGAATTCTGCAAAAATAGGTCGGCAATCTCAGCTTCAATAGAATTAAGGGAAGATTTTTTATTTTCTTTGTAAGTCCTAGCCCATACTTTTGTTAAATTTTTAATTTTTGATATATTTTCATCCCACATCTACATAAAATAAATCGAAGGAGAGGGAGTAAGATGAGTCCAATTGGAGAAAACGAGGGCCTTATAATCCTCTTCCAAAAGCCACGAGGCATTTAATTTCATAGGAGGAGGAGGCTTTGATTCAGGAAGGTTCAGAGATAAAACAACAGGATGATGATCAGAGAGGCCTCCAGTCCCCACACAAGCCTTAACTTGAAATTGTGAAGAAATTAAAGATCCAGAAATTAGAAAATGATCCAGTCTTTTTGCAATGGCTTCATCCTTTCTTGTATTGTTTCGCCAAGTAGGTTCCAATTTATTGGGCTGAACATCTATAAAACCGTGACAAGCTATCAGGGACAGGAGATAAGGAGCTAGAGGACCAAGTCTAGTAGAAAGGCCCCAGATTTCATTTAGGGAGAGCGTAAAATTTAAATCTCCACCCAATATAATATTTTGGGAGTCTCGAATATCAATAAAAACATTTGTCGAAAAAAGCCTCTTATTGGTAAAAGGTCCATACACATTAAGAAGAGTGAAAGAGTATCCCGATAGGGGATCATGAATGAAGGATTTGATGAAAGAGGGTGAAATGATAGAGGACAGGACAGAGATGGAAGGGCTAATAGCTCTGATAAGTCCCCCTGCTAGCCCCGTGGCATCGGCATAAGAAAAGGACTAGTATTTAAGCCATTTTAAAAGATACTCTTGAGCTCGAGACCCAGACAATTTCGTTTCTTGAAGGAATACGACATCAGGAGAGACAATTTTCCACAAATGCTTGAGGGATAACTGTGCAGGGGCACCCTCAAGACCCCTAATGTTTAAATAAAGGATGATCATTTCAGTCCCCTTTTAAGGGCGTTGCCTTCTCTAAGGGCCCTAAGGATAGTCTTTTGTTTCCTAGAGTGAACATCTAAAGAAGCATGATTTTGGGCTTTGGACAGAGCAGATTTACGACCAAGAATGATCTTTCTCAGAGTTTCCTTTGCAAGACCTCCCTTGATAGCCTAGTCGGGAATAACATGCAAGGGAGCTCAGGAGCGCAATTTTGCAGTACATGGGCTAGGGGAGGGGCGTTTAAGAGAGGAGATATGGAGACCCCGAGAAGGAGAAGCACAGGGAGATGCAGGAGGAAGGGGCATAGTGGGAGGGGGAGTGAAAACATAAATTTCAACAGGGATAGGGGAAGGAGGGTCACAGAGGGTAGAGCCGGAACAACCCAGAGAATTAATGATAGGATCAAGCTTGGAAATATTAAGAGGAGACGCATCATAATTCAAGGGATTACCTTTGACTGAAAGAGGACTGTCCTTCTGAAAAATGGAAAGAGAGGCCTAAGAATCAACCGCGGGCGCCATCATAAAGGGGGAACCTCTTGAAGAAGGTCACTCGATGTCCTGACCATCCTTTTTATGCCAGAATTTTTTGAATTTTGGTCGAGAATTATCAAGATAATTGCAGACTTGTGCCAGATGACCCACCTGTCTGTAGAGAAAACAATGGAAAGGCAGCTTCCAGTAATCCAATTTCTAAGTCCATTTGTTATCATGCATTTCCAAAATAATTCCTTCGTACGGACCATCCCTGACATCGAGTTCAACCTTAATTTTGGCACAACATCTGTCATACTTGGTATCCCAGTCATCTTCGAGTGAGACAAAGGTTCCAATTTTGTTTCCAATAGCTTTAAGAGTTTCTCATTGCCAAAAGAATTAGGGAAGGCCAGGAAGAATAACCCAGAATTTTTTTAAATTATGAGGAGAGCGATCATCATTGAAACCTACATCCCAATTCTGAAGGATTAAATGAGTCGATCCCCAGTTCTAGACACGATTTGTAAGCTTAAGTTTATCCTCCATAGAAAATATCTTAAATAGGAGCCATCCCCAAGATAGCTGATGAAAACCAGGAGAATAACCAAGTAGAGGCTGCCAGTGTTCCTCCAACCAACTTAAAATAGAGTCTCTAGTTTCCATTCGACCACAGAAACGACCAACCAATGTAGTTTATAAGTATAATGGGATATCAGAAATAGGAATGTCGACTCCCACCACCATCTTTGCCTCGACTTGTTTTTCCCTGATACTCTTTTTTCTATGCAAAGGAGGTTTTGACAAGTGCCGATGCCCTGCTTCATCATGAACGGATTGAGGCTCGAGCGAGGGAACGAGAGGGAAATTATGATCAGGGGTGGCTGATGGAAAAGCGACATCCGGCGGACCTTAAGGAAGAACTGTGCTGGCTACCCTTCACATGAAATCAAATTGGCCAGGGAGTACATCTCCAGTCTCAGGACTGAGCGAGAATTCTGATTCATCGTGATCCATAATGAGGAGGCACAAAGAAATATAATGAGGAGCGCCAGAGCGTGAGAACTGGCAGAGAGCGCCAAAACAGGGAAGAAAAAAAAATCCCAGACCTAAAGGATAAAAATCTAACCACCCATAGAGGAAAGACAGGAAAAATCACATGAGTGACCCAAGGTCAGCCCGCAAGGGTGCGAACCATAGAGTCCGAGCCGCAGAAGGCACGATCAAAAAACTCAACTATATATATATATATATGAACAATGAATGTTGGTCCAAGAGAGCTCTGAGACTTCATAGAAGATCTTGCTGATACATACCATCTAATCCATGAAAAACTATAACCATATGTGCAATGATAATTGCTAATGATTTCAATTTTATGTTGATCACAAGTTATTTTACTATTTTTTAAGTAAGCCTTTCATTTTTTATGTTGATAATAGTTTACAAGAATCTATATCAATCTAATAAATTGATATTGCAAACCAACTAATGTTTGCGACATGTCTGTAGGTGTTTCCATCCATAAATTTCTTACTCATTTTGTCTCGATATTTGTTATGAAACCAACTCTAAAAATAGAAGAAAAGAGAGATCAACGCCTTAGAAATAAGCCACTTCGAGGGGGCAACCTCCTTTAAACCACATAAATGAATAGTTCTTGGATGATACAAATGAAAAAACCTCCTTCTATATATAGGGGTCCACGGGGTCACAATATAATCCTAGCTGACCTAACAATAATAATGTAAGGGCACAGTAATAAAAAAATTGGGCTCACAGGGGTACAAAAATAACAATAAGGGGGTCACACTAACAACAATAAAGGACTACACTAATAATATAGAGACCTAACATGCCCCTCTCCTTCGAAAAAGTGTTGTCCTCAATGCTTGAGTAGCTCTGGGTGCTTTTGTATAAAATTCTCATCCTCCCATGTAGAATATTCAGTGGGTAAGTTCTTCCACTTGATGAGATACTCTAAAATTTATTGATTTCGTAGTTGTCGAGTTGTTGTTTCCGTGACTACTTTAGGTTCCAATATGATTTTTCTTTCCTCATCAAGTTTTGGCAATATTGTTTGAACTGGAATTTTTTCACCTATAACCTTCTTTAAGCATGAAACATGGAAAACTGGATGCACTCGTGAAGAAGCAGGAAGCTCCAATTTGTATTCCATGGTACCAATCTTTTGCAACACCTTGTAAAGACCATAGTACTTTGGCAATAATTTATTATCCTTCTTAGCTTGCTTGAGGGACATTTTTTTGTATGGTTGTAGCCGTAAAATACCCAGTCTCCTATATCAAAACTTCTCTCACTGCGATGTTGATTTTTTTGTTGTTTCATTTGATTTTGTGCCAAATTTAGGCTATCCTTTAAGAGTTAGAGAACTTCTTGTTGATGCTCGATGTGATCTTCCACTGCTTTAACCTTAGAATTTTCTCTTAAAGATGATGTGATGGACAATGGATGATATCCATAAAGTGCCATAAATGGGGTCATTTTTGCTGCAGTATGGAAGGAAGTGTTATAACACCATTCAGTGAGAGGTAACCACATGACCCATTATGCTTTTTATCATATACAAAAAAATTAAGATATCCTTACAAACATTTATTCACTATATTAGCTTGACCATTGGATTGAGGATGATAATATGAGCTATGAGCCACTTGAGTACCCAAACAAGAAAATAATTCCGTCCAAAAATTTCCACTAAAAATGGGATATTTGTCACTTAAAATAGTCTTTCGGTTTTGATGTAGCTTTTGAATTGTTTCCATAAATGCAGTAGCAACTGTACTTGCTTTAAATAAATGATATAATGGACAAAAGTGTGCATACTTGGTAAGTATATCAACTACCACCATGATGACACCCTTTCCTTCGGACTTAGGCAAACCTGTGATAAAATCCATTGAAATCTCCTCCCAACATTGACTTGGAATGGATAAAGGTTGTAGAATACCCAGAGTCTTAATTGTCTCAACTTTATTTTGCTGGAAAACCAAACATTTTGCCACAAACTTTTGAATATCAAATTTGAGGGCATCCCAAAAAATTTCTTTCTTCACCCTCTCGTAAGTTTTTAAAAATCCTGAGTGTCGTCCTAAAGGAGAAATTTTCAATTCCAAAATAATATTTTGTTTTATTTGGGAATTCTTACAAATATATAAGCGATCTTTGTACCATATGGAATCGTTTTTCCAACTAAATGTATCAGATGTACTAGGATATTGTTGCAACTTTTGAATGAGTGTCCATACTTGTTCGTCCTTCTTCCATTCATCCCTTGCTTCAGTTATCCAATCTCTTTGGATAATAGAAATGGCACAAAGAAATTATTCCACCTCTTCATTCTTTCTTGAGAGTGCATCTGCAACAACATTTAGCTTCCCTTTTTTGTAGATGATTTCAAATCCATAACCCAACATCTATGTGACCCATTCCTATTGCTCTTCTGAAGATAGTATTTGTTACAAAAATTGTTTAAGACTATCATGATCAGTTTTAACCTTGAAGTGTCTTCCCATTAGGTAAGGTCGCCATTTATTTAATGCATGTAGTACTGCTAACATTTCCTTATGATAAATAGCTTTCGGTAAATACTTTCCTTTGATTCGACAACTTTCGAAAGCAATGGGTCTTAATTCTTGCATTAAAACAGCACCGATTCCATTTCATGAGGCATCACATTCCAAAATAAAGTTTTTTGTGAAGTATGCCATTGGTAATACTAGTGCTAGGCACAATTTATCTTTAAGATGTTCAAAGGCCTTAGTTGCTTTAGGAGTACATGAAAATGCATCTTTCTTTAATAATGTTGTTAGAGGTGTTGCTATTCTCCCATAATTCTTAACAAACTTATGATAATACCATGTTATCTCGAGAAATCCTCGCAACTTCTTTATGGTTGTGGGGACTTTCCATTCCTTAATGGCTTTAATTTGTTTAGGGTCTACCTTAACACCCTCGTGAGACACAATATGACCCATATATTCCACCTCTTGTACTCCAAAGAAACATTTGTATGTTTTTCATATAATTATTTCTCCTCCAATAGTTTGACCACCATGTTAACATGTTGAACATGCTCCTTCAAAGACCTGATGTAGATTAGTATATCATCAAAAAATACTAGCACAAATTTTCTAAGGAAGGGTTTGAAAATGGAATTCATCAACCCTTTAAATGTAGAAAGTGCATTGGTAAGGCCAAAAGGCATGACCAAAAATTCATAATGACCCTCATGAGTTTGAAATGTTGTTTTCATAATATCTTCAGTCTTCATTCTAATTTGATGATATCCTGAACGAAGATCCAACTTGGTAAAATAATTTTCTCCATGTAATTCATCCAATAATTCATCAATCACAGGAATGGGAAATTTATCTTTAATAGTGAGCTTATTGAACTCCCTATAATCCGGACACATGCGCCATGATCCATCCTTCTTGTGCACCAATACTACTGAAGAAGAGAAAGAACTCTGACTAGGTTGAATTATACCAGCCTCTAACATTTCTTCAATCATACATTCAATTTATCTCTTTTGGACATAAGGATATATATAAGGCCTAACGTTTGAGGAACTCTTCCTAGAATCAAATGAATAGCATGATCATGATCACGAATAGGTGGGGGTCCTTTGGGAGTTTCAAACACCTTGGAATGATTGTCCAAGACTTTTTGGAGATCTAGAGAAATAGATGTTTTTGATGTTGGAACTTATAATGAGCATGATTGTGCAATTACGCCTCGTTGCTCTTTCTCTAGAAGCTTTTCCATGACATTAGAGATTATTATCTTTCCTGGATTCCCTACAATACCCTATGATTCCACTTCCTTTCCTTATGAAAAAAAATTCAAGAAAATCTCTTTAAAATTAAAAGCTATCGTCCCCAAATATTGTAACCATTGTACTCCTAGTACAACATCAACACCTCCCATTTTGGAAAGCTTTATACTATTCAATACATATTCCCCCATGGTTACCTTGGTATTATGGCATTTACCAAAGAAATTTATAGCTCCCCCATTTGCAACCATCACTTGGCATTCTGGTGCTGGGTATAGGAAACAATTCAATTCCTTGGCTACCTTACAATGAATAAAATTATGGGTACTACCCGAATCTATCAACACTATTACCTTTTTATTGTTGATATGTCCTTATATCTTGAGAGTTTGAGGAGTGGTAATTCCTGCCAATGCATTACACAATATAGTCAGACTCATTTCTTCTTCTTCTAGGGTTGGTTCATGGTGTATATCCTCTTATTTTGAAGTTTCTTGATCATTTGTTTCCTCCTCTTCACAATCTATGTAAACTAATTTCTTCTCAGCACACTTATGACCTTTAGTGTAATTGTTATCACAACTGTAGCAAAGCCCGTTTCCTCTTTTTTCTTCCAATTGTTGTGGTGTCAACCTTGTAGGTTGTGGATGTCTAGGAGTAGAAACACTTCCATATTTATATATGTGAGTGATAGGGTTCCTTGTCGCCATAATTTTACATTCAATTTTTCTAGCCAACTTGAATGCCTTCTCCAATGAATCAGGTTCCCAAACGTGAACCTAATGTTGGATGTTATCCTTTAAAGTCCCTATGAAGGCATCAATTCTATGTTCCTCTGGAATAGTAGTTACCCTTATATTCAATTTTTGGAAGTCCGCAATATGCTCCCCCACTGAACTCTTTTGTTTGAGATTTATCAATTGGATAAAAAAGGTGTTGCTCTTTGTGTCCTCATAATGTGCTATTATTTCCTCCATAAAAATTGACCAAGTGAAAATATTTTTACGGGAGAAAAGCCATCCATACCATACAAATGTATTTTTCTCTAAATATAAAGTTGCAATGCATACCTTTTGTGTGTTTCTCACATTATTGAGATCAAAATATTGCTCCATTTGTAGTATCCATGTTACGGTATCCTTGCCATAAAACATCCTCATATCGATCTTTGTAATATGGTGGGTCTTCCATCCAACATTAGAGTTTATGAAATCATGATTAACATTTATTTTGTTCTCATCATGTGTTTCTTCTATTATCTTTTCGCCATTAAGAAAAATTTCTTGTATCAACTTTTTCGAAGCTTCTGTGTATGCTTTTAGATCATTCTTCATGTTTTCGATCTGAGCTTCCATGTCATCCATCTTAACTTCCATGCCAATTTCCATGCCATCCATCTTAGCTTCCATGTCATTCTTCAAACCATCCATCTTAGCTTCCATGCCTTTCTTCAAACCATCCATCTTAGCTTCCACTCCTTTATTCAAACCATTAATCTTAGCTTCCATGCCTTTCTTCAAAGCTTCCATTTCATTTTTTGTTGCTCTTTGCGAGATCGAAATTTGGTGCACTTGCTGTTGTATTTTTGATATTCCATGTTTCACTTCTTTGCCTTCATGAGTCATAGTAGAGCCTTATGAAGGCTTAGTGGGTGTTGAATTCGTTTTAGGGGGAATTGTATAACCCAATACTAATATATATTTTACAATATGCCCTTGGAATCGATTCAAACTGATTTTTCAAACAAGACTT
Organism: Pinus albicaulis; assembly: GCA_034641835.2. Lineage (NCBI taxonomy): Eukaryota > Viridiplantae > Streptophyta > Pinopsida > Pinales > Pinaceae > Pinus > Pinus albicaulis. Next base: position 565,577,567 of record CM076573.1, on the reverse strand, counting down.
ATGCAATTCGGAAAAAACAATACACACTTTTTTCTTACTATTGAGGGGCACGATATTGAAACTGAATTATCTATGTTATTTAGGATCTTCAATATCTGAAATTTGGTGTTGTAGTATCCCTCTGAATCTTCTTTCTCATGCCACAAATCTGACATGATTTATATTCTTCAAGGCAAAGTTATGTCGAATATCCTAGAATGACCTAATTATGGACTAGTTCAGTAGGGCGAACTTGTACGGTGTTCCACGTGTCTCTGGTTCCTCCTTCGGCTCTGAAATTGATACACAAGAAACTATAGTCTATGTAATTGTGGCCAATTTTTACATAATTCCAATCTGATTCTCAGAGAGAAATGAAATTCGAGAGTCTTAAAAAACCCTAACTTCCATAGATCATATCTCTGAAAATTTTGTGAACCAAGATATGAAATTTTTACATGCAGTTCCTTAGGATTTCAGCTTCACAGGATAAAAATTTCAGCTTCTGAACATTCGTAGAAAAAAATATATAGTGAAAATTCCACGATGACCTATTTGGAGCAGCAAAACCCTAGAATCCAAAGCTCTGATACCAAATGTTATGAAACCAGCTCCAAAAATAGAAGAAAAGAGAGATCAACGCCTTAGAAATAAGCCACCTCAAGGGGGAAACCTTATTTACATTATATAAATGAAAAATTCTTGGATGATACAAATGACAAAACCTCCTTCTATATATAGGAGTCCATGGGGTCACAATATAATCCTAGCTGACCTAACAATAATAATGTAAGGGCACAACAATAAAAAAATTGGGGTTATAGGGGTACAACAATAACAATAAGGGGGCTACACTAACAAAAATAAGGGACTACAATAGTAATATAGGGACCTAACAATATTGTTAGCTAATAGTGAAAGAAATATAGTGCATAGTGATCAAGGTATTTCTTTGAAGTGATTGACATAGGAGTTTGAAACAAAGAGAGAAAAGGTAGAAAAAATAGGGTTAATGGAACAAACTTCCAGACTTCACAGTGTTCATAGGTGGGCATACAATTTAGCAATCATTTCAAATAATGGTATTGTGATAATTTGGGAATTGGCATCTTTGTACTAGTTAATTCAACATGTTTCAGTTTTGAAGATTGTAGGCTATGTTACATGTGTTTGAATAGATATCAGTAGTATTCCATTGATGGGTGAAATTTAAATGGACATTGTGAATGGTATCATCTTAAAGTAGAACACCAAGTCGAATGCTATAAAAATCTTAGTAGATATGTAGTCTTATTCTTATTTAAATAATTTGTTGGAATTTTAATGGAATGTCAATAATATAACCTTCAATGGATATGATGTCACAAATATTGTCTCCGTTAAATTAAAGTAATTCATGAGCAAGGCCATTGTGGGACATTGATACCCAATAGTGTCCATTAGTATCCATGAGCATGCTATGACCAGTATGATGGTTTTGAGGTAGGTATATGCCTTGGTTTTTTGTATCTTCCAATGCAAGGAATCCTTGCCAGGGGATGGATCGCCGAGGATAGGGGATGCCGAGAAACTTGGAAGGTGATTCACTACATTGGAAGGGGTTACTAGATTTCCTAAGGCACTATGTAGAAGAGAAGGGAAGTTTGGGGAATGGATATTTTTTTGTCATTAGAATTTCTAGATGGAATCATATGCACATTGGGAGAGTTCCTTGGAGAAATGAGACGATAACTGTTCATTGACGGTACAATAGTGCAAGATTGTAGTGTTGGACATTGGATGCCAACTTTGCCTATGAAAATAGATTTTGAACTTCCTAGGAAGGATTTTAATCCTGGTACTACTTTGAGGGTGGCAATGTGAGCCTTTGGATTCCCTTTTTACTGATACGAGCATCGTATCCTTTTATTTCTTGGTTGAGAAAATGTGTATATGTGTATACTATTGTAAATATCGTAATGAGATGTGTTATAAAGGTCGAGTACACGGTATGATTTTCATGATAATTTTTTCTTTTGAATAGGTTTTTCATTGTAAATAATGCATCGAGCTATGATATAAATCTCCATGAGTAGTTTGTTGTCTTACAACAGTTTTACTGAGGTATATGTGCAATTGAATAGTGAGAACGGTGTCCCAAAAGGGGGAGGATTCTATAAAAGCCCCAGTGAAAATTCCATGTAATAAAATTTAATAAAGGAAAAAATAATAACCATCGTTGATGGGACACTTATTCTAAGCTAAAAACATCAGAATGGGTGTTCACTTTGGTTATTATGGCCAAAGGAAATTGGCAAAGGTAATGGAAAATTCTTTGAAAGACATGAGGCATTAATTGGAATTTGATTTATGTAAATAATGGAAAATAGGAGAAAAGGAAGGTGAAAGGTCGTAGGTTGCATATGAGGAGGAAAGTGAAGGAAACTAATGGAAAATGAAGAAAATAGAGGCCTCGCTAATAAAAAGGCTTTATAGGATCAGTTGGAAAGCATTTTCACAGACTTATGCCTCTCTCATTATTACCTCTCTCTCTCACTCTTGGACACTTCGATTTTCTTGGATCATTTTGGAATTTGACCAACAAAGGAAAAAGAAAGCAAGAAGAGGGAGGAAGAAAACAAGGAAGAGTAGTATCAAGCAGTTATAGTGAGATTCTTTGCAGGTATGGATTTGTGTGTGTGATTTACTTGATAGATCTGGTATGCATGTTATATCATGTGGTTCTTTTCTCTCATGACATGGGTTTCTCCAGGTGTGACAACTTTTTTAGCCTACCCTTCCATTTATGAAGAGCCTTAATGAGATGGGTTCTCATGTTTGGTTGAGCTAGATTGTCGGATGGATTCAAAACTGAGTGAGGTGGATCTCTGAAATGAAAAACACATGGCCTATTGATATCTGAACCAAACTATGTATCATGGTAAATTCGCTAGCCTAGTAAACCTTGAACCAGACTGTGGGTTACGGTAAATCCAAATTGTGTCGCTCAGTGGGCCTACGAATCCTCGACCTCTGAATGGCAGGATATAAAGTAAATCCTAGAAGTGTTTTACCTCGGTTTAGGACCTAATGATATGGGATGGATTGTAGTAAAGCCTGAGAGGTGGGTGATCTTCATTTGGGCCTAGTAGTCACGGGATGGAATTCATGGTCAAGCCTAGAGAGTATGTCTCGGTTTAGGGCCTAGTGATCCCTGACTCAGACTGTGGATTGCAATAAAGCCTGACATACTAGAGACAGGAAAATTCATCACGATGTAGGTGGATAAATACAATATCATTCCTTCTTGTTTGGTTCTTTTTGGTTGGTTATTATTCCCACATTCATGCTTGGAATATGGCACAGGGAGTGATTGGCTTAAGAGAGATTTGGCTCAACCAATCTATGGTTGAGTGGAACATGCAATTCCCACCTCCAGTGGGTTTTTTCACTCATTAATGAGAATCTAATTCCTTTGGTATTTGAAGTATAATTTCACTGGTTATTATCTCGATTCTAATCTTCTTGTATCCATTTTTTTCTATTGTTATTATGCTAGTTATAAGTGTGTATTTTATCATTGATTATGTGTTTTTATATCCATTTTTTTACTTGTAAATGAATACACAATGTATCTATGGTTAAAATTTTATTACAACTTATGATGTAGGGCAGCCATGGTTCTTAGCGATTCTCATATAAGTATGTGACCCCTATGCTCATTTCTATTGTTTACACCCGTAGATTCAATGTTTGTGACATGTTGACAAAATTCATGTCATGGCTAGGAGGGGTCTGGATGAGTTCTTACTGATGGGATTTCTTTTGTGTCATTTTATTATTGTTATTTATCATATTTTAACTTTTCACTACAAGGAAAAGACCCTCTAGCGAAGGTTATAAGGAAGGTTTTTAGTGTTATAAAATTTGGCCAAAATTGTCAAAAAAACATTTGAAACAACATCCATTTATGGTTATAGAGGTTTTGGTGGAGCTTTTAAAGGAAATTAAACACAATTAAAAAAAAAATGGGCTTCCGGAGGTTATTACTGATGTTTTTCATCGGTGTGCTACTCTGGATTTAACGCACTGATGCGTACATGAAGACAGCGCCCCGGGTTGGTCTCAGCCGAACGCACCGGGACATTTAGGTGTAAAAACACACTGGGCGTAGTGTTGGTCATACAATGCATGGGGCCGTTCTAATTGGTCTTGGGATTTGTGTAGTGCCCATAGGTTGTATCAATGCACCGGTGCGTATACTCATATAAAGGCACCGGTGCATCGTATCATAGAAAGGCACCGAGATTTATAATTGGTATCGGTATTCGTGCAGTGCCCACTGATCCTAAAAATGCACCGGTGCTTATAGACACATAAACGCCTCGGTCTGTAGTATCACACAAATGCACCGACATTTATAACTGATATCGATATTTCTGCAGTGCCCATAGATTATACAATGACACCGGTGCGTATAGACAAATAAACGCACCGGTCGACAGTTACTAACACGCACTGATTTTCATTTTGGTTTTTTAGAAACATCGACTTGTGACAGTCCAATTATTGTGATTTTTTTAAATTCATTATTCATCAAAAGTCGACACATCTTATAACAATATTCATATTAATTACATTTTTATTAATACATTTGAATGTGACGTTTGGATTAATTTGTTATATCATATCATAATTATTGTGGTTAAATTTTAAAATTCATTATTCATCAGAAGTCCACACATATATATCTTATAACAATATTCATATGAATTAAATTTTTATTAGTGCATTTGAGAACGAAAATGGAGAATGCAATAGAATAAATTAAAACATATTTTATGATTATATATATATATATAAGATAGTCTTTATTATACAAAATGGGACAGTTATTGGTATCCCTTTGTCTTTCAATTGGGACACTATGTCCATTACATTAAACAAAATGTCTGATTTCACATACATATTTCAAAAAATAAAACGTCTTTCTTTGATATCCAAACATAGTGATCATCATTCTTCACTTGAATTGTTGTCACTGCTAGAGCTACTTCCATGACTTGGGTTATTTTCAGGAATGTTTTGTTCACAGCGTTGATTGTTTTCTTCTTCTTCACCTTTCATCTACAAACATAAAAATAAACTGAAATGAGTGTATATACATTGGTGAGAATAATGAAAATTGCAATATTAAATAATATACATCAATGTAAATTGAAAAGAAATATGGCGTACCATAGCAACAATTGACTCATAAACTATAAACATCCTTTCAAAACCATGTACCATTCCATCTTTCAAAATTTCATTTGTTGGCACAGTTCCATACTTTGTTTCCTGCAAGTTTTATACCCCATAAAAAATCATATATCTAATATAAAAGATTTTTTTTCTATTATTTATAGATAGATCTAAGTAAAACAAGATCGATAGATGCTAACAAATTCCACAATTAATTTCTGATATGCAACATATATTCACAACCCATATTTAACCCAATTTCAATCAATTCGTGTGATGGTTCTTCTTTGTATGTTAGCACCTGTTTTAAGACATTCAATGATGATTTTTGTACAACAACTTAAAAAATACAAAAATGAAATGTAGTTAAATTGTTATAAGGAAGCAACAATTATTCACAAACTTAAAGATCAACCATTTTCTTCCTTTTCGTCATGTTTTATGTGATGAATGGGTTCTATTTTCTTTTCTTTTCCGCAATAAAATTCTTGAAAATCAATATTTAATGCTAAATTGTTTATTTATTGTACATAATGATCGAAAAATTCAATGATTACATATTACATTTGAAGCACGTTGTTGTTGAGATGGCTCCTCCTCCGATGCATTTTTGTCCATTTCATTGACCATCTCCTTGTACACCTTTTTGGACATTCCTATTAGCATTTTCTAATATAATCTCATTCATCTTTTGAGATTTTCATAATCTTCTTGAAAATGTAACATGACAATAAAATATTTAATTTTTGTATTGACATATGAAAAGTAAATATAACAAAAGTGATATTTATAAATAATTATGGACAAACATTTAAAGGAATATTACTTTTTCATTCCTTCTTTTTTTTGTTGTAGGTTTTTGCTATTAAAAGTCTCACATGTCTTATTGACCAATTCTCTGGAAACTCTTCCTGTAGTTTAGATAAAATTTGGTTCTTGGAATCATTGGATTTATTTTTGTATTGTAAGTGGAAAGAACGTCTATACATTCGTTCCACTAGATCCCTTAAACTTTTGTAAAAGTTTTCCCCCTTTCGTTAACTTCCAACACCATTCCATATGAGCTAAGGAGCAATTCATTTTCATTTGCATGTTCTATTTTTTTTCTTTTCTTAGAACAACATTCATTTTCTAAGTTGTTGGTCCCTGTAGAACATTAAACATATGTGAATTAATAGATTGTTTGACACATGTTGTCTAATAATTTTAAGTATATTATTAATGATAATTGAAAAAGGAAACTCATATTGGATCGAGAGTATTTGTTTCATTCAACTTATTCATCCTTTTGCAATTTTTCCATTAAGCTTTTACGCTCTTCTGGTCCTAGATCAAAAATAATCATATCAAGCTTCATCATTTTGTGGCTCTGCATGATACAGAGCAAACAATACATATAGTTCAAAAATAATATTTTTTATAAAGAATTTACAAAGAACTTGCTTTTTTTTCCTTTCTTGATGTGTTATCAGTATTTTTTTTAATTTATCTCTTGTCACTCATTTCTTTATCAATCTGAAACCTGTACCATATCATTCATTAATATATTTATAAATAAATTCTCAACTTTTCAGGTGCAAAATAAATCTCAAGACACCTGTGCGCCTTTCATGATGTACACACCGCGACTAGTGTGATAAATCGTATGATGCATTGGGTATTATAAACGCACCAAAAAAATAGTGTAATAGATTTTAGGTGTGTGGGGTGTTATGAACGCATCGCAAAAACAATGTGATAGACCGTACGGTGCTATCCTCGTAAAACGGAGCATCGATGCCCTATTTCAGATATGGTGCACTGATTTAGAAAAATTGATTTCAATTTTTTTATTACACAATACTTGCGCGATGCACTGTATAATACATCGCACTGGTGCGCTATGGTACGCAAGGTGCACCGATAAAGAAAAATCCATTTTTTCAAAAAATTCACGCAATGGCCAAATGGATTGGGATCCGACTATGCAAGTCGTCCCGTGGGTTGGATGTCAATTGAAAATGAAAAACCCTAATTATAAAATCACAGAAACAGGGATAGGAAAGGGAAAAAACAAAAAAATGAAGGGTTTAGGGTAAAAATGGATAAAACTGTAGAAAAAGTAAAAAAACTGCAGAAAAAGTAAAAAAAATAATCAAATTTAATCATGACATGGTTTGAAATTCTATGATACAGGGTTTGAATCACCAGAGGTTTGGTTTCGGATTGTCTGAATACTTCTGTTTGAACGTATTTCGCTGCTCCACAGTGCCCTCGTGCTCTCTTGCTCCAGCTCTATCTCCTGCAAATATCTAGCTGAAAATTTTAGCAAAAATAGTGAAATAATGAAAAGTGTTTAGTATTTAAAGAATTATTTTATCAAATTAGATTTTTGAAAATATTTTTCCACCTATTTTTCAAATTGCTACTTTTTTTCACTTAAAGAAAATAGAGTTGTTTTTTTTATTATTTGCGTTTATTCATGACCGGTGCGGAAGAGTTGGGAAGCACCGGTGCATCTAATTAATATAATGCACCGGTGCGTGTTATGATGATAAACACATCGGACTGTATAAAGTTCTTTTTTTTGTATGTAAGATCATAATAAAATAATGATAATTCTAAAGTACATGAATTTATTTTCATTATTTTCTAAACTTTATTATGTTACAAAAATTCATGTTATTCTAGATTTCTTTTTTTACAATTATTTGCAAATTTACAAATTTAAATATTTTAATAAAATAATTTCACGTTAATACAATTAAAATTTTCACTTTAATAGAATTAAAATTTTACAAATATATTATATACAATTACAATTATAATTACAATTACAATTACAATTACAATTACAATTTTACATTAATTTCACATACAATTACGATTAGAATTACAATTACAATTTTAATTTTACATACAATTACATTTACATAGAATTACATTTACAATTTAACATAGAATTACATTTACAATTACAATTACAATTTTACAAATATTTTACATACAATTACAATTTTAGAATTTTACATACAATTACAATTTTACAATTTTTCATATATACAATTACAATAATTTCACAATAAATTAAATTTTACAATTACAATTAAAATTTTACATACAGTTACAGTTAAAATTACAATTACAAATACAAATACAATTTTACAATTTTACATACAATTAAAATTTCAATTTCAATTATAATCACGACATAATATTTAATAAATATCATGGTCATTTAATATTAAATTAATTAATAAACATCATCACGATCATGATAACCATCGTACAAACATCATATTCGACTAAAAGACACATTCAAACATCAAATTAACATTATATATTAACATCATCACAACAAAAACATCAAATATGTACATCTCATGTCAAATAACTCATGCTTTCACATATACACATCTATCTACAAGAAAAACATTAAATGAACATATCTAACATGACCTAACAATATGCGCCACATCAAAATGATCACCAACATGTAAATTAAGTACAACTACAGCATGAACATAAAATACATGGACCATATATATATATATATATATATATATATATATATATATATATATATATATATATATATATATAACTGAATAATGTTAAAAATATACAATTGTAATATAAATTTCATGGATCAGCTGGGGGTAGTACTACAACATCAATAGCAGTACAAGTGGAGGCCTGTTCAATAAAAGGTGCAGCCTCGACGGTCGACGGTTGAGCCTGCTCATGATCATGACTAGTACTCATGATGGATGCATCAGCTGGTGATAGTACAACATTAATATAAGAAGTAGTAGTGGAGGTCTTCTCAGTAAATAGTGCAGCCTCGACAGTCGATGGTCCAGCCTGCTCATGATCATGACTAGTACTGATGGATGTTGTAGCCTGCTAATTGGATGTGGTCGATGGTCCAGCCTCATCTCCATTATGACTGCTAGATGCTGTTAGTCGAGCCTCATTCTCATCAGGCGCAGTGCGAGGTGAATGATCATGAGATGATGATTCGCTACTTGCGGACTGTCCATCATGTGTCGCGGCTCGACTACGCCTATAGCGTGCAACAGTCCTCCTCAGTCGCGCAATAGTTGTCGTAGCTCCTACGACATGCTGCATCAGGTTGTACATGTCACGCGACATGCCTCTCCACATCCGTAATAGCGTATCATCGGCTTGTATGTCTCTGTAATGAGCGGGCCTAATGCCCGCATCAACAATAAATGCACTGAGTTGGTTGCCCAACTTCATCCTATATCTAGTCTCAGGTGGACCGCGCCTAGCAAAAGGCGGTACCAGTGCACCAGCAGGAGCATGTCTCTCTGCTGCACTGACCTCATCCTGATCATGATCCTCAGCATCGGCCATGTCCTGATCATCATCAAGATCCACACCTAGATCATGTGGTGGTTCTGGCATCTCCTCGCCATCAAAAGAGCCAATGTATGCAAAATATATATAAGTGCACAACAATAATTAGACAATTTCATTACACAATTTAATAAAAACAAGTTAAATAACATGTTAGAATAAATATAAATAAAATAGTAAAATTACCTCTATCATCTGGCAGCTCAAAATCTCTGAAGAGGATGTTGGCACACCCTCGCCAATCTAATCCAGCATAAGGACATGGGACCATAATGAAAGGATGCAGCCCGTCAACACTGGCTAGTAAATCCAGTGCATCATGTGATATCCTAGCTGGAAACATAGTGTCTCCCCTCTTTGGCATCATCTGCCCCCACATGTGCATCCGGGCCTCCAACATCGATCTACGAGGCTGTCGAACAAAACTAGATCTCATCTCTGGAAACCTCTCAAAAAATAAACAAAACAACTCTGAAGAAAAAGGGAAGTTGACCCTCCCTTTTGCATCAACATGACATCTATATAAAGTCATACAAAACTTCCGCAAAAAAATGGCAGACCACCTAACAAGTCATGGATCCTATACTAAAGAATCAGCATAATATAAAAGTGAGCAACTAATGCATTGCCCGTCACTGATGTTGTGCAAAATGGTCGAAATAATAAGTGAGAGGCACTGCACGTCCTTTCTACCAAATGCACCTATACGTAACTGACCTCCAGGTACCTGAAACTCTAAAGGAGACAATACATGTGCTCCAATGTATATCTGGGAGTAAACTAACTGACTCCCTGCTACACAACCAGGTGGTACCTCTGAGAATGAGGGAAAATCCACCACTCTCCTCGATAGCCCTATAATAAAACAAATATCCTCCTCAATGGGTGGGTACCACTGGTCAGGACCAACCTTGAAAGCCTCTCGGTGGGCATTCCACCTACATACAAGGTATCTCAAAAAAACACTATGGGCCTTTAGGGAAGTAGCCTCCTCATAGAAATTTAGGAGGCCTACATGCCTAAGGATCCCCTGGGTGTATATGCTATAATAGGGCGAGGGTATGCATCTCTCTCCCTCTCTCGGGCCTCCCATTAGAGAATCATATCATACTGTTCCGCCTGTTGTTGTTGTTGTTCCTCCTCTTCTCTCTGAATCATTGACATATTAAATCATTTATTTTATTAAAATAGACATGTATTTAGGAATACACATATATATTTTTTTTTCAAAAAAAAAAAAAAAAGACCAATCGGTGCGCCACAAAAACAGTCACGCACTGGTTCCGGTGTGGCTTAAGTTTGTAGCACACTGGTGGCGATGCCCCAAATTAAATACAATGCACCAGCCTCGGTGCAGCTCAAATTTTTCAAGCACCGTTGCCTATATCTAAGGTCAAAATAGCAGTTCACTAAATGAAATATACGCCCCAGAGTGTATATTCATGTCAGCGCACCGACTTCCTGACAATTACATAATCGACAGTGCGATCTATTACCCGTCCACATCGTTGACCCTTTCGGAATGCCTAATGCGGTGTACTAACAGACACCAGGGCGAATAATACCGTCAACGCACCGCACTGCAATTCCCATGGTCAATAGTGCACCTTGCTAAATGAGCGCACCACATATTTTTTTTAATTTAAAATTATGTGGGGTGCCTTTCGGTACCACCCTGGCAATGGTGCGGATACCATCAGCACCGATGGCAGTACGACCTGTAAATTTTATAGGCAGCACCGCTATCCGGTGTAAGCCGAACGGCTCCCACACACCGCACGACAATTTTTTTTTCCTTTTTTAATGGTCATTTTTAAGGTTATTTCAAATTCTAATCCGCTAAAAGCCTTAATTATGGAAAAACTAGAAAAATACTAGTACATTTCGCCGTCTAGGAGGCGTATTGGTTGTAAAATTTGTAAAAGAAAATTTTCCCACCATTTTTCAAAATGCAAGCTGGAGATTGGTGGCCAATGCGGAGCAGAAGTGCGTGCAATGGGTAAAATGAGAGCACCGATGTCAGGGCGGCTCAAAGAAGGGAAATGGCACCGGTGCTTGAGAGCTTTGGAGCACTAAGGAAAGTGAAAAATGCAGTTTTTTGGCCGTAATTTTTTTTTATTTAACCCTGTTCCGATATGCAGGATTTTATAGGCGCACTGATACGCTTACTTACAACTGCACCGGGCGGTGTCAGATTTGGCGCGTTGTTTATGATGCACCAGGGCAGTTCCCTAACACCACACCGGGTTGTTTCAGTTTTGGCACGATGTTTTGATGATGCACCGCGGCGAAATATTCGTAAAGCACCAATGTAGAATAATCGTAAATAATTGGTATTTTGGCCTTAATTTTATTTTTTTTAAATTTATTTCGATGCGTGATTTTTTTAGGCACACTACTTCTCTTGGATAAGAACGCACTAGCACGTTTCTGTTTTGGCGCGGTGTTTTATGATGCACCAGCACAGAAGAGTTGTGAAGCACCGGTGCATTACCGTAATAGGACGCCCCGGGCGGGTGTGTACATCACGCACGTTGTCTGCTATGCCAATTTTTTGTGCACGCGCACTAGTGCTTTCTATGGTAAAGCACACCGATAATTGAGAGCTCAAGAGCAATGGAAAAATGAAAAATCCTGGTTTTTTGCCATAATTTTTTTTTTTATTTAACCCTTTACCAGTGCGTGTGGTTTATAGGCGCACCGGTTCTGTTTCTTACGAACGCACCGGTAGGTTTGTGTTTTGGCACGTTGTTTTATGATGCACCCGTGCAGTTTCTTTCTACTGCATCGGGCAGTTTTGGTTTTGGTGTGGTGTTTTATAATGCACTAGCATGGAAGATTTTTGAAGCACCTGTGCTATAGAATAATACGACGTATTGGGTGTGTGTGTACAGAGTGCACGGTGTCTGATGTGCCAATGTTTTGTGCACACCGATGCTTTCTAGATTCAAGAGCGCGGGTGCTACATTTAATGATAAACGCACCGAGCAGAAGACATCCGCAAAACCCTCTGCCCGCCAACCTCCTCCAGTAACCTTCGCTAGAAACAGATGTATGTGGTTATTTTCTGTGGGGTTCCTAAAAAACATCCGTTAGAGGGTCTTTTCCTTGTAGTGTTTCATGAATTTTTGGGCATAACATTAGGTTTTGGGCATGAAACGTTGGCTCACATTTCGGGGATGCGGGCACAAAACTGAGTATTTGGGGCATTGGCCACTGGCGTGCAATGTTATGCATGCAAATATAGCCTCCTAGGCACTAGCATGCAGTGTTGTGCGTATGGCTATGGTTCAAAGGGGGTTAAAATTTTAGTGTTCCCCAAGGGTAAGAGGCCTAAATGGTTGGGTTACCTCCTAGGGGTGTTTTTTTTTTGTACAAGGTTTGTAGGTTGCGTTTCCAATCGGTTCCACTTCCTTAATGTCACATAGGAGGTCAAACCTCATTATAGTAGCCTCTTGTCGCATTTTTACCCTCGTTGGTCAGTTACTTGGGTATATGTGGGAAGGGGGTGTTACATATTTCTTGAGATTAAATAAGTTATTTTCATGCATTAAAATAGAACTATTATGCTAGATATTTCTTGAGAGGAAATAAGTTATTGCGTGCAAAAAAAACTTATTTTAACAGAAGATGCTACAAATGCAACAAGAGGAGCCATATGGAAAATGACTGCCTGATAACAAAGAGTGTGGTCAAGCTCATGGTATATATAGATTTCATCAAGGTAATTCAATTTATGGAGTTTATAAGTTATCTAATAAATTAGAATATTTTGTCTTACTGTCTACTCTCTCTTTTAATGCTTATTGCAAAGACGTTTGGTGTATTGATTTTGGTGCAAGTAAACACATGTCTCTTCATAAAAATATTTTCAAAGAGCTTAAGCGAAGCTCATAAGATTTAGTATTTTTGGATGATGATCAATCTCGTGAAGTGAAAGGAGTAGGGACTGTTCCTAGGGACGGTAGCACTAATAAATAATTTTTTTATATTCTTGGTCTTAAGAACAATTTACTCTCTGTTAGTGTTATTGTCTATCAAAATATTGAAATAAAATATGATAAAAATAGTTGTACTATCATAGATTGTAAGAATGGAAGGCGATATTAAAGGTACTTGAGATCATTCTATGTTATATTATTTATAGGTATAGTTGATCATAGAACAATTATGCATGATCATGGAACAATTCTAGATTTATGATAGAGAAGGTTTGGCGATCGAAATCTAGAAAGCCTAAAGAAAGTGCGGAAGATGATAATAGACATTCCACAATTTATTATAAGTAAAGGAAGTGTTTTTATGCATGTGTCATGGGGTTATATCATAGATATCCTTTCAATGTAGATGATGGTAAACCTATAAGGAAACCTATTTATCTTATTCATGTTGGTATGTGGTCCTATGGGTACTCGTCCTATCAATGGATACTTGTATTTTTTTTACTTTGATAGATGATGCTACCATAAAATGTTGGATTTATTTCATGAAGCATAAAAATGAAGTGTTTGATGAGTTTTGTGAATTCAAATTCATTGTTGAAAATATAATTAGATGTAGCATAAAAACATTAAGAAGTGATAATATTGAAGAATACAGGTCTAATGATTTTATTGCTTTTTTTAAATGACCTGGGATTAGGAGGGAGTTTCCTATTCCTTACACTCCTCGATAGAATGAACTTGTTGTGAGAAAGAATAGGAGTATTCCTGAAAAAACAAGACGCATGTTGGAATAATTCGGTATTCCTCATTTTCTTTGGGTTGAAGCATGTAAAATTGTGGTATACATTTTGGTTAAGTATCCTCATAAATCGTCCATGGATGTTACACTTTGGGAAGCAATTATAGGAATAAAACTATTTGTTCATCACTTCAAAATATTTGGTTCACCTGCATATGCATATATACCTTCTCATCTAAGAACCAAACGTGGAGCTACCAACAAAAAGAGGAGTTTACAATGATTATCGCAAAGCATATAGAATTTTCATTCCTATTGAAAGAAAGACCATTTTTATGTATGAATCTTATTTGTGATAAATCTATTTTTAAAATATCATCTAACAATTTTGATAGGGAAGTGTAGCTAGAAGTCATAGATGAAGTAAGAAATGAATTCATTGAAAATGACATCAAGTGGGAATAATTAAATGAATTGGGTTGTAGTGACCACCAAGAATATCAATAACAAACAAGGGAGAGACCCATATGGATAAAAAAACCTCCTGCAACGTTCAGATTTGAAATATTAGAACATGCTTAAATTGACTCCTCATGCGGGATGTAGTTGAATTAGAATCCCAAATAGAGGGTATGAATATAATTTCTTTTCTCTTTATCGGTAACTTGGTTGAAAATTAGCAATATATATTTGAAAAGGCTTATATTCAAAACATTGGGTTGAACCAATGTACGAAGTGTATGAAAGCATTATAAAAATTGATATGTGCAATTTGATTCCTCTTCATGCGGGAAGAAAATTGTTGGTCGTAGATGTTTATTTAAGCTGAAACATAATGTTGATGGGTATATTGAAAAGTATAAAGCTAGATTTGTTTCTAAAGTTTTTAGCCAAAAAAAACTCACCTGGATTATGGAGATACGTTTCCACCTATTACATGATATACTACCATTGGATGTGTGCCTCCCTTAGCCACTAGTTATAATTAGAATATTCATCATATGCGCATAAAGAAACATTACCAAATGGTTTTTTTGGGAAAAATTTTACATACAACAACCACATGGGTTAGAAGTACCTAGTTAAAGAAGGCCTCGTATGGACTTAAACAAACCCCTCATGCATGGTAAACTCATATTGATAGGTGGTTTCATATAATTGAAGTAAACAAATAGATTTTTAATGTTAATTTATACGTTCTATGTGAAGGTGATAACATTTAGATAATTTTTTATGTATGTGAATGATATTATTCTAAGAGGAAATGATGACTACTTAATTTATTGGATGAAAAATGAATTATATGATGAATTTGAAATGAAATATTTCGATTCTCTTCACTATTTTCTTGGTTTAGAAGTTTGGGAAGATAAATATCAATTTATTTTAGTCGAATCCAAATATGGAGTGGATATTTTCAAAAAATTCTAAGTTGGAAGGTTGTAAATTTATCTCTACTCCCATGGATCCTTGTGTTAAATTAAGAATTAATGAAAAAGTGAAGAAGTATATGCTACTATCTATAATAAATTGATTGGTAGTCTTCTTTATATATATATGTAATACTCATATTGATTTACAATATCTTGAAAATGTTTTGAGTTAGTTCATGTTTGGTAGACTCCTAAAAGAATTATTAGTTGTTTGAATGGCACTATTTATTTTCTCTTGAATTTGAGAAATACAAATACATTTATCTAGGCTACACTAATGGATATTAGGTAAGTGATGTGAATTCCAAAAAAATATACATGTTATTACTTCTCATTAAGCTCTAGTATAGTATTTTAGTGTATTAAGAAACAAGTTGGATTGCTTTATCCTCAATCGAAGCTAAGCATATTGTTGTTGCTACTAGGATCTGTGAAGAAGTATGGCTTAAGTAATTGCTTCTTGAGCTTCAAGTAATTCATAAGATCCCTACTCTTTTTTATTTTGATAATTTGTCTTATGTGAAGTTGGCTAATAATCTTGTATTCCACGACAATTCAAAACATATAGAAACAAGATACCACTTTATTAGTGATCAAATTAATAAGGAAGTTTACATAGAACATTTTTCTCGTGATGAAAAAATAGGACATACCAAAATTCGAAAATTTCATGTTTAAGTTGGGTTTGTATGTAGCACACTATCCTCAAGAGGGAATGTTAGAGTTATGAATCTAGTGTTAGGTATCCATGCCTTTGTTAGCTTCTTTAGTTATCTACCTAGTTAGGAGTGTTATGGAGGAATTGAGGTTGTTAGGAGATTTTTATTTTTATAGCTTATGGTTGTGATCAGGATTTGTTTGTTTGTCTCTCTTTGTTCAAAGTTGTAAACTACAAATTCAGCTTCAGGTGAATGGCATAAATATTTTTTTTCATTCAATTCATCCTTCAACTGTTGCGAAATTAGAGAGAAACCCATATTTAAGAAATTCATCTTTATTTTTTTTACAACTATTTTGTATTATATAAATGAGAGATAATAAAACGAATAGCTTACATATTCTACATATTTATAGTTTTTTACATATTTTTATCAATATTTTTTAAATAATGTTTAAAATTTTAAAAAATAATTATAAAAAATAAAAACAAAATAATCAATAAATAGATAAAAATATTAATTAATAATTAATTAATTAATTGTATTTGAAATTATACATTGTCGCATAACCTAATCATCCCTGGGCGAAATGTATACCAAAAGTAGTATATGTAAGACACTACAACAAGATTGTGCTCGAAAGCAAGCATCGAGAAAAAATGGTAATCATCACATAATGCATTGCTAACCGAGTGAATCCATGGCAAAATGTAACTTACGAGTTTATCATTAGAATTATAGCTATAGTAAATGATCATTTACTTATTTAAAATAATAATAATATCATATATGTAACTTTATAAATTTAAATAATAATTATATAAATTAAATAAATTAAATAGATAATAAATGTTGATAAATATTGTAAGAAGTATTAAACTAATTATTTTATGATATATTTTATATTCAAAATAGTAATTAAATTATAATTTTATTTTAAATTATATTATTATTAATTATAAAAATATTTAATATAAATATTAAAGATATATTGAAAAAAATATATGTAATAATATTTTTTTTTAATTTATTATTTTTTTTTTTTTTCGAGTTTTTTTTAGTTTTTTTTAAATATATTTTGTTACAATATCATGATTTATTATTATAACAAAAAAAAATCACTTATTTTAAATGACATTTGTACATATAATGTGTTTTTATAATTAATTAGTTTAATTAAAATGGGATAACATACATAACTACTTTTAATACATCTTAGTCTTTAATATATATGAAGACTATTAATAATATTCTAAAATATTCTATGGAAGTCAAATCTCTACTAGCCACTTCATAATTGTTGATAATTAAATTAAAATTTTGGAAGCCCTCTTACAAGATAAACACAAGCTGTCTAAATATTATTACAACTAGCACAATTGTATAAATTAAATGGTTGGTAAATGTTTATAGACATTAACTTGTAATAAGAATCACAAAACTTACTTCATAATACATCTCACATTTGGGAGATTAAAAAAGCATAAATACTAATTGAATTATAACTTTATTTTAAATTATTATTATTATTATTACTATTATTATTATAAAGTAATTAATATATGAATTAAAAATGTATACATTTAAAAAAAACATGCAATAAGATTCTTAACCATGGAGATTCTTAAAATATAAATAATTTACAATAATATCATGCATCAATACTATGAATTATCACTACCACATGCCCAAAAAATCATAATTCATTTCATATGACACTTGTTCAAATAATTGTTTTAATTAATCAATTTAATTAAAAGAGTAGAAAGAGCATAACTAATTTTGAGATTAATCTCAACCTTTGACTTGTGACTATTACAATGAGTATTTTAAAATATTTCTTGAAGGTTAAATCTCTATTATGTGTATAATAATTAGCGATAATTAAATTAAAATTTTAGAAAGATTTTTGGAAATTAGACACTAATAAATAGAGACAATATATTGGGGTTGTGTGATATATGGTGGGTGGCTGAATTGCATGGCAAGTTGGAAGCCATGAACTTAATTCTGGCATGGAGGAAATGTCTAGCAAGTTGGAAGATGATAAGGTTAACTAAAACTCAACAAATATATATATATATATATATATATATATATATATTAAAAGTAAGAAAAATTTTATGGTTAAAAATTTTAATATGTATGTGAAAATTTTTAAAAGTTTTTTAGTGAAAATATTTTTCAAAATAAAAAAATATTTTAAAATTTTAGATTTAAGAGATTCAATCCTTTTTAGGACATAATAAATTCAAAATTAAGATAGATTACACTATTAAAAAAAAGTGGATTTCACATCATCACATTCAAAATTCAAAATTTAGATAAATTGCCTATACTTATTTCTATACATATACTTCTTATGACAAAATGACAAAACAAAGGAAACAAAAAACACAGAACGGATTTAAGACAGTGCGAAAGGAAATACCCGTGGAAGGAGGAATGACGGTTGTAAGAAGATCATATAGTTTAATGATGGACCCAATTCGTTTGAAAAGTTGAACATCCGGTGGGATCAAGGGTGTAGGAATGAGAGGTGGGGCTTTTGATACGATGACACTGAATTTTTACTATGATTGTATATTTAGATCACTGGATGAGAGCGAATCACAAGGTTGTCAATTGGCTAACCAGAATTTTTCTTACAATCAAGTTAATGTCAAGTTTGATGGCTTCCTCAAGTTTGGCATCTTCAATGTACTGTCTAATAAGCGAAATTTCCTACTGAGACCATTTGTCCAGCACCGACACGACAAGACTGATTGGTTGATGATGCGTTGAATGATTGGAAGTGTGAATCGACGTGCATAATTACAAAGAATTCCCAATACTGGATATCTGGCTTTTACGCACCATCTAATGTAATGTCATGATTGTTAACCGGGTAGTAATTGGGACAGAGTAATGTCGCAGAACGTGCCGAGAGCAAACAATACTCCCAGCGCGAGTAACATAAAGCAAAACATCTAAAAGAAGAACTTGAAAAAAAAACAGGAAGAAAAAGAAAAGAAGAAGAGGAGGAAAGACATTGAATGAGAAGGGAATTTTTTTAAAACAAAATGCTTCGTACCGATAAAATAAAAATCCCCCAATTCAACCAGCCAGGCCAGAGAAGTACATATGTGACAGATTGTTTCTTTGAGCCTCTGTCAGTCTGCTGGTAAAAGTATATGCTCTACCATGTTGAAGTATTAACATGCATGCTCAATGATGCGCTATGCCAGTGCTCAGATTCTCCTCTATATCATCATACGAATATATAAAAGTGCACATGCTTTGTAATAAGTATGGTCCTTTTTCTATGCATGCCAGATCAGGAAGAATTACACAATACCTAAAATCTAGACCAACACCAAGATAAAAGCACGTCGAAGAAAACAAATTCTTTTGGCCAATGGAGTGCGCAGCGCAGTAGAAATGTCAAAGAAAAATCATAAAAATAAAAATGATGGCAAGTAGGGTATAAATTTGATGAGCCCTCTTAGGGGCAAGAAAATTTTGTCAAAGTTTTTTATTTTTATTTTTTACTTTTACTTATCATTTAAACATCATGTATTATTTGGGTTTGGTAAAAAATTTTGGGTGTGAATATAAATATTTTTCTTCACGTAAGTTTGTTTTTTTTTTTTTTAAATATATTTTTATTAAATAATATAATAAATTAATATATTTAATATTACTTTAGAAAATTTAAATAGATTCAACTGTATTTATTTTTATTGCAAAGCTAATCAATGATTTGGTTCAGTTATGTATATTCATTATTTATATAATTTCAAAGATTTTACAAATTATCCTAAATCATTTTTGAAAAGTTTGAAATTAGTTTGATCAAGCCTATTAACTATAATGTAT
Organism: Pinus albicaulis; assembly: GCA_034641835.2. Lineage (NCBI taxonomy): Eukaryota > Viridiplantae > Streptophyta > Pinopsida > Pinales > Pinaceae > Pinus > Pinus albicaulis. Next base: position 565,557,370 of record CM076573.1, on the reverse strand, counting down.
TTTAAAAAGAAATGATTTTAGCTTTCAATATGATGAGTTGGACTAGAGGAGTATCTTATAAATAATAAAAGAAGTTTGCACCCACTTCCAAATAGGAATTTGGGAAGATTCTAACATTTCAAGGGATAATAATATGCAAGGCATGCATCTAGAAGAAATTCGTAATCTTCTAATGAGAATGCAAGGCATGCTCCCATGTAAACATGCTAACACCTAAAAGGCCCAAATCCAGTTTTGTTTATATTCAAGTATGAATGTAGCAAACACATCATAGCCTTGGTAACCACACATTTGAGATTTTCACATACAACCACAAAATAAATTTGTTTTCTAATTAAACTAATAAATATATCCATTTTATAAAAATCTGGATTTTATTTAGAGTTGTGTGTGTGGGTAGATTTTTAAGTCACCCATCAAATTGACCATTTGAAATAATTAGATCGTTAGTGACATGCAAATTTTAAATAATTAATATATAAAAACTAAATAAAAAAATAAAGGTAAATACTACTCAAATTTAATACAATATACAAGAAAATTTAATCTAAGTTTAGGTTGATTATAAATTTAGATATCTAATATCCAAAAAGCAATATTAAAGTTTCAACTTTAATTATTAAATATTGTCGGCTTGATGGGGCCTAGACCAAGGTTCGAAGTGACAATGCAGTCCAAAAAAACCCACTATTAAGGGTCCTTTCGGCAACGACTTGATTGCAAAGATCAAAGTCTCACCCAAGGGAATATAGGAGGATGCTAGAATGAGGTTTCTGAATCCAGAGTGATAATGGACTATGGATTTAGGGCTTTTCCTTCTTAGCAGAACTTCGCGGGACAGAGTTATCAATAATACGAACGTTGTTCAATGCAACTGTTGAACTTACTCACAGATTGTTCAATCTTACTTATTCAATCATTAAAAACAACAAATAACTATAAAATTGACTACATTATTCAGTAACAAGTCAAAACCGTTATTCAACATAGAAATTCATAAATAGTGAGTAAAAAGAACATGCATCAATACACTCATATATTTCTCAACAATTCTTTCATTAACAATTAGATATTCACTTTACATCCACTTTCCACCCCCGCGCACACAGTTGCAGACTTCCTCAGGTCTCCACACACAGTTGTAGGATTCTTTCCTCTAACCCAACCATAGACTCAAACCCAATACAACCATATATCCAAATGCAACATTCAAGTCTATTCTTCTATCAAGAACCTTACTTGAGACTTCTATCTAGACTCCTTGTATAGATTTGGATTTTACAATACCATGGTCCCAAGCCATGGGCAATGTCCAGCATTCACAAATATTCTCATCCCATTACAGAATAAGGGGCTTTGACCCACCCCAAAGCCCTTAATACCAAAAATATACTCTGTGCTATGCGCTCCACTCCTCGATTTGTGGAGTCTTTACTTCGTGGGGGATCCCAGCTCCAACAAGCCCCCAACACAAAACTGTGACTCGTCTCGAGTCACAACGGTGGTGCGTCATCAATATTTGCTCTGATGCGGCTTGGGGAATCATTCAATGGAGGAACTGTATCAGTGCACCGCTTTGTACAGTCCTGGACCTCTCCGAGTAGCGGTTCTGCGATGGACTTGGCTGTCTTCTATTCTAATCCTCTCTGAGTTGGGCACAAATATTTTTCTTCTTCTCCACAGTTTCAGAAAGTTGACTCACCTCATCTTCCCATGGCTTCATTTTGGCAATGACTAGCTGCTCTTTTCGGCACAGCTCTTGAATCTGTTCCTATAAAAATTGACACTCTCGGAGATGGGTAATCCTCTGAATTGATGTCAAGGTCTCTGAAGTGACCTTGATTTTATCCAGCTGCTCCTATTTCTCGTGCACCTCAGTCTCAATCTTTTGTACTTGCGGGCCCTCTTATAGTGAGAACCAGACATCCATAGCTTTTCCAAATATGCTTGCACACTCCTGTATGCAAGTCAAGGTTTGTGCTTTGGCAGCCTTCAGCTCTGTTGTGCGATGCTAGCGGACTTCTAGCGAAGTCACAGGTTATAATTGCATCTATATCTCAATGATTTTCATTTCCATCTCGATCCGTACTTCTTCGACTTTGGCCTTGAATTCTTTGACAGTTGTGGCCAGCTTAGCCACTTTTTCCTTAGGTGAAGTAGGAGCCTGAATCTTGAGCTCCGGTAGCTCAGTACACGTCTTCAGAATTTATTCTTCTAACTTTCAGCGATGTGCTGCCTCAACCTCGTGTTCTTCGACAACAATATGTTTCTCTGCATCCATGCTATGGTGTTCCCCTTGGGCATCCCGAATAACCAAAGGGATCATTGTTCTTTGATCTTTAGCTCCTTGGAAATGTAGTGGCGAAACTCATGCAAGGCTTATAAAGGCATCGCCGCAAGATTCAATGGTGTGTTCTGTAATCAGACTGCCTGCTTCATCTGCTTAGTTGTGTCAAAATGCAGCGTGCCTGCAGGAATAGACATTGTGTGGTTATTTGTAGACATTGCCAACTCTTGCGTAGCTGTAACTGCTCCAGTGGCTGCTCCGCTTGGTGGGACTGTGCTCTCTTGCACCTGCAAATATTAAAACCTTTTGTTAACATCTTAGAGTAATTTATTGTATTGCTCTTCGATGTGCCTCAAAAGTCCTCATTGACCTGTTGCACAGCATCCTCTATCTCATCAATTTCCCCTTCAGTGAGGACCATGTCCAGTGGGCCAGCGGTTCTGTCGAATTTGACCTTCTTCCTTCCGTCACCCTTTTGTGGATACCTTCTCTTAGCGATTAATGGGTAGGAGGGTACAGATGAATCCGTGTCCAGATCTCCGCCAAGAATTTCATCCCCCCGTCTCTAGAATATCCACTTCAATATCCTTCTTCCCTGTTGGCGTAGTGGGCTTTTCCCCACTCGTTACTGCCTTCTCCATGCCTTGCTACATCAGATTTAACTAATCATTCAGCCTTTGGTTGATGATTATGGTTTCAATGTCTTCTTCTTCGACTATGTACGGGAGCTCGTACGATACCTTAGCTAGGTCCTTCCTCTCCTCTATGTGGGTATGGTGGAAGTCCACTTTGAACTCCACAATTTTTCAATACTATCCCACAATCCTTGGTGATTATGGGGGATTTTGGTTGATCATTATCATTAAGCTCATGTCTACTCCAACGCAAAAAATCTTAATAGACATAATCCTCCATAGTTTTGTTGAATTCCATAGCGAATCATATCGGGTTTCTTCGCAGAGATTGGGGTATGCAACATTGAACTGCCACCCGTCACCTTCCCTCCATTCCATCAAGGCAATCAAAAGTGGGAGCAACACGTAATGGAATTTCTTGCCTTCTTGCATGACCCTGCAATCTTCAAGGAACTCCTAACATAAATAGCCATCCCAATTGTATACCACGCCCTTGGTGCACTTTGCAGCTAAAAAAATGATAAGTGCAGAAGCATCCTCCCCGTGGCTCTTCCTCATGATTTTTCCTACCAGGATGTACGCAGTGAAGCACACAGTTATGTCAGAGATAGAACTAATAAAGTACCCTCCAGGAACCTTCGTAAGTTGATATCCATTCTTCATTTTGTCTATGATTTGCTTGTCTTGTATTTTTCCCACAAAAGCCTCTGCGGCGTCCAATCCTTCACAGGGAAGGGTCCTAACTCTTCTGATCAACATATCAATAATGTGTATCTTCTTCCCCATCCATAAGCAACCTTCGTGCACCAACACCAGAAGATGGCACACAAAAATAGTATTAATGGGACTTCGCCTTAAGTGTGGTACATACAACATTTTGAGTACCCCTTCCTGCTCGATACCCTCTACCCATTTCATCGGCTCTAGTTACATGAGTCTACGTGGAAATGATTGTTGTCACAAATATTGGCTAGATTTAACCTGTGGGTACTTCCTTCTGTCATTGAAATCCCAGTCCTCCATTCTCAACTGGGGCACCTTAGCCAGTAAATCACCTTCAACTACCACTTCGTCAGGAATTAGTGGGGTGAACACCTTTTACATTCTTAGCCTTCAGCTTCCAGGGCAGAATATAAGGAGGCAACCTAGAGAGAAGTTCAACCTCCTTAGCATCAGCTTCCTCTGGCATTTCTTATGTTGCCTCATCGCCATATGATTCGACTTCCATGACTATTTCCTCTTTCCTCTCCTCAACCCCCTTACTTTGTTTTTCCTTCGTGAGTTTCTTTCGGGGCGAAGACCGCACTGTTGCTTTCTAAATCTACCCAGAAAACACTGCGCCCGAAATCTTCTGTTCTCTTGGAGACCTTGGCCCTGTGGCTATTACAGGTGTTATGGCCATCATTATGCGATTGACTACTGGTAGGAATGTGTGGTTGGGTCAGACCTTGATGAATTTTTCTCTAATTTCTTCGAAACTATACTCTGACATGCAATAGCTTGCTCGACACTCTTATAGAAAGTAATTCTCTCTTCTAACACTTAGCGCGAAAAGTTGTCAAAATGGGGGCGGGATCCTTGATTTATAGAAAATTTCAAATTCGAACCTCATCATCACCCTTAGACACCCCTCATAAATGCCGATTTGGTAGCAGATTTAGCCATACATGCCCATTAATTGTCTATTTCTCGCTTCTTCTAATGGCCAACTTGTTGTCTAATCACTTTTTACTATTCCAACATTCATATTTTAGACGAACTCCTCGAGACTTGCCCCTTCGACGCAGTCCTGCCCTGCCCCCTGATGCACTAACATGCAACTGCACTTGCAATCAATATTCTGCGCAGTAATTTGACTGTGCTGAATCCATCCTTCACCATAGTCCATCTAAATTTTCTCTCCTTAGTATCCACAAATCTCCTCCCCCAACACTTTTTTTTTGGTTGGGCCTTTTCAAGGGTATTTTTGACAACATACTTAGCTTTTTTCCAACTGCGCAGCCCAATCAGGATGTGTCAACATTCTCAACTCCTTGGTGATTCAGAACACTCCTGCATTAACTTCTGGAAGAGCCTTATTAATGCACTCCCAACTATCCGCAAAGCTATATTTCAAGAAGAACCCCTCTACCATATCAGCCCAATCTATTGCTCCATGGTGCATTTATGTTTAGAGATACCATTTTTGAGGTGTTGTTTGTAAGGAATGAAAGAACATGTGGACCCATTTTGGTTCAGGTTCTGTTCCCCATGTGATGGTCCAGCGAGCTAAATTCTCACGACGATCCTTCTATACATCATAGTTCTTCGCAATTCTTGTGTTAACCTGACCAAACCCTAACCTTATCAATTTGCAGAACTCTGGCTAGCCTCCTAGATGTTATTTGTGCACACCCCACCATCGGGATGGAGTGTACCTTAATGCGAAGTGCAGAGCCTCATACCTTTTTTCCTCCAACACTTTCTACTCAAATTCCTCCAAGAACAAGTCATCATTCTATGTTCCATCATAAAATGGCAATTTGCGCACTTCTCACTTGACACAGTGTAGAGATTTTGTAACCCTATTCTAATTTTTCGTGGTTACTTCATGCAAATGGTTATTCCAGTTCTTCAACTCCTCATCCAAATAAAAAACACATGAACTATCGTGCTCCTAGCATATCCGTCTATCTGTTGTGGGATTAAGTCAGTCATCGTCCTGTGCGGTAAGCTGATAAATTTGATCAATCACAACATCTCCATACTTATGCTAGATAGGTTCTATATAGCGTGCACCTTCACAAGGATCCAGTGGCACAAAAAAAAGAGTTCCATCCTTTTCAAATACTATCTGCCTTATTCAGGTTTATTATATCATCCACATCATAATCCCAACCAAATACTAACAATGTGGGATAAGGATTACTATCATCAATGAAATTTTTGACCTCAAAGTCAATCAGCACAGTTACACCATTAATATCTACGTTGACTCCCTGCAAGAGCCCCATAGGAATGATCTTCTATTGATTTGTCATTCTCGACTAAATAGGAGACCATTGCAACTTTGGCTTTCCCATATTCTCCCATGCCTATTTTGGTAGAACATTAGCGGCTTATCCAAGATCTATAATGACTTGATCCATCTCATAGTCTCTGATCTGCACAGTTAATCGCACCTCCTAACTAGTTCTCTTCTTATTCCTGTACACTTCATTTACTACACATTGTTCCATCTGCAACTCTTCTTTACCAACGTAGTTATCAATCAGCTCCTGGAATCCTTCTACATCCCTATGGTCCCTTAACAACTTTATGCATGTCTCTAAGAAAGATACTAGGTCTGATGGATCGACTCCCTTTACTTCAACATTCTCTTCAGACTTATTTTCTACTAGGAACAACTATCTCTGCGCACTCGATGTCACAACCTTAGGAGTCATAAACTATTTCTTCACTACCATGAATGTATCTTTTTCCCGTTGTACATCAAGCCCATAAATCTTGTCTTCAGCCTTCCTTACACATGTCTCCAGTAAAGACCTCTACCCATCTGCGTGGTTTCCTCTAGTATTCATACCATTTTGCGTGACTATGTTAACACTTGGACCAACTTGGCACGTTTCAGCCCTCATCATCTGTTTTTTCTATGCTGGTTGCTAGTTGTGCTTCTCCTGCATTTTAGCTAGTAAAACAGGACAATCTTCTATTTCATGACTAGATTCCTGACAATACTTACAAGACACAGCAGTAGCATTCTGGAAATCTTGAGCAAAGTGTCTAGGTCATCCGCAGTTGTAACAAAAAAATTGTCCTCATCCTCGACCAGTGCTTCCTCCTCGATCGCACCCTCGGCCTTGAAAATCTCCTCACGCAGTTGGTGAACCCATATCTTAATGACCTTCTACATTCATTTGATATGCACTCATATTATGCTGCTTATCGTGCCCTACTGAACTACAGAAGTTGCAAAACAACTGTTTTGGCGATATGACCAACGTTTGTAATAAGTGACAAAAATTGGTGGAATGTTGGCCTGCAACTTCACAGATACTACACCATACATTAGGCCCTACACTTGGCCCTCTGCTCGATCCAGGTTTTAATGCACGCGTCACCCCAATGCCCAAATAATATCTAAAACTAGGACATTGCTCCTTATAATGACCCTCAACTTTTCACTTGAAACATCGACCTTCTATTCTCATCTCTAGGCACACCTCGTTTCCCTTCTTTAGATCCTGGAGCTCCATGTGCAAACTTTTCAACTGATTCTGAATCAGTTGCACCCCTATGCTTGCATCAACTATCGACGAACCCCCCATCTTCATCGTTATCTCCACCGCTTCAGCCTGACTTGCAATCTTATGTTGTGATCATGGCGATCTAAGATGTGGCAACATCACAACAATAAACCACTCTTTATTTTTTTTCGTCTGGGATCTTAAAGATAATTGGACTCAACAATGTCTTAAATCTCTTTGCTACCTCCTCCATAGTCTGAGTACTAAGCTTCTTAATTTCATTATTTTAGTGATACACTCAGATTTCAACTTCGGTTTCTTGAATTCAGCATTCAACGCAATCTTTCTTTCAACCAATGAAGAATTTTCACTCGTTGTAACATATTTCATGTACCAAGACAATTCTTGATATTCTAGCATAGTATCCAACTGTTCTTTCTTCATATATTCATTTGTAACATCATACAAACTCCATATCGTTTCTACTACAAACAAAAATTTTGCAGGTTCATATGTTCCCTTGAACACAAGCATCTTTGGTGGCTGGTTCATTGTGAATGGGGGAGGTGGAGGTGGAGGTGGAGGTCGATAGAAAAAATGAAACAAAGTGATAATGGGGGTGGAAGGTTGGTGAATTTCCTCAGCACTCTGCTGACGTTTAGATCTCAATGACAGAATTTGAGGAGTAACGTGGTTTCCTTCTCCTCCTTCAGTATGAAACAATGGTCTATATTCCCTTTCAATGTATTTTTCCCAACTGGTCCTAAACCTTTTTCCACTTCGCATGGCACCAGTTTCTTTGTCTTCAAACATCAATCTAAGCACAATCGCAATGTATCCTTTTCACAAAATAACAATTTAATCCAGAGCTTCAGTAAGTTCAGGTACTTACCTTGCAGGCCTTTAAAAAAGTTGTGTTATGCTTCACTAAATGACACAGTTGTCTCGATTGTGAACTCAGTAATGATACCCCAAGGACACTATCAATCCAGTACTCAACAACTCTCGTGATCTGGTTATCAGTCTTTTTCAGTTTCTCAATTAGTTCGAGGGTCCACATAGTAGGTCTATTATTAACATACCATGTTTGCGTAGCTAGCCTTGAGATCTGCTCGTGCAACTCGCTAGAAAATGATGCAAAGAAGAGCTCATACTGGCTTGTATAGATATACTTATGTAACTAGTGTTCAATAGAGATACAAAAACTTTTGTTTGCTTGTGCAGCAAACTCACATTCTTTCACACCTATCCAATCTTCAATCTCATTCTTAGATGGATGCCACATCCAGATATCCCTCAGTCAGATCCTGGTCCCAGCAGCGGAACCATTTTTTGGCTTGATGGGGCCTAGACCCAAGTTCTAAGGGTTTCTATAAGTGTTATTTACTTCACCACAATTACATGTTTTATTGTGTTACTCAACAACAACCTGGTGGATGTAAATGTAAGAACAATTATTTTACTGGTGAAGGAGAAACAACCTCCATATGAATGTGTAACCTCTATATGAATGTGTATGTTGTGTTTTTGAATCACAATATAAAGTATTATTAGTTGTGATTTGATTTCACAACAACAACTATGTTTTACTCTGTTTCACCACAATTAAAATTGTTTGATTTTATTTGTTCCACTATAGTTGCAATTTTAATGTCCCCACTCTGTATTGAAATGAAAGACTCATATGATTTAGTTTCCGCAACTATATTGTCTTGTTTAAATACATTTCCCCAACTCTCTGTGAAATCTGTGTGTTGAGGAAACATCGTCCTATCTGTTTAAATTTTTAACAATAAGTAAATTATTCTTTTATCCAATATTAAAAACTAATTAAACAATAAGTAAATCATTTTTTTATCCAATAATACATTAATAATGGAAATATTAGGAAAAGGATTAACATTGTTTATTCTTATTCTTTTATCCAATATTAAATTAATAATGGAAATATTACAAAAAGGATTAACATTGTTTATTCAAATAGGATGGTATGGATGAATGGATAATAAAAACATTCAGACAACAACTATACCTCAGTAAATGTAAGGATTAACATTGTTTATTCAAATAGGATGGTATGGAAAGGATTAACATTGTTTATTCAAATAGGATGGTATGGATGAATGGATAATAAAAACATTCAGACAACAACTATACCTCAGTAAATGTTTTGCAAGTTGCGGATTTAGGTTGCAGGGAAAGACATCATATAAATCCTCAAGTGTTATTTACTTCACCCCAATTATAGGTTTTATTGTGTGTTACTCAGCAACCTGGTGAATGTAAATGTAAGAACAATTGTTTTACTGGTGAAAGAGCCTCAACCTGGATATGAATGTGTATGTTGTGTTTTTGAATCATAATATAAAGTATTATTAGTTGTGATTTGATTGTGAAAATTTCACAACAACAACTCTTTTTTACTTATTATCTTATTTAAAGACATTTTCCCAACTATGTGTGAACTCTATGTGTTGAGGAAACATTCTTCTATCTATTTAATTTTTTACAATAAGTAAATTATTATTTTATTCAACATTAAAAACTAATTTAACAATAAGTAAATTATTCTTTTATCCAATATTAAAAACTAAATAGCCTAACCCGAAAAAAGAAAAAAAAAATCGCTCTATACTTGCTACCAAAAGGGGTGAGCAAGTGTTTAATTATTAATGCATTGTTAGTCCGTCGATACCTCCCTTCCACGATTTTCCACAACAGTCATAAGATAAGGTGATGTTGTATGTTGAGGTGGTAAATTTGTTAGGAGGTTAAAAAATTGTTAGAATTTAGTTTTTTTTTTTTTTTACATAAAAAAGTGTTTGAATTTTGAATTTTTGTTTTTTAATTGTGGAAATAGATTCGGTATCATTAAAAAAATTAACCTATAATTAACTATAACTCAAATTCCCTAATTTTCAAAGCAAATTGAAAGCCAACTAGATAAAAATAAAGTATTAATGTTAGTTGTCGTTGTTACCACACAGGTTCCAAGTACTAGGGCACTTTGATTATGTTCGAATGTCTGATAATTCCAGAACAAATAACTGAGAGAACAATACTCTCCTTCTAACACAGAGAATAACTGGACAGAGATTGCAGAATAAAAATTTTCTATTTCATTAACAAACAAAAGCTATTACAAATTTCTTCCACTGAAGTGGGATTACAAAAATGCTTGACTGCTATAGACGCAGTGCTCTAAAACAAACTTCTCCCTCTGTCTCTCAAAATGCACAAAACAGTGCTCTCTGGTCTTTACTATGTTTTTCTCTGCCTGCGGGCTTTTTTTTTTATTACACAGCAATACTCTAACTACTATATAATACAATGCAATAATCCTACGGGCTTTTCCACTCTTTTTATATGGTGCAGCGGAATGAAAAACATAAAAAACAAAGAAATAAACAAAAACTTTAATATAATGCCGGAACATAAAACTTTAAACTAAAATTTATTTTGCGCAATATGCAAGTGGAGCCCACATTGCAATCGGCGATCGGTGGATGAGTGGAACGATTTGAACAACAAATTTGTGATGTTGCGATTGTGATTTGCGATTGTGATTTGCGATTGTGATTTGTGATGTGCGATGGCGCAATGAGTGATGTAGGGTCCACATCGCATCGGCGCATTGTATCGTAATGAAACTTTGGTGGAAAACACATTTGGATGGGCGGACGGCGATGTTGTGATGAGGGATTGTGGTGGGACCACATCGCATCGCAAACTTTCAATGGAACATAACATATGTGAATGAATATCATTCCTTTTGCGATACGCGATGTGCAATGTCGCAACATCGCATAGCATTGAAACTCCTTCATATCAACAAGACACTAACACAAAAGAAAATCTTTGCGATTGGCGATGAAGTGTTGGGGACCATAGATGATGTGGCTGATTCATAAGTTCAAAAATACTTGGCGTGTGAATCAAAATTTGGTTCTGATTGGTTGGTGAGGGCTTAAAAGCCCGAAATGATTGTTCTTTAATAAAAATCTATTTTTTTGTGGTTTAACCACGAAAGTCTTCATTTCCTCTGCAAATTAGGCTACGCCCATACAAACATAAATTCATCTCTGCAATGGTGGCTACAGCCCATCAACATTAAAAAATTCCTTACGGTTTTCTCCATCTCTATTAAATGCACAGAAGTGTACACTCAACCTTCTGTTGATGCCCCTATTGTACTCTGTTTCTACCTGCACAGGGTACACAGGTGACTTTAATATTTCAACACTCCCCCTTAAAGTCAGCAACTGGGTTATCAGTCATACCCAAACATTTTCTTAAATATTCAAAACTCCTTTTACCCAATGGATTTTTCAATATGTCTGCAAATTGCTCCTCTGTTCTACAATGTTGTAAAACAATTTCTCCATTGTTCACCAATTCTTTGATGTAGTGAAACTTTGCATCTATATGTTTAGTTCTTTTATGAAATGCAGAATTCTTTGACAATGCAATAGTTGAGCTATTTTCACAATATATCACTGTTCCCTTTACCTATTCTTTACATAAACTTCTCAACATTCTTCTCATCCAAACTACTTGACATGTTGCTGGTGTAGCTACTACATACTCTGCCTCTGCTGTTGATAAAGCTATAATGGGTTGTTTCTTAGAAGCCCTTGAAATGGCTCCTGAACCCATATGAAAAACATAACCAGAAGTAATTTTCCGGTCATCAATACTTCGAGCCCAATCACTGTCAGTATAACCAATCAAATCAAAGTTTTCTGAAGTAGTATATAAAATACCATATATTTTAGTTCCTTTCACATACCTCAAAATTCTCTTTGCTGCTTGCCAATGTGCTTCTTTTGGCCTCTCCATAAATCTGGAAATCAAACTAACAGCATGCATAATATCTGGCCTAGTTGCAGTCAAATACATGACACTTCCAACTATGCTTTTGTACAAACATGGATCAAAATCCTTGCTGCTGTCATCTTTACTCAATTTCAATCCCATTATTATGGGAGTAATTGCTGCCTTGCACTCCTGCATATTAAATCTTTCCAAAACTTCATTCACATATTTTTCTTATGAGATAAAAATCCCATTTTATTTTGCTCTACTTTTATTCCTAAGAAGTATCTCAACAATCCCATATCAGTCATTTCAAATTCATCTTTCATGACTGTTTTAAAATTTTCAATGAGGTAATCATCATTACCTGTGAATATTACATCATCAACATATAAAACCACAATGAGCATCTTAAAATCTTTCTCCTTGATGTACAGTGTGGGTTCTCCCTCACATTTCTCAAACCCTTTTTCCAGTAGATAGGAATCTATCCTACTGTACCATGCTCTTGGTGCTTGCTTCAGCCCATAAAGAACTTTCTTCAATCTACACACTTTGTGTTCTTGGCCCTTTTTCTCATAGCCTAGAGTTGTTCAACATAAACCTCTTCAATTAACACTCCATTTAAAAACACTGATTTTACATCCATTTGGTAAACCCTCCATTTGTTTTGTGCTGCCATGGACAACACTACTCTCACGGTTTCCATTCTTGCAACCGGTGCAAAATTTTCTTTATAGTCTCTTCCATGCTGCTGCTTATATCCTTTAACAACAAGTCTGGCCTTGTGTCTTTCTATCATACCTTCAACATTACTTTTGGTCTTGTAGACCCACTTTACTCCAATGACTTCTTTACCTTCTAGGAGATCAACCAACTCCCATGTTTTATTCTTCTCTATGGCATTAATTTCATCATCCATAGCTTCTATCCATTTTCTATCTTTTATGGCATTTTCAAATTGAATAAGATCATCAACGTGACAATAAAAATCAAACAAAGAGTTCATACCTTCATTTGCTATCTCTTGCTCATAAATTTCATTAATATTTCTGAATCTTGTTCCTCTTTCCTTTGGTGTACTTGTGATTAAATTAGCACTCAAATCTGCTCCATGTGGTGTGCTTGGAGAAGCACTCTCATTTCTTCTCAAGGGTGTTCTTACTCTTGCTTGAGGTGTCCCTTGCTATCCTTGTGTTGGTGGAGGTGGTGCTACCGATGAGGTGTTATTTTCAGCCACATCTTCCTCATCTTCATCATGATACAAACAACTTTTAACATTGACTGTTTTCTCAATGCTTCCATCCCGTGCTTCTTCTTCAATGAATTTCACATCTCTGCTTATTAAAAATTTCTTTGTGGATGGGTTATACAATCTATATCCCTTGGAATATTCACAATATCTAAGGAAGACGCACTTCTCCCCCTCACTATCCAAATTCTTCCTCAACTGATCTGGAATGTGTACATAAGCCACACATCCAAAAATTCTCATGTGGGTGACTCCCTGTTTTCTGCCACTCCACGCTTCTTCTGGAACTCTGTTCATTACAGCTTTTGTTGGGAATCTATCTAAAATATACACAGCACAATTTTCTTCTTCTGCCCAATACTCATTTGGCAAATGTTTTGCCTTTAGCATACTTCTCACCATTTCCATTATGGTTCAATTCTTCCTTTCAGCAACTCCATTTTGCTGTGGTGTATACCGTGTAGTAAATTGTTTGTGTATGTCATTCTCTCTGCAAAAACGCAGAAACTCTTTTGAGATGTACTCACCTCCTCTACCAGTTCTTAGCACTTTGATATGATGCCCACTCTGATTCTCTACTCGAGCTTTAAAGTGGCAAAATTTCTCAAATACTTCACTTTTATATTTCAAGAAATAAACCCATACTTTCCTTGTGAAATAATTAATGAAGGTTAGCATGTAATTGCTGCCTAAAACTGATGTTGTTTGCATCGGCCCACATAAATCTGAATGAATAATTTCTAAGGGTGCTTTCACCCTTATGCTCTTTCTTGATGGAAAGTTTTCTAGTTTTCTCTGTGTTGTTTTCCCAAGATGCAAGCTTCACATAGGCTATCTGGTTTCTCTATCAATGGTAGATCTCTGACCATTCCTTTTTTGTGCAACAAATTCAAACCTCCAAAATTGAGATGTCCAAATCTCAAGTGCCATAACCAATTCTCATCTTTGAATTCCTTCTGAAAGACCTCTTGAGTTACAACTGCTACATTCTTTCATTTTCCCTCCAAGTTAGTATTGAGCTTGAGTGGAAACATTCTATTGCTAGTCATTTGTATTTCAGCAATGATCTTCTTGCTTGGAGGTATATCCATTATTGTGCTCACATCATTTTTGAAAACTACATTGTAGCCTTTGTTTATGAGCTGCCCAACACTCAAAAGATTACATTTCCAGCTAGTAACATAGTACACATCTGGCACAAATTTATGCTCTCCATTTCTTGCACGAATACTAACTCTGCCTTTTCCCTTGACAAAAATATTAGTATCAGTTCCTGTGGTTACTTTTGATTTAAATTTTTCATCAAGATTGGCAAACATTGCTATGTTTCCAGTCATGTGATTACTGCAGCCTGAATCTAAGAACCATACATTATCTTGCCTATCCTGTGCTGCATTACATGTTAACAGTACATTCCTTGGGTTATTTTCTTCTCTTGCTACATTAGCATTCTGCCTATTATTCATGTCATTTTACTTTTTCCTACACTCATTGGCATAGTACCCATATTTTTTGCAATAATGGCATTGGACATTGGATTTGTCATACCTTTGTCTATGAGCATGTTGGTGTCCACCTTGTTTGTTGTTGCTTTGGTCGTGGCTTTGATTCTGACTATTGCTCCTTCCATGTGAATGTGAAGGGTTGTTTCTTCCTCCTCTTTTTTGGCTTCTGCCTCTTCCTCTTACTCTGCCTTGAACTCTTCCTCTTCCAAAATGCATCTCGGTCTTGAAGGCATGCTCTAGAGATGGGTTTACCGATCTTTCCAATCTCTGTTCATGAGTCATCAGCGATTCATGAAGTTCATCAACTGTGAACTTTGAGAGATCTTTTGTCTCTTCAATAGTGGTTACTATAACATCAAACCTTGAGGGTAGGCTCCTCAATAGTTTCTCCACAATCCTTCTTTCTTCAAGTGTTTATCCATGGGACCTTATCTGTGTGACCATCTCAATCACATGTGTGAAGAATGAGTCTATGTTATTAGACTCTTTCATACAAAGAGTTTCAAAATCTCTCCTCAGCAATTGTAGTTTTGTTGTCTTCACTTTCTCCATACCTTGATAGGCTACTTTCAAAGTATCCCATGCATCCTTGGATCTCTTAGCTGCTGCTATCCTTGGAAACACACTCTCATGTACTGCTTGATAGAGATAGAAGAGGGCTTTAGAGTCCTTCTTTCTATTACTCTTCAATAAATCCTTCTCTGCCTGTGTTAAGGAATTAAAGGCCTGCTCATCAACTGGTTCATCAAAACCATCTTCTACAAATTCCCATAAGTCTTGTGAGGCATACATGGCTCTCATGGTAATGGCCCAATAATCATAGTTCTTTCCATTAAATTGGAGAAGCTGAGTATTTCCAATATTCATACTAGTGCTTGGTACAACGATTTCTTACTAACTGAACTCTGAAGTAAACTTAACTGTGTTTTTTTTTTTAAACAAACTGTCTTTCCTTCTTTAAGAGACAAAAATCCGTTTTTCAGAAATACCTGGAATTTAACTTCTGCTGAGCCTTCATGCTGCTGGAGAATTGCTGCAACAAATCTTCCTTCTTCCTTCAGATTCTTTGACACTTTCAAAGAGCCTGGATTAGCTCTGATACCATGTTGGAATTTCTGATAATTTCAGAACAAATAACTGAGAGAATAATACTCTCCTTCTAACACAGAGAATAAATGGACAAAGATTGCATAATACAACTTTTCTATTTCATTAACAAACAAAATATATTACAACTTTCTTCCACTAAAGTGGGATTACAAAAATGCTTGACTGCTACAGACGCAATGCTCTAAAAATAAAATTCTCCCTCTATCTCTCAAAACGCACAAAACAGTGCTCCCTAGTCTTTACTATGTTTTTCTCTACCTGCGGGCTTTTTTTTTATTACACATCAATACTCTAACTACCATATAATACAATGCAATAAGCCTACGGGATTTTCCACTCTTTTTATATGTGGCGGAATGAAAAACATAAAAAACAAAGAAATAAACAAAAACTTTAATATAATGCTGGAACATAAAACTTTAAACTAAAATTTCTTTTGCGCGATATGCGAGTGGAGCCCACATCGCAATCGGCGATCGGTGGATGAGTGGAATGGTTTGAACAACAAATTTGCGATGTTGTGATTGCGATTTGCAATGTGTGATGGCGCAATGAGAGATGTGGGGTCCACATCACATCGGCGCATCACAATTTAATGAGCCTTCAACGGAAAACATATTTGGATGGGCGAACGGCGATGTTGTGATGGCTGGGTAGTGGGACCACATCACATCGCAAACATTCAATGGAACATAACATGTATGCTAATGAACATCATTCCTTTGCGATGTGCAATGTGTGATGTCACAACATTGCATCACATTGGAACTCCTTCATATCAACAAGACACTAAAAATAAAACTTGCGATTGGCGATGAAGTGGTGGGGACCATAGATGATGTGGCCCAATTCAAAATGTTCAAAATGCTTGGTGTGTTGAACAAAATTTGGTTCTGATTGGTTGGTGAGGGCTTAAAAGCCCGAAAATACTGTTCTTTAATAAAACTCTGTTGTTCTGTGGTTTAACCACGAAACTCTTCATTTCCTCTGCAAATTCGGCTATGCCCATACAGACATAAATTCATCTCTGCAATGGTGGCTGCGACCCATCAACATTAAAAAATTCCTCGTGGTTTTTCTCCATCTCTGTTAAATGCACATAAATGTACACTCAACCTTCTGCTGCTACCCCTGTTGTACTCTGTTTCTACCTACACAGAGTATACAGGTGACTTTAATATTTCAACAGATTAGTTCTGCACATAAAACGTATCTGGGCAAGATCGGAGGTAACATGGTTCCTTTGAAAACGAACAGAATGAAAATAGAGTTTGGTGTGAGCTAACTACAAGATGTTTATGAGCGTTACTGTAGTTCATTATTATTATTAGTTCCACACCTAAAACGTAGCTTGTCAAGATCAGGAGTAACATGATTCCTGTGAAAACGATGGGAATGTAAAAGTTGGTAAAAATAGAGTTTCGTGTGACCTCGAAATTGTTTTCAACATTTATCCAACGTGTACAATACCAGTTTGAATAATGTATTGAATACTACGTGTTTTTGCATTGAGTTAAATCCAAACGACGCAATTCGTATATGAATCAGGTCTCTCTTGTTTAAGCACATGTGAGAACCTCCTCCATTCCACCTCCCACCACTATTTCCTTACTGTGCGTATGTGGACCGTAGCAATTTTGACAAATCATTAAATGGTGACAGGCCATGTGAACACGACCCTCTCGTCCTTTCTCAAAATTTGACACCATTAATTATACGCGGTGCGCATTACATGGCAAGCTTCATTATTACAAGACCGAGTGGAAAATTCTATCTGTGCGACAAATCAAGTGACAGGTTTTGTATATTGGCCCTCCTTCCAACTTCTCAATAGAGAGAATCCTCGGTCTTCACTCAATTTTGTTTTTCCTTCGACCTCACTTGGGTATTCCGGGAACCCTGAGTCCTTTGCTGCTGTAGTGTAATTACTGCG